>JAVJIF010003211.1:0-162654 GCA_038442645.1 Agave tequilana
GGAGTTAGGAATCGTTACCAAAACCTAGAAGCAACTCTCCTTGTCTCCAAAACATGGTGGTCCTCTCCACCAATCTTCCCTTGAAAGTGATGCATCCATTTGATTTTCATGAAGCTCGGAATGCATCCACTCCAAGGTGCCACTACTCTCACGTCATGTGAGACCACACCTACATCAAAAACGAGGGTGGGTCTTTTGGTACCCATATCTTATTGGGTCCCTGGGGGTTAGTACCTTCTCTAACCCAAACAATTTATTTGCTAATTACAATCATGTATACGATCAAAGCAAAATTAGCAAGGTGGCCCTTACGTCCACAATGTGTACAAGTGTACACATGAGCATACATGTGATGAGTGTGTCCGTGAGGAGCATGTGTATGCCGTGGAGGGTGTGCATGAATAGATGAAACTTGTTTCTTTCGAAACAATTTCCAAACGTGTATGCCCCAACAACACATTGGCTCAAAGTGGAGCCCAAACAATCTACACTCTTCTTAAGTATGGATATATCATTGTTAATTAAAGAAGAAGTGTGGCATGCAATAGGTGAAGTGTGTGTTACTACCCTAGCATGGCAAACATGTGAAACATATCATTTTTCAAAGATTTATTTTTATTAAACAAATTTCTAATTCTTTTGAAATAAAATCAATTTCTCTTTTCAAAGAATCATTTTCTCTTAAAACAAATTCAATCTTTGAAGATAAAACATCATTATTTTTCAAAATATTATCACAATCATTTTATTTTTTCAAAAAATTATTTTCTTTAAGTGCAAGATCAAGTTGAGATTTAATGAATCCCTCTCATTACAATCTCCTCTTTCTCTTGCAAAACAACATCAAGTCTAGCAATCAAATTTTTATTATCATTGTTAAGGCCTAGACTTTTCTTTTTCAACAAATTATATTTTTCAATCAATTTTCACAAACTATAGAAAGTTCTTCATTCAAAGCATGGGATCAACATAATCATTTGAAGAACTAGCACATCATCACTATCTAGTTGAGATTCCGAATGTACCTCAAGGGAGTCATTCCCTTGGACCGTATAGCATTGTTGCGGCTCGGATTCATCTCCACTAGATTCCTCTTCTTGTTGGATAGGCAATTGAAGCTTGGAGGTGGTGGTTGTTGTCAACAAATTCCACACTGAAAGGCGGAATCAAAATTAGAAATACGCAAAGATATTCTTTAGATAATGTGCTTCTAATGGCCTCTAGGGCTTGTGCATTGGCCCCTATATGAATGCGTTTCCAAGATAGCATTTCTTGGTAGCCGCAAGAAAGACATGCAAACCTAGGGTCTTCAAATAGCTACTCATCATAACCTTCCAATCTTAAGTCTAGAAATGTCAAACATAGGAGGGCTATCCATGAGGGTAAACTAAATGTGTGCAAACAAACAAATGCAAACAAGATTAGCAAACAAATGGATCTTTACTCCTAGGATGTTAAGCCTAAGTATCAGGAGCACTAGCTCTGATACCAATTGAAAGCACACCTAGAGGGGGGTGAATAGGTATAATGCTATCTAGGAACTAAATGCGCTAAATGCAGAAGCTAATGCAAATCTTGCACAAACTTAATACACACAACAAGTGTAGCCGAAATCCCCGTGAAGTGCTCTGGACTAACTCCTCTTGACTCCCCCTAGATATGGGTTGAGGTGCTATGTGAAGCTCTTGTTGGTTAAGTATAAGTTAGGCACACACACAATCAAGCCAAGCATATAAGGATGAATAGCAATATGAAATTGCAAGGCAACACAAGCAATATATGATATGAATGAAGTATGATGCTTTGCACAAATGTAAAGAGAGAGAGAGTTGAGAGACAATGGATCAAACGCAAAAGCCAAGATATGTTTCGAGGTTCGAGCCCCTAGCTCTACATCCCCGCCTACACCACCGTGTAGGATTTCCATCCACTAAAGGAGTACCGAACTCCTCTCTCAATGCCACCGAGGCAATACAACCACAATCCACCTCTACCGAAGAGGGATAAGGCCCGTAGCCAATACAAACACAATCACCTCTACCAAAGAGGGATCCAAACCAATACCACTCCGATCAACCTCTACCAAAGAGGGATACACAAATAAGGAGGGTTTACAACTTAGAGGCTTAACCTCAAACACTTCTCTTTTTCTCTCTTTTTCCACAAAAACAAGATCCTAATAGAATAGGATAGGTGATAGCTCAAGTGTGGAAACAAGGTGTTTTTTGGAAACAAGCAACAAAGAAAAACTACTAGGAAATCTCTTGTAAATGATAGCAAAATGAAAATCAATACAATCTCCCAAACCCTAGTTTTCTTTGATTTTCCAAAAACCCAAACAATAAAGATGAAATCTTTTTAGCACAAAACTCTTTTCAAAACTTGTTTAAAAACACTGAAGAAGTCAGGAATTTTTAGCTCTAAAAACCTTGCCAAAATCCCAAAGAATTGGGGTTTATATAGGCCCATCAGAAAACTAGCCGTCAGGCTGATGTGGCAGCCTGACAGGCTAACGGTCGATCGGCCCGGTCGACCGCCAACGGTCAGAAATGTGACCGTTGGGCAACCACGGTCGACCGGCACGGTCGACCTAAACAAACGAGAGCTCTGCTCTCAGCCCGGTCGACCCTGACGGTCGACCGTCCCAATGTCTGCCAAACGTGCACAGATTTGTGCACGTCGATCGACCGGCCCGGTCGACCGACTTCACCCAAGTCGACTAGGTCAGTTTGACTAGTCGACTGATTGAAGCCTGGAACAGAAATCTGGGTCAGAAAAACCAGTTTAAAAAAATTTTGAAAAAATCTTTTAACACTTCTAAAAATCATCAAACTTGTTTTAACATTTTATATTAAACACACAACAAGTGATAAAAATTTCAAGACATATATCAATCATATCAATTCATTTTTGAGTCTTGCAAATTTTATCAAAACCAACACTTGTATTTTTATCAAACTTGATTTTTCAATACATGAATAGGGAAGTCAAATAAGTTTGTATAAGTCATTTTAAGCATGTATGTATAATTAGAATACATCTACTATACATATAAACCATGTAAACTTGTTTTGATCTACTATTCATGAAAACCAATTCCAAAAAATAAAAACGTGTGTGTTGTGCACTTGAGCATATCAACTATACTAAGCTTTACAAATGGATCTAAAAATACACAAAACTAAACTAGGATACCTAAGTCTTCTTGATGATCTTCATCTTCAAGTTGACTTGCTCCAAAACTCCATCCATGGGCTAGGCAATGTGTGATCTTGATGCTTTGGCCCTGGAATCACTATGAAAAGCTTCTAAACTCCTTGTTGAAGCTAATCACCAACTAATATCTTGGTTAAAGATCTGAAACTTAAACAACACAAAGATTATTAGTAAACATAACTACATGAGTTAATCATCATCAAAACTAAGTGAAGGTTTTGGGCCAACAAAACCCCCCAAAGACTTTAAGGACTCGCAACTAAGGCTACAAAACTAAGAATTTTATGTGTAATATGGACTATTTTTAGGCATGAATATTTATGCTTTTTGAGGCACAGATACCCAGCTTAGTCAGAATATTTTTAGTATATAATATTTTTTCTTTTTTATTTTTTTATAAGACACAAGAATATTTGTTTTGAATCCAAAGTGTGTAAGTGTATAAAGAATGCATATTTTCATTAGATAAAAATCAAGACTAAATTACTTTTCCAATTTTCTTCCTAATCTTAGGAATCAAACAAATAATCTTATTTTAACTAAGTATAAGAAATCTTAATTATGATTCTCCTATTCCTTAAAATTAACTTAAATTCTTACAAAAAATAAGTCAAAATATTATTTTTCTTTTCAAAAAGTTTTAAAAAAAGAATTATTTATATATATAAAGATGAAAACCTATGTTAGAAACCCTCCCCCCACACATATCTCATTCATTGTCCTCAATGTATAAATGAATGCATATATGCATGAAAAAGAAAGAGAAGAAAAAATGTTAGCTCAAGGGGGTGGTTCTGGTGGTGGTCGGACTAGGTCAAGTGTTGTTGCCCAATCTAAATAATGTGAAATTCTAAGGAACCCACCTTTGATGACATCTTTCTTTTTATATTGTTACTATTCCTATGTGATTAGGATCTTGCAAGATCTTAACGTGAAAATCATCCCGGTTATATGACCAATCATGAAACATAATCTCTCGGAGTCATAATGGTCTATACCTTGGTCCAACAATGGAATGTGAATGGTGAAATAGCTGATTTGAGTTCAAGAAAGAATGTTAGGGACCAATATTGACTCAGGAATAAACTTAAATCAAGGTTGGGTTCACGAGTCGGATTTGGTTCAAAAGTTAGGTTCAAATCTATGTATTGAAATTCACATTCTTTTTTTATCAATAGAATATGACTTTCCAAAACTGGTGGTTCAATTTCAAGATCTATGGATATATGAATTAATGTCGGCTCGAGAATTGGGTCCAAATCAGGTAAGGATACTGGAGTTAACATAGATTCAAAATTAAAACTGAATCACAAAGTTGGGGATCGGGTCACATTCACAATCAATTCAATTTTCTTGAAGTGAAAACTTACTAATTTGTCTAAGGTTTGAGATTGGTCAAGTTCAAGATGTTGTGGTGAATTGAATTTTGATTAAAGTTATTTTCAAAACACCATGATTCATGGATCTGATCAATTTGGTCAGAAGTGTCGGGGATAGTCAAAAATTGGGTAGATAGATTTTTCTCATTCCTAACATTCATTGTGTTAACCAAATGACTCATTTGTGCTTCTAGCCTATATGGATTGGATAAAAGAATTTTTATTTTGAAACATGTTTATCGTATTCTTTTCTATGTCAATAAATTCTTCTTGTTGTGGTAGGACTTAAGAAAGTGAGTATGAATTGTGGTTTTGAAATTTTTTCGGCAATTGTGAGCATCATGTTTTGAACTTGTCGCTCGGACTCATGCAAGGCTTCTAGAATCCTTTTGAAATTAGATTTTTTCTTCTATAGATTGTTCTAGAAAAGAAATATATGAAGTTGAATGTTGATAAGGTGATTGATAAAATAACTCGGGGGAGTTGTATCCCCTCTAACTGGTGAAGAGTGAAGATGATGATTCTAATTTTGTTCATTATACTGGAATTGGGGCATATGTTGATTTGGATAAAACCAATCCAACATACTTGGTTGATTAAAGTTATGTAATGCTGGGTTGGTGATATCCGAGTCAAAGAGGTTGGGGTAAATATAGATTCATATTAAAATTAAAAAAATTGTGGTTATAATCCATTTTCACACAAATGATGACAAAACAAACAAACAAACAAACAAATAAACAAACAAATAAAGAAAAAAGAAAATCTTGACTAAGTTAGGGTAGACCTTAGACCTAGACGTCTCCTAACTGTTTAACTGTCCAGGAGAGGTATATTGCAGCAGCCTGACAACAGGTTAATTTGTCAGGTAGCAGAAAAACTCAGTAAGAGGTATCCGTGCAGATCAACGGCCTAACTACGCCAAACCACTTGTTTTCGAGGATCTTGCCTCTTAATCTCTAACCCTGACACCGATTTGGCCTAAGTCACACTCTAACAACTTCCTCCGAGGTCAATCTCCTATTGAACCCGAGAGGTTCTTAGGGCCAACGTCTACTCAGTTTTAGTTAGGCTGGGTTAATGAGTGCAATAGAGATGATTTTCAGGCTAAGGAAGGGTATTGACTTCCCATCATATATTGTTTATCGGTATGCCCTTAATCATTTCAGTGCAAGTGTAAAAATATTTAGCAATAAGTAACACTCAAGGTGATTAAATTATACAAGAATATTTCCTATACTAAATATTATGCACACGTACCGTTGTTCCTGCACCCTTCAACAGTAATGAAAATGTAACGAATTAAACAAATGCCTAGAATGCAATGTCTAACTGTTTTTAAGTATTTACAAAAATTACACTACTGTTGAATTTAAATTAGTGTGTAGTATTAAACAACAGAGAAGAATATTAGCTACAGAACTTGTATTTTTGCAGTGAATAATCCCTAAAAAAATTTAGTTAGTAGTCCTACAGAATAGCCGTGCAAACACAAATTTTGTCGCGCTTCCACAGCAGTTCTGTATTTCCATGTGCTCTACTTTTTAGAGTAGAGGCACAGACTTGCAATGGTCTTTCTGCAACTGCTATTTTCTTTAAATTCAAAGCTGAACACAAAAGTAGAGAAGAAAAGGTCAACCAATTAGTAAATAATAGGAATTACCGTCCCTTAGAAAAATAAAAGAATTATCGTCCCTCTTTGACAACAACACCTTTGATCGAGGCTGAACCTGCACAAAAATAGAAAGTTTAGAAATAGTGTTAAGCTTCCTCATACTACCACTATAACAAGTGGCTATGCGGGTCGTAATCCACAAGGAGAGATTGCGATGGAAGCATATAGTAATCCTTTCTAAGTTACTAAAATCGGTTAAAATATTTCTTCTTAGCTTTTAAAAGAAAATGAAACTAAGTTAAGTTACAAGAGGAGAAGATAAAAGAAGAGATGGTGATGTTGTAGTTTTAATTTAAAAGAAAACTAAGTTCAAAGAGAAAGAAATAAAAAGAGTAAGAAAGTGTTGGTTTAAATTGTGTTTCTATATTAAGAAAAAGAAAATAAAGAAAGGAAAACTAAATAACACTTACCTTTTTTTGGCTGATTTCTTACCTTGATCTTTAGTGAAGGTTTACCTTGATTCGGAGGCGATCAGGGCATAACCCATCTGACGGGATTCGATCCCTGTTCATAATACATCATCAAGACTACGAGGAGCAAGCATGAAATGATACAGACACTAAGGAGAAATCCATCGTCATGAGCTATCGGTGGCACTCGCAAAAATAAGGCAATTCTGATGCTATAAGACTCCCTTAGATTGTAATCAAAACAAAAGAAACAAGAAGAAGAATAAAATGTAAACTTTGATTAAATTAAAAGACAGTGAAAGAAAAGAGCGAAAATTACAATGGTGTTACTCAAATATAACTCTCTTTTTAACATGAATCTCTTCTCTAACCTAAGCTTGCAAATAAATAGAAAATTACATGAATAAAAGAAAAACTTAAGTTAAACTAAAGCAAAAGCCTAATCTAAACTCTCTGCTCGAGTGGTGCCCGTTTGCTTTCTGAGATTGCAGTATTTATAGGAGAAATGAACAGGGAAAGAGAGAATACAGATGGGGAGCAAATGATCCCCTAAATGATCCAACAGAGTCGCGAAAAATGCCGCTTTGGCCGATTTTTCGCGACTAAGATCTGGTCGTTGGGCCAGATTTGGGGTGCGTGAATCTCTCTCATTTAGATACACCATTATACACTGATAGAATTCCCTCTAGAATTCTGAATTTAATCTTATCTTCATTGATTCTTCAGCTAACTGATTAAATCCTCAAAAATTCGATTTACTAAACTAGATCTGGGATTATTCTCTCATTATCCATTAGATTACACCTGCACATATCAGACATTAAGACAAATTAATTAGCAGGATTTATTACACAATAAATGTGAGAATATAGTAATAGATATGCAATATACGTGTACAATCACTACGCTTACAGCAGCGAAGACCCTTAGAGTTTGAGGTTAGAGACTTTGTGATGTTGACGATTTCACTGATAAAGCGCGTCAAGAATTTTGGAAAGAAGGGAAAGCTTGCACCAAGGTATATTGGACCTTTAAGGATCATTGAAAGAGTTAGAGCCGTATCTTATCGCTTGGACCTAGCGAATGCATTGATGGAAGTTCATGATGTATTTCGTGTATCGATGCTGAGGAAGCATTTACGAACTGAGGAGCAGCAGCGGGTAATGAATTATCATAGTTGCAGTTTCAGCCAGACATTACTTCTGAAGTGACTTCAATGTGTATTTTAGCTAAAGAAGACAAGAGATTGAGGAAAAAGTGATTCCTTTGGTAAAGTTCAATGGAGCTGACGCGATGTAGAAGAAGCATCTTGGGAGCGCGAGGAGGATATGCGCAGAGACTACCCACAGCTGTTTGAAGATGAGGTATAACATTTTAATTTCTATTTTTAAATATATAAGTAGTTTCCGATGTCTTATAACATAATTTGTCTGTATTTAGTCGATGATAGCACAAAACATATGGTACATACATGAGCGGTTTCTTTTTTGGATTACTTTGCTCGACGTATCAGTTTTGTTGTATTGATTACTAAACATAGACATACGTGAAATTTCGGGGAAGAAATCTTTAATTTGGTGGGGTGAATGTAACACCTTGAAATTTTAACTTTTATTTTGCATTAAATTTATGTTTGGATATATGGATACACACATAGATGTATATGTATATGATTTGCTATGAAATTTGATGTTTGGATGAGGGTATATGTGTGTACGTATACATATATACATATATATATATATTATATATATATTATATATATATATATATATATATATATATATATATATATATATATATGTATATGTATGTATGTACATGTGATGGGAGTTAGTTGAAGTGATTTGTGTCTATAAGTATATACATGTTGCTTAGTGATGTGTACATTAATGCACAGACCAGTCGACTAATTCTGGGTAGTCAACTAGTGAGAAGACCAGAAGAGGTGTATTTTGTGTTTGAACCCATCCTACTCGACTAGTACATGGGACCATCGACTACTGTCTTTTGACAAAAACTCACAAAAACTAAGTAGTGCCAAACTAGTTGACTAATATGTGTCATCAAAACTTGGGTGTTTCAGACCAGTTGACTAACCCTTTATCCTATTCAACTAATTGAACTGAATTAACCATTATTAGTCGACTAATAATCTCAGTAGTCACAATAATCTGGGCGGCATAGCTGTGTTCTTATTGGATCTCAACTCTGTCCTTGTCTACTGTATATATAAGTTGGTTTGGAGATATTTTATGGATGATTTTCATTTCTAAATCCCAGCCCACTTTCCCCTGCAAAGCTCACCTAGAAACTTAGAAAGAGAGAATAGCTAGAGAAAAAAAATAGCTAGAGAAAGAAAGATTGATGAAGAAGCTTGGGATTTTTTTTCTTTGGTGAAGAGACCAGTTAGGAGGAGTTCCCTATTAGCACCCCCAACCTCTGGATCATCTTCTTCTTGGTTGACAAAGACAAGTCCTCCTCTCTTGGTTGTCTTCTCACCATGGTTTTGATGGTTAGAATTTTCACCAATGATAGAACCTTGACTTGTATAAGATTTTCTTGCTTAGATTTTACTAGGATTAATATATATGAATCCTTTGAGTTGTAATAGCCTCATGCTAATATAGAATGAAATAGACCCAAAGAAGTGATATGTTGAAGAGATCAAGAAATAAGATGAAATTTTTATGTTTAAAGCATGTTTTGTTTGATTGAAACTAATATATGTTGAATCATGTGTTTTGAATGGTCATGTGATTTGAGAACATGAATTGCATATGATGATAGTTATACCTTTCATTTGTGTTTTCATTCATAGGAGAGGGAGAACGTGAATGAGGCCATTCATAGGAGAGGAGAATGTGAATGAGGTTGTTCGTAGGAGAGGGAGAACGCGAAAGATTACATTCATAGGAGAGGGAGAACGTGAATGATGTTAAATAGTTATTCGATGAGTTTAGCATATAGTGTACCATTTGAGATCGGCCGAGTATCATGTTTATGTCGTGTAGGCTTATACTTGTTTATTTTTCCATCATCATGCTTATGTTATGATGCTTTCTATCATGTTTATATTCCTTTGTGTGTGTGTGTGTATTGTTGGCCCAGAGGCCTTTCACCTCAGTTTTGATGATGACTAACTTATGAATATTAGTTTACTAATGATCTTGTGTTTAATAAGTTTCAGATATTGATCAAGATCTTAGTAGGTGATTGCTTCAACAAAGGATTTAAAGACAGTTTTGAAGCTAACACATATTGATTCAAGAGCTCGAGCGTCAAGATCGCATCTAGCACTCGGTTGGAGTCAAGCTCTTTTAGATCGTTTTTGGATCGAGTTAGCTTGGAGATAGAGATCGACAAGAAGACTTCGATTTATTTAGTGTAGTTTTGTTTTAGATCTTGTGTAAGGATAGCTTAGTCTTGATATGCTCAAGTATACACACACACAAAAGTTAAAATAGTTTTGGCTGAACCGGTTTTAGATTTTCAAGAACATATCTTTAGTTTTCATGAATAGATAGAATCAAACAAGTTTACATGGTTTTTATGTATAGTGGATTCATCGATGTACATTGTTTGGTTCATAATGTTTAGAAACTTACTTTGATGTATATTTAGTTCATGGTTTCAAGCTTTGTTTTTAACAAAACTTAGTTTTGGTTTTTATGTCAAAAATATTGATATATCTTTTATATATATATTAGATTCTATCCATACACAATATGCTTCAAACATATTTCTATATCATGTTTTTTATATTTATACAAGTTTTGAGAAAAAGGATTTTCATTTCAAAATTCAAGTTTTGGAAAATACCTTTTTGGTTTAGAACTAAATTTTTATATCATAAAAATAGTTCAAATTATTTAAAATATGTGTTGAATTTTACTCACACATATTTTTTATTCAATTATTTATAAGAACTTATTTTTATAGATTTATGGGATTTTATGGGATTTTATATGTATTAAGGGACCAAGTTTTCAAACCCTATAAACCCTGACTGAGGGCTCCTAACAGTCGACTGTGACCGATCGACCGAAGACCGGTCGACGGGTCGGTCGACCGACGTGCACAAAAGTGCACAAGCTTTAGCGGTTGACCGGGCGGTCACCGTTCCAGAGAGACTGCTATTTGAAAATGGCCCCGGTCGACCGACTAGAGAGACCAACTCTCTGGTTCTGGCCTCAGTCGACCGGGTGATCGACTGACAGGCATTTTGCCTTAGGGCGGTCGATCAGCCGGTCGACCGACAACCCCAACGGTCAGAAATCTGACCATTGGCCGGTCGACCGTGCGGTCGACCGACAGGTCAGTTTCAACGGCTATATTTTGGATCCCCTATAAATATGAATTTCTTTGGCCAGTTTTCACTAAAATTTTCAAGTGCAATTTTTTCTATCTTCTTAAGGGCTTTAGCAACAAGTTTTAACAAGTTTTTTTTGAGCCAAAAAATCTCTTATCTTTATTTGTTTCAAAGTTTTTGAAAAATCAAATAAAACAAGATTTGAGAAATCTGTTTTCTTCTTCATTTTACATATCTATCAAGAAGTTTTTCTCAAGTGTTTTCTTTGTGTTTTCTTTTCCAAAACACTTTGTTTTTGTTCGCCCAAAGGCCATTAGCCCTAGTTTTGATGTAACAAACCATATGTAGTTAGGTATTTTCAAAATTGTTTAATTAAGTTTCAAATAAAATCATATGTTGCATTTTGGCTCCATCACAAGACTCACACATGTGGAAGCACAGAAGATTTAGATCTCAGAGCCTAACACACTAGAAGAGCTCAAGGATCAAGCAATATTGAGAAGACTATTTCAAGATTTGTATTTTTACCTTTTCCATTTTAGTTAGGATTTATAGTCAGTTGTTAAAACTAAGATGAAAGAAGTTGATAGCTTTTGGGATTGTCACACACACACACACACACACACACATTTCATACTCCTTTGTGTTTTCAAAACAAAAATTTATTACCAAATTTCTCCGAGTTTCAGAAAAACATAGTTTTGGAAAATCAATTTTCGGAAAAAAAGTTTTGGAAAACTGGTTTTTGTCTTAGAAAAGAATTTTATCAAAATATAGTTCTAATTTATTTAGTGTTGATCCATGATCACACTCTAGCTCTTCAAATCCCTAGAACTATTTTATATTTACTTATCAAAAGAAAATTTTGTTGGAAAAATATTGGTTTCAAAAGGATTTCTAAAACAGGTTTTGGCCCTCAGCTAGTCGACCGGGCGGTCGACTGTTGGCAGAGCAAAACTGCTCTGTCGGTCGACCGACATGCACCAAGTGCAAACGTGCACTTCGGTCGACCGGCTGCAAGAGCAGTGCTTTCTGTTTGTTCCGATTGACCGGCCCGGTCAACCGACAGAGAGTTTCACTCTCTGTTTGGGAACCACGGTCGACCGTTTTTTTTTCAACGGTCAGAAATTCGATCGTTGGCGGTCGACCCGCAGCAGAAATTTATGCTGACTTGGCTCCCAATGGCTAGATTCAGTTTTGTCTTTTGTTGGGTCTTGTCCCAACGGATCTATTGTATTTTTCTAACCTGGTTTTCACCCCCTATAAATAGTGAGACTATGAAACAACTTCATAAAAGATTTCTAAGCCTTACATCAAAGTTTTTCATACTTTAGCCTCTTTGCAAAAGATTTTCTCTTAAGCCAACTATTTCCAAATTTAGTGTTTTAGCTTGAGTCTTTCCTCTACTTCTCTACTTGCTATTTGCACTATATAATCCCAAGTGTTTTACTTCCTCGTCTTGGTTGTAGGGTTGTGCTTGTGAGCTATCTTGTGATCAAGTGTTGATCACCGCTTTCTTCAATTGAGAAGTTGTAGAGGTTACGGCCTCGAGTGAGCTAGTGAGCTCCAAGTTGGTGTTGCGGCACCGTAAGAGAGGACAAGTGTGTCCGAAGAGTTTTAGTGAGAACTTCTAACCGACTGACGATCCGGTGGGATCAGTCATAGCGAAATCCCTCATTGTGTTGAAGGCGTGGACGTAGAGCATGCTTGAACCTCAAAATATATTCTTGTGTTTTGCGATTGTCTACTATCTCTCTAAACTCTACTCTCTCTTTACTTGCACTTATATTGCTTACTCTTTTGCAAGATCTATCTAATTGTTATTGCTTATTGCTAATTTATTTTTATTTTCGCATTATTGGCATTAAGTATAGCCATTATCTATTCACTCCCCCTCTAGGTGATTTTCAATTAGTATCAGAGCCTAACCCTAGAATTTGGTTTAAGCACCATAGGGAGATCCTCGTTATTTGGCTATATTTATTTGTTGCATCTATTATTTGTTCGTGCACTAACTTGTTTTCATGGCATCACTTGACTTCTCTAGCATCAAGTCCCCACCCAAATTTGATGGGTTAAACTTTCCCATTTGGAAGGTCAAAATGAACCTATTCTTCAAGTCCTTAGGAGTTAGAGTTACCAAATCCATTACCAAAGAATTTGTTGAACCTCACTGATCAGCACGATTTTTCATCATTTTTATGCTCCTAATTATCTATTATTTGTATATAAATAATGCTACTCGGGTATATTTGATTGAAATTTGCAGGGAACAGATAAAGAAAAGAGAAGAGGAATCTGGTTACTTTCAGCAATAAATCACGCAATTTGTAAAGATTAAGGTTGCTTTCCAAACATATTACGGTGTTTTGGCTATAACTTTAGCTACAGACTCCGAAAGAAGTCGTTCAAACTTTACGGAAAGAGAATTCGAAGATCTACAACTTTGATGTTGAGAGTTTTTGCTAAATCGACTATTTGATTGCCCGTAATGGCCATTTATAAAATCAGCCTGAGTCAAAACTGAATTAATTTGTAATATGTAATTGTTAAGGGCTGTTTTGTAAAATATCCTTATTATATAAAGGAAAAAAACAGGACTGCTGTGTGGGGCGGTCAGCAAGGATCTAGGGTTTTATTTTTTTTCCTTTTGTATTAATTTTTTTAGCTACCTTTAATAAAATCTAGGTTTTTGTTAACTTTAGCTTTTTTTTGTATTTTGGGAGTTTTGGCCACATTATTTTATTAGAAAATATTTTCCCCCCTTTTTGCTTTTCATCATGGAGGCGACATGCTCTTACAGAGCAAAGGTGCGTTTTTTTATTTCTTATTTTTATTAGTTTGATTAGTTTAATTTATTAGTGTTTGCAATTAATTATTTAGTTAAATTTAAATAGTTTTAAACTGATTTAGTTGTATTAATTATTTTAATTATTTAAGTATGATTAATTTATGAGATTGTATCATTGTTAGTTGTATCATGCATAGGTAGACCCCCTCTGTATCTAGGGGAGATGAACTTAGGCTAGAATATCTTGTGGTCATTCGTTGGATCTCCTATATAGGGTTATTTGCACACCAATTGACCGACAACTTCTAGGAGATTATTTCTAGAGTCACTAGTTATTTGATAGGGTATGTATCAATAGTCAATGGTTTATACTTAAAGTTTTATTGCTTTTCTACTTTTAATTTATTTAGTCATTTTTTTTACCTTTGATGGACCATGTGATGTAGACAATACCCTGTACTTAGATCTAGTGTTCAGACTTACTTTGCCTAATAGAAGTAGAGATTTGGTGAATAACATATACTCGTGTGGAGACCGAGATTGACCACTTGATGCTAGTTTAGGGGATTCGACCCTAGGTGCTCAACTTTTCTAAATTAACACATAGTTTAGAGCAAAACTATCCTAAAATTTTTTACTCAATTCGTCTAAAAAGTGTTGAAATCAAAAGAACTGCCTCCTGTCCTTGTGGATCGACCCTCAAGTGCTACATCGAACGACCATGCGTTTGCGGTTAATTTAAAACGAGGAGACAGAATCTCCCCATCAAGTTTTTGGCGCCGTTGCCGGGGACACGGTGTTCTATCTTTAGTTTTGACACTATATCGGATTTAAAAAAAACATAAAAAATAAAAAAAATAAAAACCAATTAAAAATTAGTATAGTTTCAGTCCATTCCCACATCATCATTTTCTCTTCACATCACCTTCACCCAATTTGTCCGTGATCCTGATTTATGTCAGCTTGGTTACGAGACTCAAGAGGACGTCTAGTTGGTAAAGATTCAAACGAGTCCAAAATGACTACTATTTCACAATCGGTTCTTATGGATCAATGGTATCCTCCTCGATCATCACGTCCTTCCTGCATCCACCCCTAGCAGCTAGTGAAAATAATTATATACATCATGATACTCCCAAGGTTTTCGGGCTGGAATCAGACGATGCATATATGTTCATCAGTCAATTTGAAGAGGTCTGTGCAATGATGAAGATCCAACAATTGAGTGATGATGCAGTTAAGTTAAGGTTCATTCCATTTGCACTTCGGGACAATGCTAAAAAGTGGTTGTATAGCCTGACCATCAACTCAATCACAACGTGGGCGGAATTTGTTGCAGTCTTTCTGAAGAAATTCTTCCCAATGCATAAGACTGCAAGAATATGGAGTGAGATAAGCAAAAACCATTCTGGAGATATCTAGAAAGGTTTAAGGACCTTCTAGCACAATGTCTCCATCACGCCATTGAGAAGTGGCGTCTCTGTCAAATAATTTATGAAGGTGTAGATTATCAATCTAAAACCTTACTTGAATCCATGAGTCATGGGGACTTCATGATGATGACAGAGGACGATACATGGAAATTCGTCGAAGATATGCAGAAAAGACCATGCAGTGGGAGGGATTTACCAAAAGATCTTCAATAATAACTCCTACATTAAGGGGCGATGTCCACTCAATTGAGAACTCAAGTGCTGCTGAAGCTAAGGTGGCTGCTTTAATGAGAAAATAAAGGCATTGGAACTCAAAAGGACTCCTACACAGCTCGATCACATAATCAGATATTCACACTGAGCTATTACAAGTGCCACTCTCCAACTTATGAGTTGGAAGATTGTCCACTACTCCCTAATCCACTAGCCGACGGTCAAGATCAACTAAATGCCACGTTTCATCACCAACGAAATGATCCCTATGCCTCAACTTACAATCCAGGATGGAGGGATCATCCTAATTTCTTTTGGAACCATGGGATATACCAAAAAGGTCCCTTGTCCAATGAGAATCAGCTAAATAGTAGACAAATTTCAAGACCGAATGTGGGACTAAATCAAAATCAACCAGCTTTTGTGAACCCACATTCCACTCAATCTTCTCCCTCACAATTATTTGTAAATCCAATAATTCTACCACCAGGGCTTGGGACGAACAAGAACATAAGCTGAGCACCATGGAAAAGACATTCACTTCCTTCATGCAATCAGCAACACAAATGTTGAATGCCAATCAACAGACGATAAATCGTCTCGAGTTAAAAGTGAGCCAGATGGCATCACAAATTAATGAGAGGGAGAAGGAAACATTCCCAAATCAATCTGTGGTTAATCCAATGTCAACTCCTTCTAGTTTCTGCTCAAGTCAACTCAGTTCATACTTTGCGATCTGGAAAGAAAATTGACAATCAAGTGGTGATGCCCGACCAAGGAGTCCTTTTTCCAAGGCTGTCCCATCCTATTCTGGCTCAGATGAATTGAAAGAAAAAGAAAATAAGATAGTCAGTGAGCCTCTACATGAGCCACCAGCACCATTTCCAATAGGCTCAAACCGAAGAAGCATTCTGCTCAAGTGGAAAAGGCTCTTGAAATTTTTAAGCAGGTAAAGGTCAATATTCCACTTTTAGATGTAATTGAGCAGGTCCTTTCTTATGCAAAATTCTTAAAGGACCTTTGCACAAAGAAGAGAGCAACACAGGTCCCCAAAAAAGTCTTCTTTTGCGGCAAATATTTCTGAGATTCTGTCCAATTCGATCCCTGTGAAGTACAAAAATCCTGGCTACCCAACAATCTCATGCACAATAGGGAACACAGTTATCAAACAAGCCTTACTAGATTTGGGAGCGAGCGTAAACCTACTTCCCTATTCGGTGTACCAACAGTTAGAGTTAGGAGAGTTAAAACCAACCAAGGTCACACTCCAATTGGCAGATAGGTCAATAAAAATTCCTAGAAGGGAGATTAAAAATGTTCTGATTAAGGTTGGTGAATTTATCTTTCCTGTGGACTTCATCATCCTTGACGCTGAACCTATGATGAACTGTAACCCCCTGATCCCTGATATACGTATCATAGTATCAGTACTCGATACGACGTCTAAAGTTGATTTGACCTTTCTGGTAGTCAGATTGAACTGATTTCAGTTTCAAATATCATTTTCTAATATTTTAGATTTTTTAGAATTTTCTGGAATTTTTCTGGATTATTTTGGAAAATCTCTGGAGTCGGTGTCGACCAATACCGATAATCGGCTCTACGATTTTTATTTCACAAACGGAGTAGAATTTTGAGAATCTGCTTTCACCTTATATCTTAGAATCATACTAACTACTACGTTATGATATTTTTGAAGATTTTTCTGAATTTATGAAAAATCGGGCCAACCGGTGTCATCCAGTATGGGCGATACACTCCAGGATTTTTAACTTGCAAAACTGAACAAGATTTCTAAAATTTGATTTCATATTCCCTCTCCGCATAATATTTTTCTATTTTATGTAATTTTTGGGCACCGTTCGGAGCTAATCAATTTTTGACCCAATTATAATATTAATTAAATATATAAAAATCTTTTCTCCTTCTTTTCTTTTTCCCTCTTCTTCTCCATTTCTCTGGATTTTTCCCCACCGCCTTTCCCACCGCCATTTCTCTCTCTTCTATTTTTAAAAATCTCCCTCTCTCCCCCTCTCCCTCTCTAATTCGCACATCCTCTCTGTAACGCCCCGATCCGGCGGATACGGAGACATTACTGCAACGTATATACGCAGGTCAGAAATACCCTCACGTATATACGCTAAGCATCAGTACAGGCAAGAATCAGAGTACGGAAGCAAGTGGTGCATTATACATTCCAACACATGAGTACAATTACAAAGTTATCACCAGAGGTGATCCAATATTACATGAATATTACATCACTGACATGCGCAATTGCGAGATTACAAGCAGATGTACTGGATGAATAGTACAAAAGGGCACTCACGAGTTTACTAAAGGAAAACTCGAGAGGCACACAGGGGGCCTGGAAGAATAGAGCTCTGAACGGTCTGCTGGAGATCCACGCTACCGCCGCGCCACTATGATCAGCAACAGTGAGAATCCACAGGCTCCAAGCTCCATGACCTGGACATGAGAATCCAGGGGAGTCAGATGAAACTCCCCAGGCGAGTGGTGATACAAAAGCCAAGTGGCGAGCAAGGATAAGCACATGTAAAGCGATAAGACCAAGTATAGCCGAGGACGAGCAAATCTGATTGTATGGTTTCAGATCACGGCTCCATAAGACTAGTACGTCGAAGGAATAATCCAAACAAGGAACCCTCATCTATATACCTTTATCTTATGTCACCATAATCCAAGCACATACAATCCGATTGTACTCTGGGCATGATAAGATAATGAACAGGAGGCAAGTGGATACAAGGGATAAAGTAGAGCATAAGCAGTTAATACTATAATTCTCATAAAACCGGAAATCTGTGAGGTAAAACCAGCACAAGCAATATGGTAAAAAATGAAAGGGCATTATATAAGCTTAAGCTACGGCCTCATGAGACTAGTACCTCGAGGGAGTAATCCAAACAAGGAAACCCTCATCTATATACCTTTATCTCATGTCACCGTAATCCAAGCGTATACAACACCCACAATTAGCGTCTTATTATTGTTATTATTATTATACTCTCTTACCCTGATATCTAGCTATGTGAACTAGCGTCCCAGCACACATAGATCCATATCCGAGTAAAAGCAAGATTGTTATTGGAAACCAGCGGGGGTATCAACGAACTATGTTTTACAGTGGGTCCCGTACATACCCGGGACCACGGCCCAGGATGTTCCGCTGCTTGGTGACGGAACCCTGCCGCAAGGCGATTCAGGAGGGTCTTATGTATGCCCTTATCATGATTCAGGAGGAGGGAGCCAGCACTCCCCTCGGTTGCCTGGAGGCCCACAGGTCAGACCGGAAGTTTTAGTTGCACAACATGCCTAATACCACTGTAAACACGAACACATATTGATAGCCGCATGTTTCCCCCCCCCGACCCGATGCAAGTTGTTCCTTTTATGATTTATTAGATTAATTATCCATTTACGGGAATAACAAGAGCAGGACATGATCAGGAATTCAGGAGTTCAGGTCACTGTATATAATACAGGATAACAGGTCACTGATCATGATACAGGATATTAGGTCACTGTACATAGTACAGGATAACAAGGCAGGATTCCCGTAAATGTGATAATCACAGGTCAAGTATATCATGCTGGGTGTCAAGTGATAGCATGACAGGATGATGATATTAGACAGGTAACCAGTCATGTCAAGAGATTGATATAGTCTGGTGGCAAGCCATGTCATAACATGGGGTCTTGCCAAATAGTAGCATGTCAGGTGTCAGGTGATAGTACAACAGTTGTCAAGTGATATACATGTGTTAAAAGTAATATGAAAATGACAAGTAGTATAGACAGGTGTCAGGCATGAAGTAATGGCATGGTACGTGTTATCATAAAAGCTTTGTAAATAATAGGCATCAGCGAAATGGTTGAGCATATCAAGCGGAGCTAAGCAAGCTGGAAATACAGATAGCAACTAGGATTTATCACTGGAGCGTCTGGCGAGGTTACCGGGACGACTCGACTGAAGTACGAGCGGTAAATCCGGCAGCACTCGCCTAGACGAATCTAGTGGTAAAGCGCTGAACGCTGATCATGATAACCAGGCGGAGCTGAACAAGCTGGAAGCACAGGCAGCGAACAGAGTTTAGACACTAATGCGCTCTGCGAGGTTACCGGGATACTCGGATTAAGATACGAGTAGAGAATCCGGCAGCAACTCGCCTAGACGAATTTAGTGAATAAGGCACTGAGCGCTAAGCATGCTCACCAGGCGGAGCTGAGAAACCTGACGATCCCAATCACGCCTCTTTCGAGACAGTGAGGGACCGGAGGCTGAACTGAGAGACCTGCCGATCCCAATCACCTCTCTTTCGAGATAGTGAGTGACCGGAGGTTGAAGGGGTCCGGAAGCCAAGTATGGTATAAGGCAGTACAATACATCACAGGCATGGTATGAGTACAAGAAGGAAACTACCCTAGTACAAGCATTCGTCACAGAGCAATATATGTCCAGATATTGGCACTCGGCCATACACAAATACAGGGACTCAGCCCATACATAATACATGAAATGGAATACATATCGACCCGACGAAGCGGGGAAACCCAAATGGAGGCGAGAGCGAGAACACTCGCCTAAATCACCGAAAAGCCGAAAAGTCTGGATCCATGGAACTCGCGCACGCGCCATAAAATAATATATAATTATGAGGAGAGAGAAAGTGAAGAGGAGAGAGAAAGAGTTAGAGAGAGGAAGAGACACAGGGAGACGCGAGTTTGGAAAGTGAGACGCGGGGGTCGCAAACGCGGAAGTCGCGTTGCGGGATTAGCAAACGCAGGAATCACAGACGCGGGAATCAGCAGACGCGGGGATCGCGTCGTGACAACACAAGAAGAACACAGACGCGGGAATAGGCTCTGCGTCGTGCCAAATGCAGAAAACGCGGGAAGCGCGTTAAGGGATCGCCCAGACGCGGGATTGAGATCCGCGTTAGGAAACAAACAGAGGGGAGGAAAGGTGCTTCCTTTGTTGTGCTCGACGAAGGGATGTTCGGCCCCAATCCAAAAGGAGGGTACCGGCCCTAAGTCTTGCCAACGGAGAAGAACGCGGACGCGGGAATCACAAACGCGGGAGTCGCGTTGTGAAGACACCACAAACGCGGGGTTCGAGACCCGCGTTCAAATCAGGGCACGAGGGAAACGCGGACGCGGTCGTGGGGTCCGCGTCGCGTTAGCACGAGGAGATTACAGACGCGGGAGTTTGCCTTGCGTCGTGACGACACAGTAACGCGAAGGTTGCGTTACAAAGAGGGAGCCCGCACGCGGGGGTAAGATCCGCGTCGGCAAGTCACAAAGAGAGACAGGGAGTTTGAGGAGAGAGAGAAATCCAAGGGAGAGAGAGGGACCCAGGAGAGAGAGTGAGAGGTCCAAGAGAGAGAGAGAGTCAACAGAGAGAGAGAGAGAGAGTCAACAGGAGAGAGAAACAGATCCAGGGAGAGAGAAGGAGAGAGAAGGGATCCAGATCCAGGGAGAGAGAGAGAGAACAGCCCCCCTCTCACAGCACACAGCGCCCCCCTTCAGAGGGCGCTCGGCCAGGCTGCCGGCCAGGCGGCGGCGCCGGGCGGCGCCGGCCGCCGGCGGAGAAGGAGGGGGCAGTGCCCCCTCAAGAGAGAAGGGGGGCTGTGCCCCCCTCCAGCAAGGGAAGGAGAAGGGGGTTGTTGCCCCCCCTCTCAGGCCGCACAGGGGGCCCAGGTGGGCCCCCTGGCCGCCCACGGCCGCCGGCACAGCGCCGGCGGCGCCAGACTGGGGTGGCGCCGGCCACCCCAGGGAGAAGAGGGAGGAGGGGGCTGTTGCCCCCTCCACAGCAGCGCACGGGGGGGGGGGGGCGCGAGGCCCCCCCGGCCGCGCCCAGGCCGCCGGCCTCGCGCCGGCGGCGGTCTGCCCACGCCGGGGCGCCGGAGGAGGAGAGGCCGGCGGCGGAGATGGGGTCGCCGAGCCGGATCTAGGGGGAGAGAGGGAAAGAAATTGGAAAGGAAAAGAAAGGGAAGAAAAGAGAAGAAAAGGAGAGAGGCCGGAGTTCGAGGGGTCCCCGCCGGCGTCGAGGTGGCCGGAGCGCCGGCGGTGGTGGCTGGATGGGGTCGGCCTTCTCTTGGAGAAGAAGAAAAAGGGAAGAAAGAAAAGTGAGGAGAAGAGAAGGAGAAAAGAAAAGATAAGGAAAAAGAAAAAGAAAAAGAAAAGAAAAAGAAGAGGGATGTAATGGGGTAAGAGATTGATGGGAAAGGGGGTAGGTGGTGCCCACGTGGAGGAGTGGGCTGCTGGGGTTGTTGGGAGAAAAGAAAGAAAGAAAGAGGAGAAAAGATAAGAAAATAATAATATTATAATATGGTCGCGAAATATCGACTGTTCCGGAAAAATCCCCAAAAATACCCGGAGGTAGAAAACGTCATCCTGAGGAATAATACGAAATCGGTTTTAGAAATAAAATCCCATTTTCAAATTAAAAATCCGGAAGCCAACCGCCGATACCGGTCTACACCGGGTCGGCCGGATTTTGATAAATTCTGAAAAATCCCAGAAAATGTATTAAAGAAGAAAATATGATTTTAAGAAGTAAAGTGAAAGCGGAATTCAGAAATTCATTTCCAATTGTAAATTAAAATACTGGAATCAACCAGCGATACTGGCCGATACCGAATCCGGTGGAATTTTCATAAATTCATAAAATCCTCAGAAAAAGTATTTAAGTAGGAAATGTGATTTTAAGTAATAGTGTCTAAAGGCTCTTCTTGAAATTCTAATCCGTTCGTAAATTAGAAATCCGGGAATCGATCAGCGGCACTGGTCAACACCGGTTTTGAAGATTTTCAATTTAATTCAGGAAAATTCTAAAAAATCATAGAAAACCTAAAATATTAGAAAACGATGTTTAAAACTGAAATCGGTCAAATCGGAATAACGAAAAGGTCAAATCGAGCAAATCACTAGGATCAAATTCCCGGTTCAGACTAGGGCTGACTCCGAGTCCACGAATCCAAATCCAAGACAAAACGTTCACATGAATAATTCATAATACAAAACAAATACAAGAAGTAAATCGAAAAATACGATCGAAAAATCTGAATACGCAACTAAGTACGTATTCCGGGAGCGGGGTGTTACATTCCATCCACCTTACAAAAAATTGCGTCCTCGCAATTTCGATAAGGGGTGAAATGAACACAAAAAGGTAGGAATGAGGATTATGCCAATCAGATATGAATAACTATGAGTTGTTTCCCCCAGATTGACTGAACAACTAACTCAGGACTAAAGCATCTCTGCACTTCTGCCGTATATATACATCCTCTGACGGTGCCATAATAATACTGATCTGATGTCTGCTTATAAAAGAACACTGCCAGAACTTCAAAGGACTAACCCATTCTGAACAATATAAAGTGAGCTGACTTGGTAAGATAATCAATAATACTTCGATCAGACTGTGAGCTAAAGCTAATGAAATCCATAGTGCTGAAGTCCATAATATAATATAAAACCCTGCATAGTAAGATGTTATCCTTTTGCAGTAGAATCACTGACGGGCTGCATACTGGGCTTTGTTAACTCTGAAAGACGTAGCCAAGAATAACTGTGAAGAATTTGGAATACTGACTTATGAATGATAAACCGACTGCAGATGAAACAGGAAGAAGATATCTGAGCCCTGCAAGATTTGTAGAATGGATCATTGACAAGGCCATGGCGATAGCTCCGATATAGTGATGGAACTCTGTTTAGCAGATCCATAAAAGTACGCTAGAAGAAATCCGAGAATGGCTAGAGTGCCAAGCACTGAAGGGACTAGCCACGGATGGAACCAAGCCTAGATGAGGTCATCGTGTAACACAGCTCAGGTGTTAAACATTAGGGTGCCGCGAAGCTAACGCTCTGCGAGACTCGCATATAGCGAAGTTCACGCGACGAAGCCAGCGCGTAACACAACGCTAAATGCTAAGCACCAGGGTGCAGCGAAACTCACACCCGGTTAGGTTCACGGATGACTAGAACACGACCCTCGCTAGGCGAGGCTAGCGGAGCTCTTAGTCCATCAAATCCATAAAAACTGCCAGAAGTTGGTAGCTCTGAGAACATGATCAAGAAATCAAAATAACCGAAACGTGTCCAGAATGCTGTCTTCTGAATAATAATCGGACGGCATATTAGCTCTGAGAAAACCCGAGTTCCATAATCATAATCGAAGAAATCATGATCGCTATTAGAGTAATAGAAAATATCATAACTCTATCTGCCAGAAGTCCTGATTCTGAAATGTCGTTATATATACTGACACTTCTAATGAATTGATGCAATCTATCCGACTTACATAAGTAACGACTACTCTGCTTGATGCACTAGCCTCCCATGATGTATCCATAAATATAAGAATATAATACAAGACCGAAGATCTGCCCAATATAAGATAGTGTGATATACCAGAGTCAAGGAATGCCAGAATATAATGAGAACGAACCATATCTGCCCTGCTGTCACCTCACTAGTCAACACATATCTTAAGTTGGCATAAAGATTATAAAGATTATAAAAACCAGAATAGCAAAATAGAAGAGATAGGAATCACGAGATAGGGAGAAAGATAGGACGGACTAGGATTGATGGTGATAGGACAATGAGGTGGATATGATATAGAGAGGTTTACCAACTCCCGGACATGCTACAAATGGGGATAAATAGTTACGGTCAGTCCTTTCAAGGTTCCTTTTTTAGATATAGGGTGCCCTTCTTGTTCTCACTCCATCATATGGAGCATCCTGACTTCCTCAGTCAGATTATATGCTTGCTTCCCTACCATGTGTCCTAACTCTTGGTCTCTTTTGTGTATGACTCCATGCTTGATGCTGGGGATGAAGCGAGATTATTCTGCCAGTAGGTCCTGGATTCCTTCCCAATGGTAATAATGGATGAGTTGATCTGGTTAGTGCGATGTTCTCTGTCTCCTTGAACAGACAGTTACTTTACAACATAATTCATCATCTTTCTAGTGGTTGTGTTGTAGATGCCCGACTCCAGACAATATCCACCGGTCATATGTTGAGGGCAGGGTTGGAGGGATGGCTTAGCTAGTAGGGCATCCAGAGGCCTGTCTGAGCCTTCAACTTCCATCAATTAAGAGGGTCTCTTCACCAACTTCATCTGCAACTCATCCTAATCTTTCTTCTCTGGGACCATTCCACTTCCCGAATGATGACAAAAGAACTTGAGAATACTCCTTGGGCTGCTTGGGGATAAGAAACATCCTGCTCTTCATCTTCATTTCTCACTAAGATATTGCTTGCTCGGTTCTCCTTGTCGGCCACCATGTGAAACACCGACCGACTATACCTTAGGAATTTTGCAGTGTACTTATTTACAATCCAATCTCCCTACCGCAATTTGATAGATCATTCTTTCATTTCTTCCTGGACTATTACAGAGAAGAATCTTCCTATAAAAATCCTTCGAGAACTAGTCCCAGTGTAGGGCTTTCCCAGTCTCGCTGCTTCAGCCAACTACTACATCCAGGCTACATCTTCTAACTGTATTTTGATCATTTTCACCTAGTTCTCGTCAGGGACCCAAGTTGACTTAGAAGACCCATCAGGTTTACTGACCACTGCTATGCACCCAGGGCTTCTCCATGCTTGAAAAGATTGCCGGCTGTAATTTTCTGAAATCTAACATGTCGCCTGGCTTCTGTTCCCGGAGTGCAACCAATGATCCTTAGTGCGGGACCTTCGCCTGTACTTGATCGTGTCTCATCATATCTTGCAGAGATAGTCTTAAATCAAGATTTTCTCCATTAGGGTTACCCTAGGAAGAACCAGAACCGTTATGATTTCCCCATCTTTTCATGTCCGAGTTGGTCCAAGAATAACAAAAAATTGAAGTATGAAAGGATGGGAGAACTTCAGAATTCAAGGAAAAGATTATCAAGAGAGAATGGATAACTTTGTACTTGTAGTTGGATTGTATAATCAAGACTCATGCATTCCAGTTGCAAATTTCTTTACCATTAATTTGCCGTCTGGACGTACTGAGGAGGTGAGAGCCTAAGCTCTGATACCAACCTGTAACGCCCCGATCCGGCGGATACGGAGACATTACTGCAACGTATATACGCAGGTCAGAAATACCCTCACGTATATACGCTAAGCATCAGTACAGGCAAGAATCAGAGTACGGAAGCAAGTGGTGCATTATACATTCCAACACATGAGTACAATTACAAAGTTATCACCAGAGGTGATCCAATATTACATGAATATTACATCACTGACATGCGCAATTGCGAGATTACAAGCAGATGTACGTGGATGAATAGTACAAAAGGGCACTCACGAGTTTACTAAAGGAAAACTCGAGAGGCACACAGGGGGCCTGGAAGAATAGAGCTCTGAACGGTCTGCTGGAGATCCACGCTACCGCCGCGCCACTCTGATCAGCAACAGTGAGAATCCACAGGCTCCAAGCTCCATGACCTGGACATGAGAATCCAGGGGAGTCAGATGAAACTCCCCAGGCGAGTGGTGATACAAAAGCCAAGTGGCGAGCAAGGATAAGCACATGTAAAGCGATAAGACCAAGTATAGCCGAGGACGAGCAAATCTGATTGTATGGTTTCAGATCACGGCTCCATAAGACTAGTACGTCGAAGGAATAATCCAAACAAGGAAACCCTCATCTATATACCTTTATCTTATGTCACCATAATCCAAGCACATACAATCCGATTGTACTCTGGGCATGATAAGATAATGAACAGGAGGCAAGTGGATACAAGGGATAAAGTAGAGCATAAGCAGTTAATACTATAATTCTCATAAAACCGGAAATCCGAGGTAAAACCAGCACAAGCAATATGGTAAAAAATGAAAGGGCATTATATAAGCTTAAGCTACGGCCTCATGAGACTAGTACCTCGAGGGAGTAATCCAAACAAGGAAACCCTCATCTATATACCTTTATCTCATGTCACCGTAATCCAAGCGTATACAACACCCACAATTAGCGTCTTATTATTGTTATTATTATTATACTCGTCTTACCCTGATATCTAGCTATGTGAACTAGCGTCCAGCACACATAGATCCATATCCGAGTAAAGCAAGATTGTTATTGGAAACCAGCGGGGGTATCAACGAACTATGTTTACAGTGGGTCCCGTACATACCCGGGACCACGGCCCAGGATGTTCCGCTGCTTGGTGACGGAACCTGCCGCAAGGCGATTCAGGAGGGTCTTATGTATGCCCTTATCATGATTCAGGAGGAGGGAGCCAGCACTCCCCTCGGTTGCCTGGAGGCCCACAGGTCAGACCGGAAGTTTTAGTTGCACAACATGCCTAATACCACTGTAAACACGAACACATATTGATAGCCGCATGTTTCCCCCGACCCGATGCAAGTTGTTCCTTTATGATTTATTAGATTAATTATCCATTTACGGGAATAACAAGAGCAGGACATGATCAGGAATTCAGGAGTTCAGGTCACTGTATATAATACAGGATAACAGGTCACTGATCATGATACAGGATATTAGGTCACTGTACATAGTACAGGATAACAAGGCAGGATTCCCGTAAATGTGATAATCACAGGTCAAGTATATCATGCTGGGTGTCAAGTGATAGCATGACAGGATGATGATATTAGACAGGTAACCAGTCATGTCAAGAGATTGATATAGTCCGGTGGCAAGCCATGTCATAACATGGGGTCTTGCCAAATAGTAGCATGTCAGGTGTCAGGTGATAGTACAACAGTTGTCAAGTGATATACATGTGTTAAAAGTAATATGAAAACGACAAGTAGTATAGACAGGTGTCAGGCATGAAGTAATGGCATGGTACGTGTTATCATAACAAGCTTTGTAAATAATAGGCATCAGCGAAATGGTTGAGCATATCAAGCGGAGCTAAGCAAGCTGGAAATACAGATAGCAACCAGGATTTATCACTGGAGCGTCTGGCGAGGTTACCGGGACGACTCGACTGAAGTACGAGCGGTAAATCCGGCAGCAACTCGCCTAGACGAATCTAGTGGTAAAGCGCTGAACGCTGATCATGATAACCAGGCGGAGCTGAACAAGCTGGAAGCACAGGCAGCGAACAGAGTTTAGACACTAATGCGCTCTGCGAGGTTACCGGGATACTCGGATTAAGATACGAGTAGAGAATCCGGCAGCAACTCGCCTAGACGAATTTAGTGAATAAGGCACTGAGCGCTAAGCATGCTCACCAGGCGGAGCTGAGAAACCTGACGATCCCAATCACGCCTCTTTCGAGACAGTGAGGGACCGGAGGCTGAACTGAGAGACCTGCCGATCCCAATCACCTCTCTTTCGAGATAGTGAGTGACCGGAGGTTGAAGGGGTCCGGAAGCCAAGTATGGTATAAGGCAGTACAATACATCACAGGCATGGTATGAGTACAAGAAGGAAACTACCCTAGTACAAGCATTCGTCACAGAGCAATACATGTCCAGATATTGGCACTCGGCCATACACAAATACAGGGACTCAGCCCAATACATAATACATGAAATGGAATACATATCGACCCGACGAAGCGGGGAAACCCAAATGGAGGCGAGAGCGAGAACACTCACCTAAATCACCGAAAAGCCGAAAAGTCTGGATCCATGGAACTCGCGCACGCGCCATAAAATAATATATAATTATGAGGAGAGAGAAAGTGAAGAGGAGAGAGAAAGAGTTAGAGAGAGGAAGAGACACAGGGAGACGCGAGTTTGGAAAGTGAGACGCGGGGGTCGCAAACGCGGAAGTCGCGTTGCGGGATTAGCAAACGCAGGAATCACAGACGCGGGAATCAGCAGACGCGGGGATCGCGTCGTGACAACACAAGAAGAACACAGACGCGGGAATAGGCTCTGCGTCGTGCCAAATGCAGAAACGCGGGAAGCGCGTTAAGGGATCGCCCAGACGCGGGATTGAGATCCGCGTTAGGAAACAAACAGAGGGGAGAAAAGGTGCTTCCTTTGTTGTGCCCGACGAAGGGATGTTCGGCCCCAATCCAAAAGGAGGGTACCGGCCCTAAGTCTTGCCAACGGAGAAGAACGCGGACGCGGGAATCACAAACGCGGGAGTCGCGTTGTGAAGACACCACAAACGCGGGGTTCGAGACCCGCGTTCAAATCAGGGCACGAGGGAAACGCGGACGCGGTCGTGGAGTCCGCGTCGCGTTAGCACGAGGAGATTACAGACGCGGGAGTTTGCCTCGCGTCGTGACGACACAGTAACGCGAAGGTTGCGTTACAAAGAGGGAGCCCGCACGCGGGGGTAAGATCCGCGTCGGCAAGTCACAAAGAGAGACAGGGAGTTAAGGAGAGAGAGAAATCCAAGGGAGAGAGAGGGACCCAGGAGAGAGAGTGAGAGGTCCAAGAGAGAGAGAGAGTCAACAGGAAGAGAGAGAGAGAGAGTCAACAGGAGAGAGAAACAGATCCAGGGAGAGAGAAAGGAGAGAGAAAGGGATCCAGATCCAGGGAGAGAGAGAGAAGGGGGGCTGTTGCCCCCCTCTCACAGCACACAGAGCGCCCCCTTCAGGGGGCGCTCGGCCAGGCTGCCGGCCAGGCGGCGGCGCCGGGCGGCGCCGGCCGCCGGCGGAGAAGGAGGGGGCAGTGCCCCCTCAAGAGAGAAGGGGGGCTGTGCCCCCCTCCAGCAAGGGAAGGAGAAGGGGGGCTGTTGCCCCCCCTCTCAGGCCACGCACAGGGGGCCCAGGTGGGCCCCCTGGCCGCCCACGGCCGCCGGCACAGCGCCGGCGGCGCCAGACTGGGGTGGCGCCGGCCACCCCAGGGAGAAGAGGGAGGAGGGGCTGTTGCCCCCTCCACAGCAGCGCACGGGGGGGGGGGGGGGGGCGCGAGGCCCCCCCCCGCCGCGCCCAGGCCGCCGGCCTCGCGCCGGCGACGGTCTGCCCACGCCGGGGCGCCGGAGGAGGAGAGGCCGGCGGCGGAGATGGGGTCGCCGAGCCGGATCTAGGGGGAGAGAGGGAAAGAAATTGGAAAGGAAAAGAAAGGGAAGAAAAGAGAAGAAAAGGAGAGAGGCCGGAGTTCGAGGGGTCCCCGCCGGCGTCGAGGTGGCCGGAGCGCCGGCGGTGGTGGCTGGATGGGTCGGCCTTCTCTTGGAGAAGAAGAAAAAGGGAAGAAAGAAAAGTGAGGAGAAGAGAAGGAGAAAAGAAAAGATAAGGAAAAAGAAAAAGAAAAAGAAAAGAAAAAGAAGAGGGATGTAATGGGGTGAAGAGATTGATGGGAAAGGGGTAGGTGGTGCCCACGTGGAGGAGTGGGCTGCTGGGGTTGTTGGGAGAAAAGAAAGAAAAGAAAGAGGAGAAAAGATAAGAAAATAATAATATTATAATATGGTCGCGAAATATCGACTGTTCCGGAAAAATCCCCAAAAATACCCGGAGGTAGAAAACGTCATCCTGAGGAATAATACAAAATCGGTTTTCAGAAATAAAATCCCATTTTCAAATTAAAAATCCGGAAGCCAACCGCCGATACCGGTCTACACCGGGTCGGCCGGATTTTGATAAATTCTGAAAAATCCCAGAAAATGTATTAAAGAAGAAAATATGATTTTAAGAAGTAAAGTGAAAGCGGAATTCAGAAATTCATTTCCAATTGTAAATTAAAAATACTGGAATCAACCAGCGATACTGGCCGATACCGAATCCGGTGGAATTTTCATAAATTCATAAAATCCTCAGAAAAAGTATTTAAGTAGGAAATGTGATTTTAAGTAATAGTGTCTAAAGGCTCTTCTTGAAATTCTAATCCGTTCGTAAATTAGAAATCCGGGAATCGATCAGCGGCACTGGTCAACACCGGTTTTGAAGATTTTCAATTTAATTCAGGAAAATTCCAGAAAATCATAGAAAACCTAAAATATTAGAAAACGATGTTTAAAACTGAAATCGGTCAAATCGGAATAACGAAAAGGTCAAATCGAGCAAATCACTAGGATCAAATTCCCGATTCAGACTAGGGCTGACTCCGAGTCCACGAATCCAAATCCAAGACAAAACGTTCACATGAATAATTCATAATACAAAACAAATACAAGAAGTAAATCGAAAAATACGATCGAAAAATCTGAATACGCAACTAAGTACGTATTCCGGGAGCGGGGTGTTACACTCTCTCTCAAACTCTCTCTCTCTCTAACTCCCTCTCCTCTCTCTTTCTCTCTCTCCACTCTCTCTGTTTTTCTTCCATCCATGGAGCAGATCGTCGGCGGCCTTGCCGCCGGCGATCCGACAAGCTCCGGTGGCCGGCGTGCCACTGGGCACCACCCCCTTCTCTTCTTCTTCTTTTCCTTCTCCTCTCCTTCTTCTTCTTCTCTTCTTCTTTTTCTTTCCTTCTTCTTTTCTTTCTTCTTCTACTGCTTCTTCTTCCCAGTCTTCTTCTTCTTCCTCACTCTCTCTCTCTTCCCCCCCTCTATGCGTGGCCCCAGACCGCCGCCGGCGGCCTGAGCGCCGTCGCCGTCCGGCAAAGCGGCCAGGCTGTGCCTGGCCGCTGCCACCTGCCCCTCTTTTCTCTCTCCCTCTCTCTCTCTCTCTCTCTCTCTCTCTCTCTCTCTCTCTCTCCTCTCCTTTCTTTCTCTTCCCCCCTCTCTGTGTGACCACCGCCGGCGGCTAGACCCGCCGCCGGCGGGTCTCACTGGTCGCTGGCCAGCTAAGATGGCCGGCCGGCATGCAGAGGAGAGGCAACAGTGGCTGCTGCCGCTGCTGCTGCTGTAGGTTGTTAGGTTCGGGTGTAAACCCGAACCCTATAACCCTATTGGGTGGGTTGGTACCCATTAACCCAAAGTACCCATTACCTATATAACTTAAGTTATGGGTTTGGGTATTGGATCCAAACCCGACCCGTTAAGAGCCCAAACCCGCATCCAAAACTCAATAAAGGTAATATTACATAAAACCCCCTGATAATTTATACTATTTGCACTTGATATTTTTTTATTACATATTTAACCATTTCTATTACTTTTAGCGTTCGGCAATATCTGGAGCATCCGGACTCCGATTTGAACGATTCTGGAACCGTTGCGATCGTGGGAAAGAGAGCTACCTTCCCATGGCTAGTTGTGAGTGTTTTTCTTTTATCAAGTATGATTATCGTAGTTAATTAAATTGGTTGGTTGCTTTATCACATAAGTCGTGTTTACCGGTTAATCACTGTAAAGACTGTAAATATCGGTTAATAAATTGTAATTTGTGGAATATCAGTATAAACATGCTTTAAACATAATCAATATCATAATAATATGGTGACCGTCATTACAAATAGGGATATCTGATACTCAATTAGGGATGATAACCGTTACCTGACTCACACTAGACACCGTTACTACATGTACCTGTACTTGTTACCCGAACATTCTAACACTTTGGATATTGTAATTTCTATATACCCATTTCACTGGATATTGTTATCACACATTACACGATATATTGTCATTCACAGATACTGATACACCAACACTGTTATTGCCTGTTATGGAATCACTGATATACGGATACAGTGACACTACTATTGCATGTTATGGAGTTACTGCTACACGGATACCCTGTACACTATTAGTCGGACACGGATACACCAATTCACTGGATACCGTCATTTCATATATTGATATCATCGTTACATGGATGCTCGATACACAGTTGTCTCATGTTCACACATCATTGTTACATATGTTCACCGCACGAGTATACATTCATTGCTTGTTTTTATATTCTTATCATATAGATCACCGTTCTTATTGTTGCATGTATCTTCTTGTATTCCCGTTACATAAATATTCCCGTTATTGGATACATGAGCTGTTGATATGCGATGGTGGCATCCCCGTTATCCTGTTTTATGCTATCAACAAAGCGCATGTCCTATTATCGTATTACTTGTACCATGCACTGTTCTAGTACTTGATATACTGTGTAGTTCATACTTGTATTCTAGTACACCAGTTATTAGCACAGTCACGCCAGCGTCCGGCGGAACATGTGTGGAACTAAGTGCCACACGGAGCAAAGTGCCACATCACACCTATCCGTGGTGGGGGCAACCTCTTGAATCCGTGGGGGCCACCTCTAGAATCCTCACTCCGTCTGGTGTTTGGTAACGAGGATGTCTCCGGTGTTCTTGTTATTGATATTGTTACTGACCAGACTCAATATTCTTGTTATATATGGTATTCCCGTTATACGCACGGTCATGCTGGCGTTCGGCACATGGTGTGTGGAACTAAGTGCCACACGGAACAAAGTGCCACACCACAGACATGGTGGGGGCCACCTCTTGAATCCGTGGGGGCCACCTCTAGAATCCCACATCGCGGGGTGTTGGCATGATGGAGACATCCTCAGTGCACTTACTATTCAGACCCAGTATATGATACATTTAATAACCCAACAATAGTGACGTCGGGAATACTTGTTATTTGGTCACTCTCTCGTTTGGATAATGGTACCCGTATGCCATGTCCGGATGGGTTCGACTGGAGTGCGGGTTCCAGTATGGACTACCAGTGGTATGGGACACTGGAAGAGATTGATTAAAATATCAGGTTATACTGATTGTTATTATTGTATAAATCACCTGACATGCTCGACACTGTATATTATTATCCGTTTCTATTTGTTATTCTTCCTGATATGTTATCCACAATCATGTCACCTGTATACCTTGTTACACTTCTTGATATTTGTTACACTGTCATATATATTGCATATATTCTGTTGTATGTATACATTGCATACTTCATTACTGTATATGCACCCTATAGTAGTATCGTTATGTTGCATACTGCATATCTGTATGTTTGTTTCCATCACGTCATCACTATACAACAGTATTTATTATATATAGACATGACCCGATGATAACATGCTGGTAGTGATGGTATTAAAATATGACATGTCTATATATTTCTACTGCTTATTATATGCCTACTATATGGTATCACTGGTATAGAATCATGTATTATATATTATTATCGTGTCTGTATTACTATCGTATATATTACTGCTTCCTTCATTTTACCACTCACTAGGTCGTTTTCTGACGACCCGGGTTTGCGTGCCCAGTTGGAGATTCAAGATATCATACTGTCAGATATGTCATTGGATTCACATAGGGGACTTGTCATAGGTATCTTGATTCTTTTGTCTTATTTCCTTATTTGTCCATGTTTCTTTATCTATCATGCTCACTGATCTTTTCTGCAGGTATTCTTATACTTATTTAATGCTTGAACTCTTGTGTATATAGAGGCTATTTCCTATACTGAGGCTTAACGTACGCGCGAGGGTGTTTTCACCCTGCGTATGTACGTCGCCATAACGTCCCCGTACCTACGGGATCGGGGCATTACATGAACCCTCGTGGCCAGATTCCTGTGATCTTGGGTAGGCCATTCCTAGCAACTTCGAATGCTTTGATCAACTGTCGTAGCGGTTTAATGAAACTCACATTTGGAAATATGACAGTTGATCTGAATATCTTCAACCTGGAAGGGCAACAAAGTGAGCCATCCACTGAATTCTTTGAAGTAAATATGATTCAAAGTCGATCAAGTGAATTTGATGATGATCAGATGGATTCAGACTTTGGGTGTACTCACTAAAGTTTTAACGAGCTATGTGAGGAAGAGATCAGGATGTTTGATGAAATAAATCAACTGGTTAATCATGTGTCATCCCTGATTCGAGAAATGGTGAACGATCAAATCGACAACGAGTCCATAAATTTTGGCTGTAAATATTGCGAACAAAGCTTTGAAAAGATCTTTGAGGATGCGTTTTTACTCCTAGATGAATTGGATGGACACACATTCCCCACAGGATTCTTTGATAAAAGCTTTGAAGAGATATTTGACGATGAACTTAAATTCTTAGCTATTGATCAAGCTTGCTCACGTGAAAGTGAAGATAATAAGATTGGGCTAGGTGTAATGCTGCGGGAGTGAGTCCTCTTTCTAACTTGCTGATCAGAAGAAAGCGGAAGAGGAAGAGGATAAAGAAAAAGAGTGTGAAAATCAAGTATAAAAGAGGTTGTGCTGAAATGATAAAGGGTTCTAATTTACAAGTAAAGTCGTTGAAGAGGACCCACTTTGAGAGTGGAAAAAGATCAAGGGGGAGGAACCGACATAGTTTACGCTAGGTGTGGGAAAACGTGGAGTTGTTCATATGTATATATTTGCATTTTTTTCTCATAATTTTTGAGTCTTTTTATTTTCCTTTTAGTTAGTTGAGTCAGTTTTAGTGAGTCTTTTATTTATCTCTTTCTCTAACCTATGTGTTGAGTTTATTACAAGTGATATAGGATAAGTAAGGAGGCATCCACCACACACAGGGAGCATTTTTATTGCTTCGACAGCTTGGTTTTTTAGCGCACTGTAAGTATTTCTAATTCTAGCATACTTTTTACATTTCTATATCTTTTGTGCATTTGGATTGCATGATCATCATGATTGTGTGCATGTTTTCGATGTGTACATTACATGCTACATTATTTTTATCTCTGTATTCATTTGTGTGCATGAGAACATGACACAGTTTAGGTGTGGGGGGAGATTCACATTTTTTATTTTAGGAGTCTTTTTTATTTTGTTTTGCTTTTAGGTTTTTTTATCTTTATTTTCTTTTAGGAGTCTTAAAAAAAAATTGAAAATTTTCTGCAAATGATAAGCTAGTATATGAGTGATTTAGTATCCATGAGTGGATTTTAAGGGTAAGATCAAGATGAAAGAGTTATAAAGTCTTAAAATAAAGATTAGATCTAAAACGGACATACCATCTAAACTTAGTCTAAGTGATTATGTACCCAATAGCACTTACACTATTAGTTCATAGGCTTGGGATATTACAACTTAAAAAAAAAGATTTATTATATAGTAAAATAGATATTAATAAGTCTTGCCTTGTGGCTTCAGTTACTTGAGTAATTAAGTCCGTAGGAGTGTCTTTACACTTATTGCCCTAAGACCATCTGGTTTAGAAGCATTGGCCTAAAAATCGCTATATGGGTAGCTGAGAAAACCTAATAGGACAAGACAATAAAAAATATAATAATTTTGATTGTCAATTAGCTAGGTGTCTTGGCCTCAGGAAGCCTCGGTATCTACACGAAAGATAGTTAAAAAAGTCTTAAAAAAAAAAAGAAAAAAATTTGTTATCACAAAAAAAGGTATGAAAGTTGTAATTAAATATTTCCAAGTTTAAGAACTACATCACGATCACGGGGTACATAGGATCTGAAACTTAAGACAGGTGGTGTAAAGTTTTGGATTTGAGACTTTACTTTATAGCCAATATGATATCTTGAATTGAGGTTTTACTTGAAAATGAAACTCATGGAAATTGATGATCTTGCTAGCTAGTTAACTAAAAAAAAACTGATTTGTTTTCCTTTTCTTGATTTTCAGTTATCCTTTTTTTACTTTTATTTATTTCTTAATCTCTAACTTTCTTGGATTTTGTGGGTGTAATCTACTGAAAACCCTCACGAGACAAAACTCGTCCTCTAGGGGTAACTTAGGGTTTTAACGGCTTGTTGCACATGGTAAGTGCAACCGTGATTCCTACGAAAGTGAGTTAGGGTAGTTTATTTTTTCTTTTTCTTTTCATTATTTTTGCTCGAGGACTAGCAAAATATAAGTGTGGGGGTATTTGATCAGCACGATTTTTCATCATTTTTATGCTCCTAATTATCTATTATTTGTATATAAATAATGCTACTCGGGTATATTTGATTGAAATTTGCAGGGAAAAGATAAAGAAAAGAGAAGAGGAATCCGGTTACTTTCAGCAACAAAATCACGCAATTTGTAAAAGATTAACGGTTGCTTTCCAAACATATTACGGTGTTTTGGCTATAACTTTAGCTACAGGACTCCGAAAGAAGTCGTTCAAGACTCTACAGAAAGAGAATTCGAAGATCTACAACTTTGATGTTGAGAGTTTTTGCTAAATCGACTATTTGATTGCCCGTATTGGCCATTTATAAAATCAGCCTGAGTCAAAACTGAATTAATTTGTAATATGTAATTGTTAAGGGGCTGTTTTGTAAAATATCCTTATTATATAAAGGAAAAAAAACAGGGCTGCTGTGGGGGGCGATCAGCAAGGATCTAGGGTTTTATTTTTTTTCCTTTTGTATTATTTTTTTAGCTACCTTTAATAAAATCTAGGTTTTTGTTAACTTTAGCTTTTTTTTGTATTTTGGGAGTTTTGGCCACATTATTTTATTAGAAAATTTTTTCCCCCCCTTTTTGCTTTTCATCATGGAGGCGGCATGCTCTTACAGAGCAAAGGTACGTTTTTTTATTTTTTATTTTTATTAGTTTGATTAGTTTAATTAATTAGTGTTTGCAATTAATTATTTACTTAAATTTAAATAGTTTTAAACTGATTTAGTTGTATTAATTATTTTAAGTATTTAAGTATGATTAATTTATGAGATTGTATCATTGTTAGTTGTATCATGCATAGATAGACCCCCTCTTGTATCTAGGAGAAATGAACTTAGGTTAGAATGTCTTGTGACCATTCGTTGGATCTCCTATATATGGTTATTTGCACACCAATTGACCGACAACTTTTAGGAGATTATTTCTAGAGTCACTAGTTATTTGACAGGGTATGTATCAATAGTCAATGGTCTATGCTTAGAGTTTTACTGCTTTTCTACTTTTAATTTATTTAGTCATTTTATTTACCTTTGATGGACCATGTGATGTAGACAATACCTTGTATTTAGATCTAGTGTTCAGACTTACTTTGCCTAATAGAAGTAGAGATTTGGTGAATAACAGCATACTCGTGTGGAGACCGAGATTGACCACTTGATACTAGTTTACAGGATTCGACCCTAGGTGCTCAACTTTTCTAAATTAACACATAGTTCAGAGCAAAACTATCCCAAAATTTTTTACTCAATTCGTCTAAAAGTGTTGAAACCAAAGAACTGCATGTCCCTGTGGATCGACCCTCAAGTGCTACATCGAACGACCGTGCGCTTGCGGTTAATTTAAAACGAGGAGACAAAATCTCCCATCACTCACGGTGATGAGGATACATGGGCCAAAGCAACCGCTAAGGACTATGAGGCCAATGCTAAAGCCCAATATGCACTTACACAAGCATTAAATGAAGATGATCTTTCTCGTATAATTAATTACAAATCCGTTTATGAAGTTTGGAATGACCTTTATCATTACTCATGAGGGGACGTCGCAAGTCAAGAGATTCAAAATTGACTTGCTCCGTTCTCAGAGAATTTTTATATTCTTGAAAATGAAAGTATAGATGAAATGCTCACTCGGTTCACCAAGATCACTAATGCTTCATCCTCTTTAGGTGACAAGATTGATAATGACCAAAAGATTCGAAAGGTCATTAGAGCTCTTCCCAAATCTTAGAAAATCAAGGCAACCACCCTCAAGGAGCTCAACGATAGGGAGGAGATGGACTTTTCCAGCTTCATCGGTAATCTCAAAACCCATGAGATGGAAATAAAGGTGAGAGAATAAAGGGAGGCTCCAAAGAAGAAAGCAATAGCTTTCGAGGCGACTTCATTCTCCTTTGATGAAGATGAATCATTGGAAAACTATGATGAGGACTTTGCCATGCTCATTAGAAAAGTGGGCAAGATGTTCTACAAGAAAGGTAGACAAAGTAACTTCTGAAGAGGAAGACCTCAAGGAAGACTTGAAAAGAAAAGGGAGGAAACGGGTTCTTTCTTCCATTGCAAACGGACGGGTCATCTAATTGCGGATTGTCCCTCTTTACAAGCTACACCCTCCAAGAACGTGCAAAAGAAGAAGAAGACGACGGTGGCCAGGTGGGATGACTCGGAGACAGAATCCGAAGAGGAGATCGATACCACACACATGTGCTTCATTGCACATAGCGATGAAGCTTCTAAGGTAAACCTAGAAAATTCTTTAGAAGATGAGGATTTGACCATCGATGAATTAGCACAATTTTTTGAAGAACTACAAAATAGATATGAAATTTCTCTTTCACAAAACAAAAATTGAAAAAGAAAAATGATTTATTAAAGAACAAATTTGAGATTGTTTTAAATGAGAAAAATGATTTGTCAAAATCTTTTGAGAAAATGAAAATGAATTTTGAAAAATATAAAACTACTTATAAGACTAAAAGCCCAATCATCACTTGTAATAAAAATGAATTTTTGGATATTCAAAAACGCATTGAGGTCTTGGATACAACTTAGAAAAAGTGAGTTTTTGACATTAATAAATTTGCATCTATATTTTCTAAGGGAAAAACCCAAAGGAAACACTCCTCATGCATCAAACACACATCATGGAGAGCAAGCACACTCACATCAACACAAGCATGCATTTATGTATGGAAAATATATACTTGTGCACATTGTGCCCGCAAAGGCCATTTAGCAGAATTTTGTTATGCAGAATTAAATATGATTAACAAGAATGTTTGGGTTCGAGAAAATACTAACTTCATAGGACCTAAAAAGATTTGGGTACCAAAGGACAAGTCAAATTTAATTGATATAGGTGCGTCGTCCTCCTCCACGACTTAGGGGGAGATGGTGCCCGGGTGGTGGATGCATCAAAGCTTAACGAACAAATCGTCACTTGCATCGCTATCAAAGAGGCACCGATTTTGGAGATTGCCCGTGGTTTGGTAACTTCTCCACTTGAAAATTTTCTTTCTAACTAGACCTATGCATGCATAGGATTTCCTAGTTTCATTTTGTAATAATATACTTTAATTATATAGACTTGCATGCCCTTATTTTTTTTTTTTTTTTTTTGCATCTTGACTATAGTTGAGATTGTGTATTTAGTTTACTTTTATTTCAATTCTAGACATCTTTTGTTTGTCCATGTATCAAAGTTTTTTTTTTTGGTTAATAAATGTTTTTATAAGTATATTGTCAAATATGAAAATTTATTTAACCAAAATTAAGCAAATAAATAGGTATAGCAATTGCGCGCCTCAACTCTTATTTAGAGGAATGTCGGGGAGAAGTTCAAAACCCTTAAAGGGGTATTCGGCTTCAATATCTCAAATCTGTTGCTTAATTATTAAGAAATATATTGTTAATAATAAAAAAGTAGAATAAAAATTAATTTTTATGCGTTTTTCATGCATATTAAAATTTTAACATTATTTCCCTGTTTTATGTGTTAAAATATACTAGATTCTAATTTCATCTAAAAGAAAATAAATTAAAAACAAAAATAAAACTTTTATAGTTTTTTGGGCAGTTACGGTCAACCGACCGGTCGACTGAGTTAGCCTATCATAGGCCCGGTCGATCGAATTTACCTGGAATACAAAAAAAAATTTAGCCTGAAGTCGGTCGACCGACTGAAACCGAGTTTGCTCTCGGTTTGCGTCGGTCGACCGGGAGTCGGGTAAACTGTTTTACACCCAATAATATATAAAACCCTAATCCCTAATTTCTTTCCTTTCTCCTCAAATCCACTGACTCTTTCTTCCCTTTTCAATTCTCCTCCTCCCAAACCAAATACAACCCATTAAAAACTCTTCCAATTCAAAATTTCTTCCACAAAATTCGTTAAAAATCCTTCTCAGGCTCCAGATTTGCAATTTTTCAGGGATTTTTCTTGGATTTTGAAGGTATAACCAAAATTTCTCCTTAATCTCTTCAATTTTCTATATTATTCTTGTTTATCCATCTTTATTTTGTGCTATTATCTTGATTAATCCTTCACCATGTCCAAAAGATTCAGATCTGAGAAGGAAAAAACCCCTGAATCATCTTCTAACCCCTTCATCTGCCAAAATGCATCTCACAAATTTACAATAATCCACAATAAAAGTGTTATCTCTGGTAGGACTGTGGTGCTCAGTGATTTTGAGCACCTTAATCTTGCTAATATTTTAAGTACTAGTTCTCTTGAGAATTTTGTCACCATCAAAGAGCCAGTTTACCCTGATCTAGTACACTACTTCTACTCTAACCTGTCATTTCAGAATGATCACATCAGGTCTAGAGTCTTGGGTAAGGATATACATATTTTCCTTGATAAATTTGCACGTCACCTACACCTCTCCTGTGAGGGGGTAGATATTTATAATGTGAATTTACATGATTTTGCCTATCCTGACGGTGAGTCTGCCCACACCGCCTCCATTTTGCTTCATGATGATGATAACCCGACATTGGTTAGGAATGAGGAGGTGAAGTACTACACTCTCACTGTCCAAGTCTTAGCCAAAATTATTTTTTATAACCTCCTGCCAAAGTCAGAAAAAAATAGTCATGCTAGAGGTTCTGCTCCTCTTCTGATCTATTGCCTTCTGAAAGGCATTAGAATTAATATTCTTAAACTCATCATCGACTACATGACGTCCGATCATCTTCTGATCCCAACCCAGCACTTGCCCTATGGGATGCTCATCACACGTCTGTTGAAGCAACTCAAGTTCGATCTTTCCACTGAATGGTCCATCGAACCGTCAGTTGACATCAATAGCACTCTTCTCAAGAGGATGCGTATTAAGGAGCGTGCTCCTGCTCCTCAGCCCCATCCTATCATACCTGCTGTTGCTCTAGGATCTTCTTCTACTTCTTCTATTCCTTTTGATCCCTATCAAACTCTCTCCACTCAGCTTCGGGAGCATAGCCTGCATATGTCCGCTCAGATGACCGCTCACTTTCAGCGGCTAGAGCAGCGAGTGGACAATGATCTCCAGCATATTTGTGCATCTATCCGCTACTTGCAGACCTGTGTAGATGACACCTACAATAAGAACGATTGGTGTCATCTACTCGAAAGTGGCAGATTCGTTCACTTTCGAGTAGTCACTCTCGGCCACTTTCTCTGACTGGTCCTCCTTTTGAGCCTTGGGTTCCTACTACTGTTGTTCCTGATGCTCCAGCTCAGCAGGAAGACCCTGATTTCCAGGAGCGTTGACCCCTTTTGTTGATGGCAAAAAGGGGAGAGATATTTTGATGGAGTTATTTGTGGGAGTTAGCTTTTGTTATGTTTGGGAGTATTTATTTTCTGTATTTGAAGTTGGATATGTATTTTATTTTATGGACATATGCTTTGTGTGTTTGTATTTGGTTTTTGAGGTTGGCATGAACCTCTAAGCATGTATGGACATATTTATTTCTGATATGGTAGTTATCCTTATTGTCTTTATGTGGTATATGTGTATTGTTTCTTGTTGATCCAACCATCCACCACTTATTTTGGAGGCTGGAGGTATTTTTGGATGGATGGAGGTAATCATTTATGCATACTCTTTTATAACTCAGTATCTTTGTTATGCATAGATGGTTAGCATTAGAGGTATATTATCATATCTTATTCATATGCTCTTATTGTTGCATTTAGCTCTTTTATGTCTTATTCTTATATATGCATGTGTTAAGGGGGAGCTTCAGTTGAAATCTCTTCCCAAAATATTTGTAATAACTCCTTATGTTTTGTTACCATCAAAAAGGGGGAGATTGTTGGCCCAAAGGCCATTAGCCCTAGTTTTGATGATAACAAACCATATGTAGTTAGGTATTAACAAAATTGTTTAATTAAGTTTCAGATAAAATCATATGTTGCATTTCGGCTCCATCACAAGACTTACACATTTGGACGCCCAGAAGATTTAGATCCCAGAGCCTAACACACTAGAAGAGCTCAAGGATCAAGCAATATTAAGAAGACTATTTCAAGATTTGTATTTTTACCTTTTCCATTTTAGTTAGGATTTATAGTCATTTGTTAAAACCAAGATGAAAGAAGTTGATAGCTTTTGGGATTGTCACACACACACACATACATTTCATACTCCTTTATGTTTTCAAAACAAAAATTTATTACCAAGTTTCTAACCGAGTTTCAGACAAAAAAAGTTTCGAAAAATCAGTTTTCGGAAAAACAAGTTTTGGAAAAACTGGTTTTTGTTTTAGAAAAGAATTTTATCAAAATATAGTTCTAATTTATTTGGTGTTGATCCATGATCACACTCTAGCTCTTCAAATCCCTAGAACTCTATTTTGTATTTACTTATCAAAAGAAAATTTTGTTGAAAAAATATTGGTTTCAAAAGGATTTTCAAAAACAGGCTTTAGCCTTCAGCTGGTCGACCGGGCGGTTGACCGCTGGCAGAGCAAAACTGCTCTGTCGGTCGACCGAGCGGTCGACTGACATGCACCAAGTGCAAACGTGCACTTCGGTCGACCGGCTGCAAGAGCAGTGCTCTCTGTTTGTTCCGGTCGACCGCCCCAGTCGACCGACAAAGAGTTTCACTCTCTGTTTAGGAACCACAGTCGACCGCTTTTCCCAACGATCGAAAATCTGACCGTTGGCGGTCGACTGGCCGGTCGATCGACAGCAGAAATTTCTGCTGACTTGGCTACCAACGGCTAGATTCAGTTTTGTCTTTTGTTGGGTCTTGTCCCAACAGATCTATTTTATTTTCTAGCCTGGTTTTCATCCCCTGTAAATAGTGGGACTATGAAACAACTTCATAACAAGATTTCTAAGCCTTACATCAAAGTTTTTCATAGTTTATCCTCTTTGTAAAAGATTTTCTCTTGAGCCAACTATTTTCAAAAATTGGTATTTTAGCTTGAGCCTTTCCTCTACTTCTCTACTTGCTATTTGCACTATACAATCTCAAGTGTTTCACTTCCTCATCTTAGTTGTAAGGTTGTGCTTGTGAGCTATCTTTGTGGTCAAGTGTTGATCACCGCTTTCTTCGATTGAGAAGTTGTAGAGGTTGTGGCCTCGAGCGAGCTAGTGAGCTCCAAGTTGGTGTTGCGGCATCGTGAGAGAGGACAAGTGTGTCCGAAGAGTTCTAATAAGAACTTGTAACTGATTGACGATCCGGTGGATCGGTCATAGTGAAAATACTTCATCGTGTTGAAGGCGGGGACATAGAGCAGTGGCTCGAACCTCGAACATATCCTTGTGTTTGCGATTGTCTACTATCTCTCTAAACTCTACTCTTTCTCTTTACTTACACTTATATTGCTTACTCTTTTGTAAGATCTATCTAATTGTTATTTCTTATTGCTAGTTTGTTTTTAATTCCACATTATTTTTCATTAAGTATAGCCATCACCTATTCACTCCCCTCTAGGTGATTTTCAGTTTTCTCACACTTGAGCAATCAATTCAAAATCTATTTTTAGAATCTTTGTTTGTGAGAAAAATTGTTTGTGATCCTTTAAGATCACCAAGAGAGTGTTTGTAATCTTTATGATCACCAAGTGTATTTCTTTTTTTGCTTTGTGCCACCTCATGTGTAAAGGTTTGTATATTGAGAGAGGAGTTATGTACTCCCAGTGTAGAGTTGTAATTCTCAGTGGAGGTTCCTTTGTGGAAGGTCATGTGTGGACGTAGTGGAAATCCTTCTATGTGAAGGCGGGGACGTAGAGCAGTGGCTCGAACCTCAAAACATATCTTGGTGTTTGTATTTGATCAACTATCTCTCAACTTTATCTCTCTTATATCTTGCATTGTTATTACTTGTTCATATTCATGCATGCTAGATATTGTTTATGTGTGCCTATATTTGTGTTGAACCAAGAGAGCTTCTAATAGCACCTCAACTCTTAATTTAGAGGAATCTAGAGGAGTAGTTTTAGAGCTCTTCACGGGGAATTCGGGCTCACTCTTGATTACACATAGTGTGTTTGCATTTAAATTTTTAATTCCATATTATTTGTCCTAGATTAGCTAGTACACCTATTCACCCCTCCCTCTCCCCCTCTAGGTGTATTTCATGTGTGTGGGGACCTCATTTAGTTGCCTCCTTGATCTAGTGCCGAGTCAGCCTCAGGATCATGGTCGATAGGTAACCATTTGAGGTAGACTTGTTGGCGTTCTAACACCCGTAGATTATAAAATTTTAGGAGGTTCGCAGCTTATCCAGAGAGGCGCTGAGTGACGGGGACTTGGAGTAGTCATCGTTACATCTGACAGATAAATAGAGTGCTCCAGTGTAGAGTCGCTTCTTTTGTGTACATTACCCATTTTTGTATTGCATATGATGATACTTTACCTTGAGGCCGAGAGTGCCTAAGTTGATGTTGTATATATTTCAGACTTAATTTGAGTTTCTCTTGATGAGACTCTTTATATGTATATATATGTCATGTATTTCTCTCACATATCGGGTTTTACCCTTGATTCATTTACTTCTTTATATCTACTCTTGCCTGAGTTATGTAGTATATTATAACAGCTCTAAAGTTTCATCTCAGACTGCAGCTAGTGTGTGAAAATTAGGGGCGTTAGACAGTTTACTCGTCTGCCACTTTACATCACATAAGAAGCAATAATTACGACTCACGTGCCCGGCACTGACGCAGCAGGACAAAGCCCCACTCACAAGGGAAATAAGGGGATTAACGAAATACATAGTACCTCATATGAAATAAAGGTGGAGACAAGGACATTGTGACACTCAAAACTAAGACTAGGGCTTTTATTTTGCTAGAAAATCACTGTTCATGGAGAATTCAACTAGCGACCACTGTGGAGCAATCTCAAGGCCTGCCCAGTGGCCACAGTGGTCAGAATTAAATATATTATAAATATGTTACTGGCGGGGATCGAAATGGTGACATTTGGGTGGGCTCTTAACGAATCCAAGGCACCCCTCGGCCACATGCGCTGGGTACCTTTTTCACACGAAAATTAAAGTACATGGGCTTTGTCGAACATAGAAAAAAGTGGGGCTTATAGACATTTTTCCTAGCCTTTTTCTAAAAAGGAAAATGAAAATTCCTTCCTTTTTTGACATTTTTGTTTTTAAAAATTTTCTTTTACTTTTTTATGTTTATAAATTGATAATGAGCTTTTCTTTTTCTTGAGAAAGGCACAATGAATTGCCCGATAATAAGGAGTTACTCGTGCAACATCTCTTTAAAATGAACATCGCAAGACATTTGAAATCAGACTTTTTTTATTTTAAAAATTTTCTTTTATTTTTTTATTTATAAGACGACAAGAGAGTTTTTCTATTTCTTGAAAAAGGACATGTATGATGAAACAAACTCCCTTGAGGGGAAGAGTGAAATGTCTAGTGCGCACGCACCGAAACTGTTAGTAGCCTCCACGCACAGCCTCAATACGATATGGAACGAGGCTCTAATCGAGCCATCCATATGCTGTCAAATCAAGTCAATACAAAATATGAGAGGCTCTAATCGAGCCATCCATATGCTGTCAAATCAAGTCAATACAAAATATGTCTCTCAGTGCGCCTTACAAATTCCGCTCAAAAGAATGTTGCACCCATTATGGATAGGGAGATTCAAATCCAAATCCTTCCACAAGAAATGAAATGCCTTGCTTCACGAGCTACACTCAGTTAGCAGTCAATGAACAGTTGTTACTCATTACAACATTTTATTTTCTATTATCTCTATTTGGAGAAGCAAAGAGTTGCAAGAGATAAAATAAAAGTAATTGCAAGACAATTACAATTAGTCTTTTTTTATTATTTTTTCATTTTTTCCTTTTTATTCCATAGCAACAAGGAGTTGGCGTTACTCATTACATCATAAAGGACTTTTACTTTCTAATTTTAGTTGAAGAGCAAATATCTCTTCCTTTTTTTTTTAAAATATATGTCTTAGCCAAATACAAGCGGATTATTCATTCAGAAAGCAAGAGTGAAAATAGAAATAAATTAACAAACATTACAATTAAGTTACAGAAATATCATAATTTGCTTCCTTGGATTTCTTCTATCAGTTGATCAACTGAATAACAATCGAATTATAAATTGCTCGTGTCAAGCCTGCATCTCTTTCTTTACTTGTGGATAAATTATACAACAGCTTTGCTGAGCTCGGCTTGTACAGAAACAGTGTATGTGATTCGATCAAAACTCAATCCTTATTTGAGGTGCCCTTTCTCTCATTCTGCTTTAACTTTTTTACTTCGCCTTTTTTCTTCTGAAGATGGTTTTCTTTGCTTCAAAGCTGACAGTTTATCAGTTTCCTCTCCCATAATCTGATCATCTTCAGCTGCTCCTTTGTTACTTTTCCTTGTCTTGCTCCTTGTCTTGTTTTTCTCCGTTTTCTTTGCTTTCTTGCTTCTCGGGGAGAGCAAGTCGTCGTTGTCATCACAATCACCATTAGCTCCAGTCTGTTTGACTGCTTGCAAATCACTTGGTTGATCAACAGAATGGCCAGTACATTCTGCAAAAGAAGAAACACGTTAGGTTTTCTTCTTTTTTTCCTGAAAATTATCTACGAAATTTTTAAAAAAAAAAGTTAACATGTCTTACATGTACATTTTCAAGAGTGGCAGCTAATTTTCTATAACTTTGCGTGATGTTATGTGTTTTTATTTGGATATCCAATTCCCATACCTCAATCAGACAGCTACCTGTCATCATTATTATTATGATCCCACGTTGTAAGGAAAATTTGGAAAAGGTCAAATTACTAACTAAAGCAGGTGGCCTCTTCTAACACCATCTTTTAACTTAAAGGTTTTTCAGATTTTTTTTATTATGTTTAAGTGATTTGGAAGGGAACGAGAAAGTGGGGGAAAATTAAAATTCTCCACTGGAGGAAAGCCTTCAGGAGTATGATAGTAGCTATGCATCAGCAGAATAAAATTTGCAGCAAGTTTGAAGGAAGCTAACCGTACTGGATTACCATCCTATACATCAAAACAGCACCGAATATCACATAATTAATAAAATAACTTAGCCATAGAATTGAGAATTGAAATTAGCAGGAAAATTAGAAGAAAGAGCATACAACATTCATACCAAAGCAAAACATAGCTTATTACGGCTGTAAATTCAGTTTTAGGATCCAACATGGTCATACAGAGTGCAAAAGAAAGCTGTAAAGTTAAATCAGAGGACCATAAACCAATTAAATCGAGCAGGGAAAGTGAATCCTGGAAGAACCTCAAGTAAGATGTGAATCTGACAGTAGTCCATAAACAACAGCAAACAATGCGGATTACAGGTTTGATAAAATTAAGACCCACCCAGCATTCAGTGACTGCATACAAGGGTCAGTATTTATAGCAGGAATTCTGTTGACAATGGTGCATTAATTTTTAACGTATATATATATGCAACAGAGAGATAAGAGAGATTTGGATCAGCAAGTGAAAGGATGATTTGGATCATTAGGAAGTCGGAAGGGATGGCATAAATGACCACACAATTATCTGATTCCATCTTAGGTATATTCCCTGGCTACAAGGAACAAAATACCCTCAAAGACATTTGACTCCCTAAAAGTAATACAAGAGAGGCCCCAAAGTGTCAAACTAACAATAAAGCAGCTCATATGCAGCTGATCGACCAATTAATAAAGAAGTGAGACTAGAACCTATCAATTGCGTAAAGTGAATCTTGAACCTATCAATTATGTAATAAAATGTAGTACAAATGATGTCCTGATATGCATTGCTACAATAATAGGACTGATACATTCATGCAACCTTATTCGGCGTTCATAAAAGAGAAGCCAAACCTTCACTGGAAAAATGTGGATCAATCACTACATTTGTGAGATGCTGCTTGAGGAAGACCTGTTGTCAAAAATATGAAAATCTTTGAATATAAGTCAGAAAATGACAATTGAAAAGAAAGGTGACACAAACAGCACATAAGAACCTAAGCAAATTAGGACACAAATATTATATATGAAAATGTATTTGTATAAATTGAAGTGAAAATGCAACTCACTTTCTGTTGCTACTTCATGCTAATCTATTACAGGTTAGCATAGCTCTGTTGTATGTTTTGGGGGAAAGAAGGAAAAGAATGCATGAGAAAGATATTGCCATTTTTATATAATATTAAAGTTCTAAAACCCAGCAAAACAAGGTGGGCAGAACCTGGATGCTGCCTAGTTAGCCAATGTGTCTAGATTCTCAAAATAACACTAAATGATAAAAAATAAAGAAACAAAAGAGAAGAGGGAAGAAGAAGAAGAAGAAGAAGAAACAGCTAATACAGAAGTGAAGAAGAGCAACAGCAGCAACAGAAGGAATGGACAAAGTAGAAATGGAGAAAAGGAGACAAAAATAAAACAAAGATATATATCATGAGCAATTGCAACAATTCAAGTTCATTTTGGTCATTGCGCCACTCACGATTCATCACCGTCTTTTTTATCATTGCTGTCCTAGATGCCACAAGACGTGATTGGAAAGATATCAAACACATAGGTCAAGGGACAATAAAAGAATGGCTGGCAAGACTTGGTAGTGTGAAATGTGCCCTCAGTAATAAAACTATCAAAACTACGTTTCAGTGTTTCACCAATACGCTACAATCTTCAAGTAGGAAAGATTAAAATTAATAATATGAGCGGATGAAATTAACAAGAAGAAGCATGTGTAGGCTAAGCAATTTCAATCACGAACAAATTAAAGATAATAGCTATGTTATGTAGACACAGTTTCTACAATCAATAAGAGTAATGAACCATAAGTTGCAGATACACACAATCTCACAAATATGTGGACTGCAGTAAGGTAACCCGGGTTGCAAACAAGTCGAGCCAGGCGCTGTCGGGTCAGATGTGTTGTTGTTGCAGTTCGGATTGTTGCGAATATGAGATGAGTGACCGCGGCGACGTTTGCAGTGGGGGAAGAGATCGCGAGGCCATGAACTCTCGCGGTCGTTGTGGTCGGCTGACAGCGATGGCAGGGAAGGCTCAGCGAAGAGGTCAGGACGAACTTGGGATCACCACGAGATCCAGATGACAAGAACGGAGGAAAGACGACGTTAATTAAAGACAAAGCCGGGGTCGCTGCGACATCAATGCAAGGTTGACTCATTGTCGGCGGGTGGTGGATCAGACACAACGCAAAGTCAAGGTCGACGAGGAGTGCTCATGATGAAATCAAGGTCGTCGGTGAATTTTGACGATGCAGGGTAGGCGAGGCGCATTCGGCGGGCAACAACGAGTCTGGATCGGTGATGTCAGAGGGGGGAGGAGATCTGGGTGTTGGTCGGGATGATTAGGGGTAAGATTTAGATCTGGAAACTAGAGAGAAGTAAAGAAGATGAACAGTAGCTAGTGGGATTTTTTTGGGATTTTCGGAGGAATTTTTTAAACAGTTCTTTTTTTTGAGAAAAAGAAGAAAGCTAAAGAATTTCAGTTCTGAGTTTTTTTTTTTTTTTTTTTTTTTTTTTTGCAGAGGAGAAGGGAGGGGGAGAGGAGATGGTAGATGGTGGTGGGATAGGCTAGTTAGGGTTTCACCCTCCTAAACTAGGGTTCTTTAGGGTTTCACACACCTGAATTGAGTTTAGAGAGGAGATCACTCGCAATTGTTTTATCAAAATAATTATACAGCCATTATCTTTATTAACTGGAGAAAGAGCCTTTAAATAAGCTTTACAAAAATTAAAAAAAGTTCCCACAAGCAATATAGGGCTAAAAAACTACTAAAAAATCAATTCAAATAAAATAAAAGACTACATCAAGAATCAATCCTAATCAACTAATCGAACCACATGGATGCGACGCGTCTCCTCTCACGTTGATATAAGCGCCAGGGACGTGACTGGATGTCTGCATCACTTGGCCCTCTCAATTGAAACACAAAAATACCTGACTCTCAGATCATGATACCGACTGAACTGATTCTTACTGTTCTGCTCTGGATACTGTCTAGTTGCTGCCTTCTGCCTAGGTCGCCACTCACCAATGGCTAATGTTTTTTTCCAGAAAGTGAAACAAGGGGCAATAGCTTAGTATAAACTAAGTATCTTCTTGAATGTGCAAAAGGCATGTAAAAGAGGGCGATTTCACATCAACTCTCGTGATTATCAAATCAATTCTGGAAAACTGAACCAAATACATTTGGAATTCTCTTCTCCAGTGATGATGTTTAAGACATGGGGGAGAGGGTTAAAGCATTCAGTGATCCGGAATGCACTGAAGCCCAACACACTGTCAGCTGCCCAACCACTTTTAGATTTATGTCTCCCTCATAGACTAGCATCACATCAGAGATAATTCTTCTGCCTAATGAATCGACAATATCCAAAACCACTTCCTTGTCCAACACAACGCTAGCATCGGAAATCAGGGAATCAAATACCCCCAACCACTACCGTGTTCAGGTCAAAGGTCAGTGTGAGTTAGACTAATCCACTGAGCAACTGGCATAAAGAACCATCCCACCTTTCCACCCTGTCGGGTAGACTTATTTTTTGTATCTTTGTTCTATAACTTTTTTCTCCTTTCCTTCCTCTCCCTGTCGTATCTTTGGTTTTGATTCTGTAAGCATATTGCCTAGAGACCACCTAACCTCACTTAAAATTTTCCTTTTTCTTTCATGATCACGTGGCAAGATAATTTACCCAATCCAAATTAGGAAACTGTACTGATTAACCAGGGCAGAGGATTAAAGTTGTGTACGAAAATGTAGAGAAAATTAATAAGTTTAAAAATATTTGAAGGCCCACCAGACAAAACTAAGAATATATGAATGAAGAAAATAAGAAAAACTCCAAAAGTTAAATTTATACTAGTCAGCGAAGGGTATAATTAGGAAGCCTAACCAAAGCAATATGTGGCATCACTGAAAAAGAACTATTCAGAACTAAAAAGTACGACCCAGATCAGGAAACACAAGTTAAAAGTCATACACTTATAAAATGTATTTAATATACGTCAGAATATCAGATCTATCAAGTGGCCAAGCAACTCAACTTGATATAGATGAGTAATATAAGCAAACATGAGGCCGTCGAGGTCATCAAACAGCATAGGTGGCCATAGGTGGTGAAAATAGGGTTCAGCAGGACATACGTAAGTAGCTAAGCTGCCTCCTTGGGCAATTGGCCAATTGGCGGCCATTCAATAACAGATATAATGAACAGGTGATAAAAAGACATGGTAAAATACAACTGACTGGTGATTCTATGTGAGAACCAGCCTTCTAAGACAAGATAACCTAGGCACCTTAAATTTTCAAATCGTTGGGATTAATCGTAACATTGATACCATAATATTTACGAGCATTGCTTCCACGGGGATGAGTCAAATTCTAGCCTGCCTGCTGCCGCAAGTGATTCATTCATCTTAATACTAATAAAGTAGTCTCCAAATACTGATTGTCAATTATCATAAACTATAAGAGTGTAATTTGACCAGTGTTTTTTTTTTTTTGGAAGAATGTAGTTCATTATGTTGTACATAACTTCTAACTTTTAAATTGCAGATCTCCATCTTGGCTCATGGAGGAAGGTTGTAGTAGGTAGCCAATATCCAAAATGAAACCTTGTTAGATCACTAATGAAATGAATGCTCACTGAATACATGTTGGGACATGCATTCTTGGGAAGTTAGAGGTTAAGGTGAACAGAAGGGATTTGAGTTGGTTTGAAATGTGCACTGATGATAGTAGTGAATTAGTGATAGTCTATGAAGCATGAACAGAGACACGGGACACGGACAAGACACCACAAGACACAGATACGGCGATATCGGCAAATCTTTAAAATGTTGGATACGAGAACATGGCAATATATATATATATATATATATATATATATATATATATATATTATATATATATATAGTGAGTTGATCCCCTAAGAATGGTTCTCACGAATTCATGTGAGAACTTTCACGTGGGCCGTCGGATCTGATAGAGATCTAGTTTTATTTGATTTGATCTATCAGATCTGACGACCCACGTGAAAGTTCTCACAGAAATCCGTGAGAACCGTTATATATATATATATATATATATATATATATATATATATATATATATAAACCTGTAGTGATTACGATGCAACACGTTCTATTAAAAGTGAAAATGAAAAACAAAATAAAATCTAAATAATCTACATCTATACCTTCTAATAAAGTAACAAGCAAAACAAACAATAATCTAAGAATAATACAATTAATATGTCACCTTGTTGTGAATGTGTTTAGATTCTATTCACATATTTGCTTACGTCAAAGAGACACTCTTTTTCATTTATCTAAGCGATATATGATTTTTAAGTATTCAACACATGATTTTAAATTTTATTTAAAGCCGAAACGGCGTTGGACACAGTGCCGACACACGACTTTATGATTTTTTTTTTTAAATCCGACATAAATTCGGAGTGTCTAATACGTATCGAGTAAGTGTCTTGCAAGTGTCAGTGTCCTAACACGGACATGGCACCCACTTTGATGTGTCCGTGCTTTATAGGTGATAGTCCACAAAAAGGCTAGCTTGCAACAGCAAAGCAAATATATGACCGATGCTAATAAAATAATGTGGCCTTTAATTTCAGCCAAATGGGAAAAATGAATGGTGTGGCCAAGGACTTGGAATAAACATTTTAGGCTGGACACATCTCTCTTCCAACAATTCTAGGACCATGTACCAAATCAATCCTTTAGTACGCTGAGTTCACAAAGAATATACGAACCTACTTGATTCTTTTCTCATACTCTGATCAAATTAAAAAAGTATTCTTTTAGTTGCATTTCTCATAGCAAATGCTACTCTACTGGTAAAGCCTCTTCGAAGTGTGTCTGATATCTGGGTTCAATTCTGCTTGTGCCAAACTAAGGCCTATTCTCCCAAAACAGGGAGCAAAAAATTGCATTTCTCATTGCCGTTCACAATCACTGGTGCTAAAGATGATAGTTGTTGTGTTCCAGTTAGCTGTCACAGCAGCTAATAAAGCATCTAATATGCTGATCTCAGCCGTAGACAGAATGTGGCTTGTTATGGGCTGAGTGGATTTGCTTGCTTGAGATATTTATTCTTCAAATCTTCACGATATTATTTAAGCATCAATAATCAGTGTTATGGACAGCTAGTAAAGATTATATGTAATATTGTTTGGTGTAAACTATGGACTGGGACGAAGTGTTTCTCAGATAGCACACAAGGATTTTGAAATGGATTTTGAAATGGTTCCAGAAATAAATAGAAATTTGCTGAGTGATCTTTGTAGCCAGTTTCTGTATGATTCCCAGTCATTGGCAAGGTGATCTAACTAATGCAAACTTAATTAAACAAACTTTGGCAAAAGCAGGAACAGTGAATTTGATAGGAAAACAGATAATTGGTAATTGACTAGTTAGCTAATAAACTATTAAAATGAATTAAAGAACTGAACAAGATAGCAATATTAAAAGTATACTAGCATAGCAAATTATCTACTGCATTGTACTCTATCCGGTAAAAAATGGAAATCAGTCAACATACTGCTGAAAGAAGTTGTCTGGTATTTGTATCCCAAATGCGCAAATAGCTGTCAAGACCTGAAAAAGTATCTCCATCTCTCAGATCCATGGGGAACTAGAATGGACACAGAAAGCATACCAAATAATTGATTCACAATCTAAGAACAAAGTCACTGATATTATCATACAGACAAATTAACAACAGAAGTGTTAAACTAGAAACTGGCACATCATATAACTCTTCCAGGAAGCCAAAATTTAAACACTGAAAGAAATAGAACTGGCTTTAAAATCCATATCTTACTTTGAAAGTAAAAGATTAACCAGAATTCTCTTTGTAGATAGGATCACGTGGACCATTCAGAAATCAACTGACAAAAAATGGATATTTTATTCTCTGTTTGCCTGAATACCTGTAGCCATCCTTGTTATGCGCCAATGAAAAGAAGCAGGACAAAAGAAAGAAATAAAAGAAAACTGAAACTTTAGTCTATAAGACTAATTATTCTATGTCTTACTCCAGTAGTATGCTCTCAATTACAACGAGATCCAATTGATCAAGTATATAGTTTGCTAAACAACCTTCAACCAACCATTTTAAGCATCGTGTATTATGCTCTCAATTCCCTACAAGGAATCCAATTGATCCAACATATAGTTTGCTAAATCAACCATCAACCAAACATTTAAGCATCGTGTATTATGCTCTCAATTCCCGCAAGAGATAGAGTTCATGGAGCATATAGTTTGCTAAATCAAATCTCAACCAAACATCTTAAGCATTGTGAGTGTGTGTGTTTGTGTGTCATTATCTTCTTTAGCCATGTAAGTTTTGATATATTATGAAACGGCCACAGTGCCACGGCTGGTCCAGTACAAGAAAAAAAATAATAAAAATTTCACTCATTTACCTTATTCATTTACCCCCACCCCACCCCAACACCACCACAAAGCTGCTCCCCACCCACCCCAGCCCACCGACGACACACCCACACACACAAAAAAGACGTCATTTTGCAGAATACCCCTTCACAATCTTTTTTGGGGCAACAGATATATATGTACCCCCACAAATGATATTCCATGAAGGTTACCCCATAAACCACTCTAGAAAGTCAAAAATTATAGTTTGCATACATGCCATTAAAGATGTGTTATTTTGTCTTTACACTCTTAAAAGCTGAAAGTTACACCGGCGAACTCTTTACGTTGTGCTTTAGTCTTGTAACAGCAAACTTGAGGTGTTAATTTCCATGCACATTTCACATGCCAAAACAATTTTAATAAAAACAGATAATAGCAAAATTATACTAGTGAGGTAAGTGGGAGGAAAAGGAGAGGTTAGAAGCTGGAAGAACTTACGTGGGTAAAGAAGATAATCACACGCACACACACACACAAAGCCTTCCAGAGAAAACTAAATAATTTAACCATCCATATTATAAGTTAATACAGGAGAACTCTTAATACACACAAAACTCTTGCTGCTTCCGCCAACATCTAATACACCACACTATAAGACCGTTGCCAGATATTAATCTCGTCAAAAGTTAATCTAATGATAGAACAAGTTACCCATAAGAAAGGATCCAACAGAAAGCCATCAGATCAAGAATTGGTCTTAATTCATTGACATCGCTTCTTTCAAAGAAGTTATTAGTTGTGTACAAAATGCTAAGGTATTCTGGCAAAAGAAGTCCAAGAAATATTACTTATAGTACATGGAAAGTCTTGGTCTTCTTAGCATGGATTTCAAACTAGCTAAGAGCAAGAAAATAAAGTTCTATTTACTTGCAAAGAAGTACTAAAGAATGATATAAAATTCAATTATCAGCTTCCATACTTATATAATATTAATAGCCTGCAGTTGTAGCATGTCTATGGAAAGACAGCATTTCCATCATCATGTCAAAAAGATAACAAATGAATGTCAAACATGCAATAGAGCCATCTAAGATAGACATCGGCAGCGCTAATATATAAAGCTTAAGTTATTGTATTTAGCACTTATCAGGTATAAGTAAGGCCATACTTAATGTATCTGAGTTTCTAAGCTTCAATGTCGTGCAAAAAAGATTATATGATGCTTTAATAATTGAACAGAGAAGAAAATAATGTATCGAAGATGTGATTGTTTCATATATCAAATAAAGGATGTACAAGTCTCACCACATGAAGCTAGTATTGGTAGCTCAGGATGCCTGGCTATGGATCTAATGCTGCCGCTACACTTACCAACAAAGCATCCCAGTAATTTCCCTGCAACAGAAAGACTGATTTTATCACATAGTTCTCAACTTTATAGTCAAATTTTAAACAAACAGCACCTTTCCAGCTATGTGGTAGTCACTCATTCCTTCAACTTCAAGATTAACAAATAATTATTAGGATATAGAAAATCAACAGCAATTTCCACTGTATGTTCAGACAATCAACTTGTGGGACGCATATACAAAACAGTCAATGGTCATAAATCTTCTTATATTTATTGTATCATCACAGAGTCCAAGAAATGTAAAAGAAAACCTTCATTATTATAATAGATCTGTGTTATGACTGCTATCATCAGAAATACAAAGTGTGTCCGTGAGATAAATTCCAGTTTGACATTACATATAAACCAACTGAAGAAGAGTTACTCCTCAAAAGAAAGACTCAAAAATAAGAAAAACATGATGAAATAAATAAATCTGCATCAAGAAATGCATGACGAGTCAGAAAGAGTTTCCACAAAATCTAACGTCTCTATGGCCAGGACTACATCACAGGTCACTTTATGACTGGATAGATGTTCCAGTACTAGAAGAAATTTCAAAAGCCACAAAAGGGGATTGTGGCTATATCTGTAGATATTATCACACACACACTTTGTGGCTATATATTTAGATATTATTGCGCGCGCACACAGACACAACATTTTAACTGGAAGCCACAATGGCTGTCTGACTTATGGCAACGACATAGCCATGAAAAGGCAGCAGTCCTGACTGTCAGTCATTTTTTTTTTTGACAGTCGCATAGTCGCATGGAACTGCACCAAAGAAAGTGTTTTACAAGGGACGAAAACTGAGATTAGGTGAGCACTTTTTTCCTCTCTTTCTCAAGTTGCAGATTTTGGGTCGATGGATTTATCTTACAAGTTTAGCACTAGACTTAACTTATGCAGTGGATAAGGGGAGTAAGTGTTTTGTTTTTCCTTCGCATCTTTAGTTCTTCCGCTAAACGTATTTGCATTCACTGTCCAATTAGTTGAAGAAGACTGGTCATGTCAGCTAATTGCCAAACGAAAATTATAAAACGCAAGTGGAAAATTTTATTCCTCTGTTGGTTAACATAGTATTTGAAACTTTAAAGTTGTTTAAGTCGTATTATAAGTTGTTCAAATTATTTATTACTTAATGGTATATTTCAAACTTGCAGGAATCATGTACGAGTTAAATACTTATCAAATTAATTAACATATAATATATGTGCATTGCATGTGCTTGTGTTCGCTCCCTTCCCTCAACACTCATGATGTGATTGCTGTACCAGCCAACAGTATATGTAGTATATTATTGGAGAGGACAGCTTGCACCCATGACTAAGTTACATGAAACAATAAAAAGGGGGTACGGTTACCACAAATAAAGAACCATTAAAACCTAATGAAGATAATCATAGCATAATGTGAGACATTATAAACAGAAAGGGATTCACAACACCAAGTTTAAACCCTAATGCACCCAACATACCTATTCGCATGTCAAAGGCAGCAAGATCCCCAGAACCAGTCCCTACATAAACTGTATGACCGTCTATATCTGTGGCGACTGCCTTAATTGGTGACTCTCTGAAATTTACTGATATAACAGGTCTTCTTTGGGCAGAAATATCATAAAGGCGGACCTGTCACAAAAATATGGTTACCAAGTAAAGACTAGAGTCTTCAGCCAAATTCTCCAAAGAATGTAGAAATGATTAAAACATTAGTTAACTTACAGATTTCAAGTCCCAAATAAACATCTAATTAAGATAATTTCTTATGCAGAAAGTGTCAAGACAAGGGCAGGCAATCACATACTCAATTACATTAGTGTTTTAAATATAGGGTATCAGCGATATACCGGTCAGCAAAAATATATATCGGATACCGGATACCGGGTAATATATCGCGATATGATACTAAATACGGTTGATATATCAATAGTCAATATTATTAAAAAATAAATTATTATCCAAACATCATATAAAAATAGAAATACCATAATGAACATAGAATTAAATAAAATGATCTATCAAGCAAAAAATAATAATTATTCAAATAAGTAACTATATCGGCCGATATATCAGATATTTCATCTTAGATATCAGCCGATATATCAGCCACGTGGCGATATATCGGCCCATATCGGTCCAAAACGATATCCGGTAAATTTTGCACTTACCGTATCATTTCGAATAAAATACCGGTATTTCGGCCGATATACCGGTATATCGGGCGATATTTAAAACAATGATTAACATAACTGAGGATGTTGGCATATGCAAGTAGCTAAGTTATTCAAAGCTTTGTATATGAAAAATTAACAGTTTATTATTGAAGGAATTTCAAACAATCAACAATATCAAAATTAATTTTCAAAAAGAAAAAACACTATCAACATTAAATAACATAAAAGAATATCTTAGCATAAGAAGTATTATAATTTAAGATAACTCATAGCCTTTGGTATTCTTCTCAGTATGGCCGCAGGACTCTTGGACAAAATTAACAAGTGCAAATTACAAAGAAGGTACCTGAAGCTTTTGCAATTCTAATGAAAGATACCGAAAGCTTGGTTCAATTTGGGTACCCAACTCTTAACGGCAATTATCAAGTAACAAAAATGGCAAAAAGACAACCCCCCGCCACAAAAACAAAAACAAGAGCCAAAATTGTGTTTCAGTCTCTCTCTCTCTCTCTCACTCTCTCACTCTCTCATTCACTTTCTAAATCTACCATCAACACTCTTTCTCTAACGCTCCTCTCTCCAACTCTCTCCCCTTATACTCCTCTCTCTACGTCATTTCCTCTAACTTGTAATCCAAGGATTTTGATGATGATTAACTTATAAATTAACGACTAATCTTGTTTTAGTAGCTTGTCTTAATTCCAGGTTAAGACAAAGTAAAGGAGGTTGGATGGAATTGTGCTTCAATGACATATCTAGATGGAGGATGGAAGGCAAATCAAGCTCCACTATTCAAGTCACTATAAAGTCAAATCAAGCTACAAGAGCATATTAGAGCAAGAAGACGAAAACTTCAATTTTCAAATTAATAGGGAAATATGTAAGTAATTAAGTAAAAATAATTATCTCTACTTTGGCACTTCTAGAAATTCCCAGCTACTCCCTTTCTATCCTTGATAATTTCTTAAATAAATTCTATCATATGAGCTTATTTTTTGATAATCTATTCCAAATTACTTCCTTCTACCAGAACTATTAGTTCTCTGGTATCATACTCTTGAGCTAGTAGAATAGAAGAACGAGACACATAATATTCTTTGTATACTTTACCTTTGATTAGTCCAAAAAAAAGATATTTTATTCATTTTGCCTCATCTCTGAAATTATACTGTTAGAGAGAGCCAATATTTAATAGTACACATCTCTTCATCCCTCTCCTTTGCTTGTCCACATGGATCTTATCCTCACATGTCTATATCCTACCATTTCACTCCATGTGCTAGCCTTTTTGACTTGGACTTTGACAACCTAAGTAGGTTGAAGTACTATGATGCATTTGATGGAGAGAAGCTTTTACCTCTTCTAGTATTTGCCAAGTTGCTTGTAACATGCTTTTTTTTGCATTTCTCTCACCTCTATCTCATTTATTGTAGATGAACCTTTCTCTCTTTCCTATGTTCCTTGCCGGTAGAATTAATGGGAGTGATCCCATTTTGTTAATGTTGTGTCTAATAGGCAAATATATATAGGAGTGGCCTTCAGATATTAATACATATCATGTGCTCTCACATAACAAGAAGACACTTGACAGAATTGAATTGCAAGCCACTCAAAAAGAAAACAGTAAAGAAGTTCTCGATTGAGCCAGAACCTTCAAGTATTCATTGCAATTTTTTTAGAAAGTATTTTCCTAAGAAATATAGAAGTTGTTAAGCTTTTAATTTCCATCTGTAGCCACTTCATTCCTAGAGAATTTATTATAGAATCTCTCCAACTTCTACTTTATTCCTTTGAGATCCTCTTTTCTTAAATTCTCTCATTTAAGTGTCAATCATTGAGAAATAATTCTCATCACTTACACTAGAGCCTCACTTTGTGCCTTCTATTTTGAGGATTTATTTGTTTTTATTAAGTTCTCACTTGTTGCTTAGAGAACAAAAATTATTCTTGTGATCTTGTATTCCTTTTTGGTGTAGAGGAGAAAACTCCTAGGCGTGGAGGTTTGTGGTTGTACTCTTAGGGAAAAGAGTGGATGACCAAGCTCTAAGAGTAGAGCATTGGCACGTGTAATCCTTATCTTCAGTTGGAAGCGAGCAGTGGATTTCAAATCATAGAGAAGAGGCCTATAGGTGGTGGATGTAGGGGATTACCAAACCGCCCTAAAATTTTTGTGTCTTGATTTCTTTTGCACTTTAATTTTTGTTATTATTACTGCTTAATTTATTACTACATTGCTACTTGTTAATTATCATTTGCATCAGTTTTGATTGTCTGGTCATCCTACCACAGTTCAATTCTGCATTCTACAACCCGACTAGCATCCTACCAGACATAACTCGCATATCCAATTCGAAAATCAAGTATTTATCATTTCATAACCCTATTAACCCCCATAGGATTTTACATAACTCTCTTTCTTTAGCTCCACTTTCTAACTCTCCTCTCTATAACACTTTTTCCCCTTTTACTTTCTCTCGATCTTCTTTCTCTACTCTCTATCCTCCTCTCAAACCTCTCTTATGCTCTTCTCTCTTAACTCCCCATTTGTAACACTCTCTCTCATAAGTTGCATATCCAATTCGAAAATTGGGCATTAATCATTTCATAGCCCTATTAACCCCCTAGGGTTTTAGATAACAATCTTTCTTTAGCTCCACCTTCTAACTCTCTCTCCTCATAACACTTTTCCCCTTTAACTTTCTCTCGATCTTTTCTCTATTCTCTAGTCTTCCTCTCAAATCTATCTTGTTCTTTTCTCTCTTAACTCTAACTCTCCGTTTGTAACACACACACACTCTCTCTCACTCTCGCTCTAACTCTCTCTAAATCTCCCAGATGTAGGAGAGCTAGAGAGGGAAATTGAGTTAGAGAGAGAAAGATATTAGAGAGAAAAAGAGTTAAAAAAGAAGACGTTGGAAAGAAAAGGTGACTTAGAGAAGCAAAGAGAATCAGAGCAAAGAGAATCAGAGAGAGCTAAAGAGAAGTGTTAGAAAGAGAAAGTGAGAGAGAGAGACTTTGTAGGAGAGTTAAAGAGAAACTAAGTTGCAGAAGAGTTAGAGAGGAGTGCTAGAGAAAGAGAGCTAAAGAGAAGTGTTAGAAAGAGAAAGTGAGAGAGAGAGAGAGAGACTTTGTAGGAGAGTTAAAGAGAAACTAAGTTGCAGAAGAGTTAGAGACGAGTGCTAGAGAAAGTGAGTTGACACAGAGACTAAGTTGGAGAAGAGTTAGAGAGGATGCTAGAGAGAGTAAGAGAGGGAGGAGTTAGATGAAGAGTTAGGAAAGTGAGTTTGAGGAAGATATTACAAACAAAGCTCCAACGGATCTTTAGAGAACCTACTAAAGCTAAATTAATGGGTTCATAAGGAGAAAAAATGGGTTAACATGTAAGGATACTAGCATTTTCATCTAGGGAAATTATGTGTGATGATTTTGGGACAGAAACTAGCCACGGCCTAACAGTGTTGATTGAACTAGACTTGTATCCAAAGTGAACCACAAAGCTTTGTATACATTTTTCTTTTTGATAAGCATGATCTTTAGAGAACCTACTGAAGCTCAATAAATGGGTTCATAAAGAGAAAAAATGGGCAAACATGCAAGTAACCTAGTATTTGGTCTGAGAAACTTCCCACGTGCATAACACATGCTGATTTTGGGACAAAAACTAAGTGGGGCTTGATAGTGCTAATTGAAATAAACTTGTATCCAACGTGAACCACAAGAACTTTGTTACATTTCCGGAGAATCATGAAAACTTCAGATATCTTGTTTGTAATTACCAAATTAAAAATATATAATATGCATTTCAATTGATCCATCACCTAGATGATATATGCAACAATGCATTGACTTAGATTCAAGAGCAAATATATTAAATATTAGAACATTTAAACCTGCATCCAAGAGGTTAACAAATATGCACAGCATTTAAGTTGTCTAACATTGATAGAAATGTGTTCTGTTTAGCTCTTGATTTATGTGAGCCTCGGAGTTGATGCACTACTCTATAATAAAAAAAATCATCTTTCCCCCTTCTTTTAGACGTTTTGCCAAGTCTAAGAGAATTTAGAGGATGCAAAGCGGCCCTTATGGGATTATTGTAAGATCCCTCTTGTCTATAGTTTCCTTGGCCAGGACTTGGCATTAATTATAAGAGGATTGACGTAGGTTGGCAATCGGTCACAAAAATTTGTCAAATCTTTCTTGAAGCCTTGCTCCGCAGCCGGCCTCATCTTGATGGGAAAGGATTAAATGATGATGATGATGATTTGAGCCAACTAACAACAAGGTTAAGCAGCTTCATAATGTTTAAGATTTAAAAGGACATTTAAATGCTTCAACAGCTGACTGTTTTTTGTTCAAGAGGGCACATTGCATTCTGTACCACAGCAATCGACAATTAAGTGGTCACTAGATATTCACATGGCAACCATGAAGAAAGAGAAAATTATGACAGTACAGAAATTTAACAAGTTCATCAAAACAAGCTAGACATCGTTCAAGTTAAACTAATGGTATTACCTAAGAATAGCACACAGAGACAGCAATTGTAATTGTTACTGATGAGTCTTTAGTTGGTAAACTATTGCTTGAACATATTACCTCAAAGAATTGAATAAGAAATCAATTGTCAATTGTAGACTTGGGGCCGATTACATATACTATTGATTATAAATGAAGCCACTGTCAACTGCAGCTGAAGTCTGACTCAATGGTAAAGGGGTGGGCTGGACTGGGTTTATGGAATGTCCCAAGTTTAAAACCAGGCTACAGCCCCCCCCCCCCCCCCCCCCCTCTCTCTCTCTCTCTCAGACACAAACACGCACGCACACGCGTGCACACAGAGAGAGCGTGTTTAGTTCTAAACAAGAGCATCTAGAGACATTAAGTTCTGTAAAAGAACCAAGGCAATACCTGATTATTGTTTGTGCCGGCTACAATTTTATGATGATCTTCTTTGCTAAGAAAAGTTGCAGCAGTGAACCAAGTTGGGGAGAATATACCAAGACTGTTTGAAGGAGGCTGTAACGTGGCCAAAAGTAGATGTAATGATTTTACTTGAAGAGAAAACAGAGCAGCAAACATCCTCTGCTGGAAATCACAAATAGCAATGAGATAACTCACAGGTTTCGCAGTCCAGGTTTTACTACAATTATCAAGATCCCACACGTTCACTTCAATCCCCTTCCTAAGAGAAAACAGAACAGCCTCAGGTAAATAAAGTAAACAAGAGCATACCACTACCTAAAAAGAAGCAACTTACATGTATATGTTGAGCATATGACAAATCACTAAAAAAAAAACTATTTTATTAAGAATTATGGATGACATACCCGCCAAATAAAGCATATTTCTCATTTGCAGTCACTGCAGAACAGACTACTTTACCAGCATTGCATACATCCCATGTGCTTTGAGAATCAGTTGTTGTAGAGGCTTGTGGTGCATCAGGCATTGCAACAGACCTCAAGCTAGCTTTTCCTTTCTCTGTACACATAAGGAGCACATTTAACCTGAAAGACAGAGAGTGACAATTGTGAAGAACGATTCCTCAATAGATGTAGATATCATACTAGTACAACAAAATTAAATACCCAGTATCTCAGCACTTCAGCTTCCCATGAAATAACGTGATGTAGATATCATGATGAGAATCTTTGCAAGACTATGCCCCCTCGTGATATTTATATGATACCTCATTTTTTTTTAAAACAGACAGAAGACACAATACACATAAAGTAACAAATAGCATGCAATTACACAATTAATAATTACTAGAATTGCTTTTAAGAAGCAACTAAAGTTCGCGAGTAAATTATATTGCTTTTCTAATTTTCCACAAATTGAAGCAAAAATAGCTTTGTGAATTGAATTAACATAAGGGGCTGCCAAGGAATTCTTGCTGGTTATAGCTATAGTTGTTTCAATCAAAATGACAATAAGCAAACATAAGCAACAAAATGGACCAGTTACCTGGAGGATGACTCAATTCTCCTAGTATGAAGGAGATGCAGTCCAACAATTGGATCACCTTCAACAGAATGTTCTACAGAACTAGATTCACCAACTTTGGTTGCAGCTAGAGAAAGTCCATTCAAAGGATTAAGAATTTCAACCTGTGCAACGTAAGACAAAAAAAATGTCATTTTGGGGGAAAAAAAAAAGTCAAGGAAAGAACACTAACCAAAATGGCCAATAAACAAAGTCACCTGATTATTTTCCGGGCAACAGCTATAAGCTGCAGAAAAAAAATCAAAATGATAAATATGGATTTATCATTGAATGGACAAATAAAATTAAAAAAACAAGCTACTATCAGGCACATCAATGACATACAGTTCCTAGATATCTGAGTGGACGTAGCAAAAAATTATTCCAACACATAAAACGAAATGAATATTAACAAATTAAACTAAATTGCAAAGAGTAATTGGCATATCACCAACAATGCTGAATATGCAAGATGCCGCATGACAACAAATTGAAATTCAAAGCCACTGATAGTTTTACATTGCCTAAAGGAACGCTACTTCATCCATCTCACCTGTTATTGTAACGAGATTTCTATATTGAATTTTTTTAGCTTGTTAAAAAACTTGAGCATATCTATAGGCATGGGAATTAAACTATTACACTCTTTGATCAAAAGCCTTCGTCATTTGCTTGAAATATAAATACTTATATTTTGATACAATTTTGTAGTGTTCCAAATTATATCCATATGCAACAGCAAAAACTGACCTTTCATCCCAAATATCAGGGGTTGGTTACATGACTCTGTTTTCTCCAGTCACTTATATTAAGGGTCAAAGCAATATTCCAATTACGTTGCAATCTTAGTGCTTATATGCGAGATACTTATACTATTGTATAAATGTCTAATGTTACTTTTGAACTTTGACATAATTTGTTTAATTGATTACTCATTATCTACATGACACTGTACATATTTGCATGCACATTTAGTTGTGTCCTTGTATCATAATTTTTTAAGGTTCTCGTCGACACTTAGTACATACAAGCATACAACAAAAAAGACAATACTGTACCGATTATTAATAAGACTTTATTCAGCAGTCCCCGTGCCATTTGAGATATAGAAAAGCATGATGGTGTAATTCATATCAGCAAAATAACTTTATGAAATATCTTCAACAAGATTTTATAAACTATATCACTTCATCCTCCCTGAGACACTGCCCCCTTGCTTTGCTTACTTTTTATTTCAATTTCAGGTTGATGCAATTAACATTTTATTCATAGTAAGGAAAAAGCTTCATACAATTATCAATGTCGTCGTTGTTTCCATCAAACTCTCTCAAATTTAGAATCCTATGTCGATTAAAAACAAGAAAATAATTTTTTAATTAAATGATTTTGAACCGAATTCCTCCCAAAATGAGCTAAAACAAACCGGTTGGGTCTCGTGGCTAGCGAAGGACGCCGCGAGAATGCCCCGTGAAACATCGGGCGGGCCCCAAGTCTCGACGACTTTCGGAGCTCCGGCCTTTCCCCGAGCTTCGACAACTGCAGTAGCAGCAGCAATTAGCAACAAATAGTTCAAGAAACAAAAAGTTGAGATTTTTAATTGGCACACGAAGATCAACGACGCTTACCTTTGACGAGGCCGAGGACGTCGGTTGTTAGGGCTCTCAGTGGCGGGCAGCCTGGGCTCTCCACTACGCTCGTTCTCGGCATCTTGTCCCGTCGGCGGCCGGTGATCGATGGAAGAAGGGTTGAACAAGGGGCTTAGGGTTTTAGGAGAGGGAGGTTTGTGATATTTTTAACCGACACGGACTACTTGCCCGATTACAGACCCGACCCGAACGCGGAGTCAGGGCCGGGCCCGGGCTGTGCAATAGGTCTGGTTCTTGGGCCTGGATCGGTTCGGGCCTCAGGGCAATTTCCGGTGGCCTGCCAAGAACAAATTTCTCTAACGTCTTTAAATTGATAAATGCTGAATTTGACACTAATTGTATATTGATATGTTTTATTTAGATTATACGAAGAAAAAAAATGAATAAAGATATATTTGATAGAAACTTTTGCCGTTTCTTTTATGATAACGTCACTGTCAAGTGAATGGTCTCAAATATATTCTTTCTATAAAGTGTTTTTTTTTTATATTGACACGTAAAATCTTTACTAATTCTGTGTTCACCATCCAAAATCTTTATATCTTCATTTTGATACCCTAAATCTTACAAGTTGGAACGAAAACTCTCGTTGTTAGTCACTCCGTCTATATATTCAAATAATCTTGCAGTATTTCTTTTTTTTAGCTTCAAATTTGATCTGATCTATCTAAACTGACCATAATACTCCTTTATATCTTTCCCTTTTTATTTGTGTAACGCCCAATCCCACAGATACGGGGACGTTACGATGACGTATATAAGCAGAGCGAAAATACCCACACGTACGCTCGCTAAGCCTTAGTACAAAGAATAAACACAATATACACAATAGTTCCAGCATTAAATAAGTACAAGAACACCTGCAGAAAGGGGTTAGTGTGAAATACACCTAGATGGGGGTGAATAGGTGTACAAGCTAATTTAGGACAAATGTTGCGGAATTTAAAACTCAATTGCAACACATTAAGTGTAACCAAGAATGAACCCAAATTTCCCGTGAAGGGCTTTGGAGCTACTTCGAGATTCCCCTAAATTAAGAGTTGAGGTGTTATATGAGGCTCTCTTGATTCAACACAAGTGGGGGCACACACAAACTATATCTAGCATATGAATATGCGTGATATAAAGCAATGCAAGATATATGAGAGATAGAGTTGAGAGATAGTGGATCAAACGCAAACAATAAGATATTTTTCGAGGTTCGAGCTACTACTCTACGTCCCCGCCTTCACGCAGAAGGATTTTCACTATGTCCACACAAGACCTTCCACAAGGAACCTCCATTGAGGAATTACAACTCTACACTTGGAGTACACTACTCCTCTCTCAAACACAATCACCTCTACTCAAGAGGGATAGGCACAAAACCAAAGCAAAGAAAAGATTACAATCTTGGTGATCCAATGATCACAAATAACACTTGGTGATCAAGTATACCACAAACAATTTTCCTCATAAAAACAAGATCCTATAGATAGGATTAGAGATGATAGCTCAAGTGTGAGAAAACAAAGTATTTGAAAAAGAGAATAACAAAAAAACACTTGGGAAAAACACTAGATAGATATGTAAACAAAGATCAAAACCAATTTCCCAAAGACTTCCTTTTCTTTGATTTTTCCATCACTTTGAAAACAAATAAAAAATAAAGATTTTAATTTCAAAAAAAATTTTTAAACTTGCTGCTCAAACACTTGAAAAAATGCGAAGAATGGCTCTTAAACATCTTGGTTAAAACAGCTCAAGAGAACCCCTAACTTATAGGCTTTCAAAAATATATCCGTTAGGGTTCAGAAAAGGTCAATTTTGACCTGTAGTCGACCGGCCGGTCGATCGGCCAACGGTCATATTTCTGACCGTTGAGCCATTGGTCGACCGCCCCAGGCAAACTCACCGACCGCCCGGTCGACTGAGCCTAAAGGCACTCAGCCTTATCGGTCGACCGCCCGGTCAACCGGCACTACCCGAGAGTTGGGTAGTTACAGTCGGTCAACCGCCCGGTCGACCGGCCTTATAGGCAAGGCCTTGTGCACGTTCTTGTGCACATTAGTCAACGATCGGTCGACTGAGCTCTGGTTCGGTAGACCGGCCGGTCAACCGCCTGCAGGCTCAGGCTAGGATTTATAGGGTTTGAAACTTGGTCTTTTTAACACCTATAAAATCCCATAAAATCTCATAAATTTCACAAAAATAAGTTCTTATAATATTTGAAGAACAAATATATGTGACTAAAAATCAACATATATTACAAACTATTTGAACTATTTTTGTGATATATAAATTTAGCTTTAAACCAAAATCGATATTTATAGAATACAAACTTTGAAATGGAAATCTGATTTTCTCAAACTTGTATAAATACAAAAATAAGATATTTGAACTCTTTTGAAGCATAGAGTGTATGGATAGAATCCAATACACATATAAAAAATATATCTATGTTTTTGACATCAAATCCAAAATAAGTTTTGTTAATTATAAAACTCTAAACACATGAAATAGAATCATCAAAATAAGTTTTTCTAAATATATGAAGCATAGATGTATATAGATGAAATCCAATATACATTAAATCATTTAAACTTGTTTTGATTCTATCTATTCATGAAAATCATATATATGTGTACTTGAAATTCAAAACCGGTTAAACCGAAAACTAAACGTATTGAACTTGTGTGTGTGAACTTGAGCATATCAACACTAATCTAGCTTACAAAAGATCTAAACACAAACTAAAATTAAACAAACCGAAGTCTTCCTATAGAACTCCTTCTCCAAGCCGACTCGATCCAAACACGATCCAAAGAGCTTGACTCCATCCGAGTGCTAGCTGCGATCTTGACGCTTGAGCTCTTGAATCTACATGTGTTAGGTTCAAAACTCCTTTGTTGAAGCTAAACACCTACTAAGATTTTGATCAATAACTGAAACTATATAAACACAAGATCATTAATAAAAACCTTCATAAGTTGTCATCATCAAAACTAAGGTGAAAGGCCTCTGCGCTAACACAGCGATTAGGGTAGATATGAAAGTATGGATAAATAAGGAAATAAAAACTAGATAATAAAAATACCTATGAATAATATAGGTGACGAGTCTCCTATGTGTGTCCAGTGAAGCATCTGACACTACGATACTCAGATCTCCAACCTGGGCACGCAAACCCCTGGGTCGTCAGAAAGCGACCTAGTGAGTGGTAAAATGAAGGAAGTAATAATATATACTATAGTAATACAAGCACAACAATAATAGATAATACATGTTTATATACTGGTGATATAATATAATGATAATAACAATCGTGAGAAATATACCAGTGTCACATTTTAATATCATCAATACTTCGTATGTTATAACAATGATACTACCACAATATTACCCAATATAATAATATTAATATTAATTAACAAGTCTCGCTGTGTCACCAACTACGTCTATTTACAGTGAATAACTAAATAGTAAGTAAGTCGTATTGGGGGCTTATGTTTCTATATCGTTTATGTATAATTCTAAATATATGTGATATGCCATGGTGTTGAGTGATTTCCTAATCAAATCAATATGTTTAAATAACCGGTCGCAGTGATACAAGTACCTAATAGTAACAGTAACGAGATATTGTCGTGATAAAGATGAACATGGAGATATGGAGTACGTAGAGTAATCATACTACAATGTTGTACTTATACAATAACAGTATGTCTACTCAATATACATGGAACAGATAATATCGACAATGTAGAATATTCGTGTACATGCATAATATGTATGTGGAAAATATAGGAAGTGGCAAATATACATATGATATAGCAATGGAAAAGACACCAGGACATATAACAAGTATAATCACATAATAGTATACTTGTATCGGTGCACAGTATACATGTAACATGATGGTGAATAAGATATCAGAAAGTGTAATAAATACAAAGGAAACAATAATATACATGTATCAAGCAAGTGATGTTATTTATACAATAATTACAATCAGTACCGCCTGGTATTTTAATCACTCTCTTCCAGTGTCCTATACCACTGGCAGTTCATGCTGAAGCCCGCACTCCGGCCGAACCCATCCGAATATGGCATACGGTTACCATTATCCAAATGAGAGAGTAACCAAATAACAAGTGTTCCCGACATCACTACTGTTTATACCGTTTTCTTATGTTAATTGGAAATCCAATAGTCAAAGAGTTCTAATCGGGTGGATGTATCCAATGCATACCCAGGATCACGGTCCTAAACAGACTCCTAGCATGCTGAGATTAGGGCTCTCCGCTACGAGGGGGACAGGAAACAGGAAGCTCAATGAGGTATAACAGACGATAGCCAGTACTACCACGTCCCTGCAGTGGGACTAACAATGGATCCAGACATTCACCCGAAAAGATCTAATCAACTGTCAAGTCTTTCCTAACCCGTGTTGTATTTATTATATTTAGTCTACACAGTATATCAGGAGCAAGAATAGTGCATGATACATGTAACAAGATAAAAGGACATGAGCTCTGTTGATTGCATGAAACAATATAACGGGAACGGGAAACGGGAGATGTGGGATTCTAGAGGTGGCCCCGTGGCTTAAATCCATGTGGCACTTAGTTTCACACATTGCATATCAACAGCTCACATATCCAGTAGCGGGAATATCAATATCAGTAACGGGATGCACTCATGTCCAGTAATAATATATATCAATATCAGTAACGGGATGTAACAGGAATACATGAATACCCATGTAACAATAACCCATATAACAGGAAAGTCATATCAATAATAATGATACAAGAAAGACGTATGTCATATACTTGGATATCTCTGCGTAATAGTGATCTAAGAACATGACATTATTGTGTACAGTGTATCCGTGTAATGGTATACAGTGTGATAACGTATCCGTGTATCAGGGGTAAGGAACATGAAATAATAGACATCCAGTATAACAAAAATCAGATTCTAGAACTCTTATCCGATTTGCAAGTTAAAAATCCTGAAATGTATCGCCGATACTAGGCGACACCGGTTTGGCCAGATTTTTGATAAATTTAGAAAAAATCTTCAAAATGTCTGAAAAGAGAAAATATGATTTTAAAGAGTAATTTGAAAGCAAATTCTCAAAATTTAACTCCAATTATAAATTAAAAATCTTAGAACCGACTGCCGGTATCGCGACACCGAATTCAAAGATTTCCCAAAATAATCTAGAAAAATTCCAGAAAATTCTGAAAAATCTAAAATATTAAGAAATAAGATCTGAAACTGAAACTGGCTAAATTTAACTACCTAGAAGGTCAAATCAACTTTGTACGCTGTATCGAGTACTGATACTGTGATACATACATCAAGGATCGGGGGTTACAATTTGCCTTTTTCCAAACTCATTTCTTTTTCAAACCCAATAATTTCACTATAATAACTAACTCCTCAACTTAATTACTCACAATGGCTCTCTTATCTCTCTCTAACCCGAACAACCCTCTGCCCTTCCCCTTCCTAACTCCAATTTCCTAATGATAGTTAGGATTTTCTACTTGTAGTAAAAGAGGGGGAAGAGACGTTGAGAGATAAGGTGAGAGAGTGTAAGAGTGAGAGTGAGAGACTTAGAGAGTGAGAAAGAGCACTTGAATGACGGTGAAAAGGAATAGATCTATTCCCCTTAATTTTGCTTTAGGATTGTTTGGTATTTTGACCATCCCACCTAAAAAAAAACAAATGGTAACTAACGTAGGGGAATATTTTTTCCCAACTTATAAGATTTGGAGTGTCAAAATGAAAAGATAAAGATTTGGGGTTAATCCAGAGTTAACTAAGATTTCGGGTGCCGATATAGAAAAAAAAACCTTGTTGTAAAAAAAACTTTTGTTATTAAGCACAATATATTTTTCCTCTATTTCTTTTATGATCTAAAGTGTTTGCGACAAAAGTAAAGCACGCCGAAGTAACGAGCATCGAAATCATGAAGAATAGCAGTAGTCTGCGTATGTACTGCCAAGCCATCTGCACTGAAGTAACTGAAAATCACCTGGGGGCGAATAGGTGATATGCTAATCAAAATGCGAATATGCAACAATATAAAAATAACAACTAGAATGGTCAATTCAAAATAAGAAGTGAAACTGAATTTTCAATGAAGGGCTCTAAAACTTCTCCTCTTAATTTCTCTTGAATAAGAGTTGAGGTGCACAATTGCCTTCTTGCTTAATGGAGTGAAACCAATAAACTAAGAATAATGAAAATAGAGCAAATAGTATGAAATAAGAGCAAGATAAAATAAAACAAGTATGATCAATATAGAGCATGTAGAATGCAAGCAAGAGTAAGGGAGATGTCAATCGCAAACACAAAAATTTGTTTCGAGGTTCGAAAAACTTGCTCTATGTCTCCGCTTTCACCACATGAAGGATTTTCACTATCCACCAAGGATGTCCACAAAGGACTCAATACAGCGGTTACACAAGACCCAGAAGTCGAACTTCAACCTGCACTCTTCTACACAAAAGGTGAGCACAAAGCAAATGAGGTTTACAATCACCTTGTGACCACAAAGATCACAAAACTTCCCACAATACAACTTCCTATAGAATAGAGTAAAGAATTGAAGATAAGAAGTTTCTGAGGGAAAAATCAGTGAAAAATGAATCTTTGAAAGCTGGAACTTGTAGAAAAGATTGGAAATGAGAGCTCTTTTGAAACTTGAAACTTTGAAAATTTTCTAGAATATCTCAAACAATTTTCTTTGATTTTCTTGATATTTTTCTTGGTGATTAATTCTTTACAAATGACCTTTATTTATAAGCAATAGGTAAATATTATTAGAGAATTAATCTAGACTTTAAATAACTGTTAAAACCCTAATAAAGTTAAATATACCCGTTTGAAAATAAGACAAAACAGTTTAAAACAGTAAAAATCCGTTGAATAATCAAAATCCAAATCTTGGCACTTTGGCGGTCGACCGGCTAGGCAAACAAGAATTATTCATTACCTGCAGTCGACCAACCAGAAAAGCTAAAGAGCTCAGTGCTAGCGGTCGATCGGCCAGCAGGCCCAAACATAGTGCCAGAGCGTCGGTTGATCGGCCTATGTGCGCAGACACGCATGTGTCTGTGCAAATCAGTCGACCGCTTGGTCGACCGGGCACAGCTGCAAGCGGTCGACCGGGCGGTTGTAATATCCCTAATTAATAATACTGTATTTTTAATTTTTTTGAATATTTGTTTTATCATATTTATTATTTTATTAGTATTAATTAACTTAAATTATGACTTCGTCTTTTTCTCATTATTATTGAATTAATATTCAATTTTTTTTAGATATTATATAATAAGTTAGCTTTATGTATTATTACTATTATTATTTAATAATGTTTTTAATTACTAATTATTATTATTAATTGTTATTATTAGTAGTCATTTTGTTACTAATATTATTTCATTGTGATTATTATTATTGTCATTATTGTTATTATTCTTAATTATTATTAATTTAATTGCTAATATTGTTTTTATTATTATTTTAATTAGTATTATGAATTATTATTAGTCTTAGTATAATTATATTTATTTTAGTACTAGTATTATTATATTTCATTCTTCCATATCCATTATCTAAACCCATACCCAATAACCTATTCGCCTATTTCTTAACCCATAGCCAAAACCCATTAGCTAAAACCCGCAACTCGGTACCCATTATCTGTCTCCCCTATATAATCTTCCTCTAATCTAACCCTATCTTTTTTATTCCCTCTCCACACTCAGCGGCCCAGGACTGCGAGCATCAGCACGACTCCTCCCCTCATGCCGAGTCCCCCATCCTTCCTCGCCTCCACCCACAGCCCCAAGCCCTTTGCCGGAGCACACCTGACCTCTTCTCATCCATGGCTGCATCAAGCCGACGCCCATGGCCGGTTGCACCTCTCCACCATCACCTCCACCTCTCCCACCACCGTGCTCTTCCTCTCTCATTACCTTGGCTGCCCTCATGATCATCACCCTTTTTTCCTTCCTCCACCCGCAACATCACCCCAGAGCTCACCCTCCCCGACAGCACCCCCTTCTTGCCACAACCACCGGGCTCCCCCGAGCTCCACCTTCAGGCCGAGCCCCTGCTGCTCTCCTCCACGACAACGCCATTGTCTCCTCCCCTTTCATCTCCTCTACTTGTTCTCCTTCCGCAGTGCCGCCAAAGTAGAGCACCACACCTCTGCGGCCTCCGTCAAGCCGCCGCTTTGCCGAGCTCACTCTCTGCCTCTGCTAGCGAGCGACACCCAGGCCGCCCCCTCTCGTGCACGACCACCTTCTCCTCTTTGTCGTGAGTCTCTTTAACTCTCTCTTTTTCTCTCTGTGTTAATGTGTGTGTGTGTGTGAATTAGTATGCATGTATGTAATTATGTGTGTGTGCATGAGTGTGTGTAATTGTATTTATAAGTATGTGTATATGTGTGTGTTAATTATTTGAGTATTTGGGTGTGTTTGATATTATATGCGTGTGTTTGTATAGTGTGTTATATGTGTATTTTGTAATTATGTACGAGTGTGTTATGTATGGGTAAGTCTATGTGTATGCCTGTATGTAGGTGTGAGTTGTATACCTATATGTATGTGTAGGCGTGTGTATGTGTACATGTGTGTGTATCAGTGCGTGTGTATATTTGTGTATTCGTGTGAGTACATGTGTATATATGTTGTGTTATAGTTGTACAAGATACCGGAATCGCGTTTACAGAAGACCCAGACCCGATCTGGATTCGTGTTCGTAGAGTGCCCATGAGCCAGGCGATTGAAGACCGACACATGAGATGGTTCAAAGATCCATACCGGTTCATGCAGTGCAAACCAGTGGCAATTCGGGCCCGAAACTGCGTCATTCCAGTGAGTATTTACTTTGTGTTATTCAGATTTATTATTGTCCGTGAGTGTTTGCTTGCTGTATTATTATTTGTTTACCATTATTAGTGAGTGTTTACTTTGCGTTATTATTTAATTATGATTTGTTAGTAAGTGTTTAGCTCTCCTTACATGATTTATATTTAACTGTGGTGATGAAATTATTGTGGCTATTTAATTAGTGTTAGTTAGCTAAATTGTTTAATTTCTAGCATGTGAAAATAATTATGGATTTGATGATATCTTATGTGGATATCTATATGTGTTATTACAGTGATCATAATTTATCATAGTAGATTTTTGTAGCTTATTCGAGTTACTTAAGGCTCAACGCGTATACGTGAGGTATCTTCCTTGCGTATATGTGTTGTCGACTCGCTCCGTCTCCGCTCCAGCGTATTTTGAGAAGTGGAGCGTAACATAATTTTTTTGTATCAAAGCCTAGGTTTTCGACTTGCGATCTTGATCTTTGACTTTTGTTTCGCAAGAGGATGATTGTAAAAATGCAAAGAATTACCATATAGCGTAGGGCTAACGGGTCATGTCCACGAGGAGAAATGTGATGAAAGTGTTTCGATGTATTGTTTCAAAAGTAAATAATGGCGTTGGTATTTTTTTAAAAGTGAAAAAAGAATGGAGAGTAGAGAGATGATTTAAGGAAAACTTAAAACTTGGAAAACGTTTTGGAGAAAGTGATCTTTAAAAGGCTTTAAGAGTGATTGTATTTGTTTGTTTTTAATAAAGAAGAATCCGGGATCACTATTCTATTGTTCAACCATGTGTCATTCTCTTGAAAGTTTAAAATGCCTCATTGATATCATAGGCGAAGATTTAAGTCATGTAAAAAGAGATCAAGTAAAACACATAAGATAGTTTTTAGAAACTGAACTTAAATTTGAAATCGTTCTTTAAGTTGAATATTTAAGCAAACATCGAATAAAAACAAGTTCTTTTTAAGATCTATTTCAAGAGTTAATTCAAATCATTTCCCATCCTCATATACTTTCAAGAACACTTGCCAATATGTAAGGCTTAATCTAGGCATCCATATGATTCATTGGGTTCTTTTTAATAGAGATCGATCAAGAAAAAAAATATCATAGAAGAAGAATAGTGAGCCCAGAAAGCTGATTTACTACTCATAACTATGGAGAAAAATAAAATAAATTGAAAATAAAGACATACCAATAAAGTTTGAGCAGAGATAAGCAATAGTGAACCCCTTTGATTGTCACTTCAATGGTCAATTATACACTCTTTTCCTTTATCTCACTTATTTCTGGACTAAACTACAAAAACAAAAATGAGATACAATTTCTCATAAACTATCTAACAATAATTCTAAATCCTAAAAATAAAGTTAGAAAATTAAACTAGTCTTCGGTCCCTCTCACTGTAAATTTTCTTGTATTTATAGGGAAAAATAAGAGGGGGAGAGGGTGAGTTGATAGGGGGAGCAAACGCTCCCCCTATCTCAACAGAAAACCCGCGGATCTGTGGCTTTGGTCGTAGATCCGCGGCCTGGATGTGGCCAAGGGGAAGGTGGATATAGATTTTGTGTTTTCCCTTTTATCCAATAGAATTTCTCGTTTGATCTTCTGATTTCGATGATTCTTCTGTTGATCTTCGGTTAACCAACTGGATCTATAAAAATTTGAGTTTAACCGGTTTTATTTGCTGCTATCTTCCCTGATATCTTTTGATTTTCAACTGAAGTTTGTCCTAATCCTTTATTCTAAATTTCAGTGGGCTTTTGGGCTTTGTTTTCTCTTTTTTCTCCCTTGGTAAAGGCTGCAGATTATTAGATTAAAATAAGACTAAAAAATAAAATTTATTATATAATAAATATGGGAATATATATGCAATATCAGTGACTGATCACACCCTCACACTTATCTTTTGCTCGCCCTCGAGCAAAACATCAAAACTAATTCTAAGAAATTATTAGACCACTTTCGCATGTTACTCGATTACACTTAGCATGTACAATAAGCCGTTAAACCGATAGTTTATCCCTAGAAAGATGAGTTTTATCTTGTGACAGTTTTCAGTGGATTACACCCACAAAATCCATAAAGAAAGAGAAACAAAGAGTTAGTATTTTTGAAAAGTATTTTGAAAGAGAAAAATATTTGAAGTATTATTGTAAGAGTTCAAGTAATCTATAAGTTATAGGAAAACTGAATTTATCATTCCCAAACTTAGTCTCTATTCAAAAACTTGTTATCAATCAAAGTAAGGAGTCAAATTGTATTTCTCATCTAGTCTATTACTTTACCCTAAGTCATATGCACCTTCGTGACCGTGAAATTTTGACTAAGAGTTCTTTAACTCTAACTCTTATTCCTTATTTATTTATTTTTTTTGGTGGTATTATTCCTTAGTTCTATTAGACTTTCTAATATGCTTATGTAATGATCCTTTAGTCGGTAACACCCAAACCGAACAGTCTTAGGGCACCAGGTGAGAAAACACCCCAAGGACTTAAGAACTCGAGCAAACTAGGCCATAAAACTAAGATTTTTTTTTATCAGATATACCACTTTTAGACGTGAATACTTATACTTTATGAGACACAAATACCCAGCTTAATCGGAGGATTTCTTGATAAGGTCTTTTTTTATATATATAAGGCATAAGATTCTTATTTTTGAACCTTAAGCGTGTAAGTGTATAAAGTGTGCACATTTCATCAAGGTAAAGATCAAGGCTAAATTACTTTTTTAAATTTTCTTTCTAACCCTAGAAATTAAACAAATAATCTTATTTTGATTAAGTATAAGAAATCCTAATTATGATTCTCCTATTCCTTAAAATTGACATAATTTCTTACAAAAAACATGTCAAAATATTGTTCTTTTTCCAAAAAGTTTTTTTAAACCATTTTTTAAAAGTTATGTTAATCATGTTAGAACCCTCCCCCACACCTATCTCATGCATTGTCCTCAATGTATGACTGTAATATATGAATGCATAAAATAAAGTGTAAAAAAAGAGGTGCATAAAAAAACTATACAAAAATATGTACATCTGTTTCTCCCACACCTACATCTTTTTAGGTCTTATCCCTCTAGCTCACTTTCCATCATTCCAATAGGTTCTCTTTATAAGGAGTAGTGGGGAGGTCAATCTTTTTGTTATTTTAGCTCTCTTTCTCCCCAGTCTCATATTTTTTAAGCTCTTCTTCCTCGTATGTCTACATCCATTGTTCAAAAACTGATTACCATCACACCTTTCAGCTGGAACTTTCTCACTACGAATGTCAAGGAATTCTAACTCAATTTCATACATCTCCTTAAAACTTAGATTAACACTTTTCCTTGGAGGTGTGTAATTAACCAAATCGGTTCTTCCAAACACATAAGTTCTTTTTCAAAGAGATTTTCAAAGGTTAGGTCAATCGGAGGTTCTTGAATTATATTCTCATGCGATATATCATTGATTGGCTCATCGAAAGTGAACTCAAATCAAATTTCTTTTTTTAAAGGGAACTTTAAAATTAGGATCTCAACATATGTCTTCTCATTAATATAAACACATTTATCTTTAAATAATTCATCAAGAACTAGAGATTCATTCTCTATTCCTTCGCTTTCTTCTTCATAATTGTTCTCAATGAAGTTTATCTCAAACGTTTGGTCTTTTACCTTGCGAGGTTGTTTTTCTAGGTTGAAGACATTGACTTCTCTAGTCATGTCTCCAAAGGTTAACCTCATGGATCCATTCCTACAATTGATTATTACATTTGCAGTTGCAAGGAATGGACGCCTTAAAATAACTAGAGTTTGCGACCTAGGGTTGGAAACAGGTTGCGTTTCGAGAACTATGAAATCAACGGGGTAGATAAACTCCCCGACCTGAATAAGAACATCATTAATTTTCCCTTTGGAAACTTTCACTGACTGGTCAGCCAGTTGAATGGTGACTCGAGTTGGACTAAGCTCATCCAATCAGGATCCTTATTCTTGACAGGGATTGAACCCGACAGTAACTCACTAATGTTAGTGGCTAAGAAGACCTTTTGGGTATGTTAGTCTTTTTCTTCTTGGTGTACATGTCCTTAAGAAATTTGGCATATGACTGGACTTGTTGAATCGCATCAAGAAGAGGCACGTTTATCTTAACTTGATTGAAAATCTCAATTATCTTATCCATGTGTGCATTTTGCTTATTATTCTTCAGCCTATTGGGAAATATTACTATAGGCTTGTGCACCTGACTGGTTGACTTATTTTTTATGACAAGTCGGATTTGGAAGAATTGGGACTAGATGAGGCGGATGCATGTTTGTGATTGTGCTGATGAGATTGGATGGTGTTGACACTTGATTATCAACTTTCTTTCCCGACCTCAATGTATGAACATCAGTACATTAATTCAATAGTTGATCCTCAGCAAAATAGGCTTGGTGGAAGTTCCTAGGATTCGTTACTGACTGACTGGGCAAGGTACCCTTTAGCCTCTCATTCTGTGAATTGGCTAATTGGCTCATTGAACCTCTAGCCTCGTTACAGCTTGTCTATGGCTGTTCCGTATTGTTTGCATGAGGGACTTTTGGATCTTCATGTATCTTTCCATGTTCTTCTCAAAATCAGTCATTCTCAACTCAAGTGGAGAATTTTGGAAGGAAGATTGTGAAACTTGGTTGGGAAAGTTTTATTGATAATTGGAAAATTTGGGTTAATGATTGGAAGAATTGTGATGGTAATTTGAAAAATTAGGTTGATGATTGGAATGTTGGAAGTGGTTTGAATGGTTTGACCTTGAGTGGTCATTATTGTTTTGGCTCCATGAGAAATTCGGGTGATTTCTCCAACCAGGATTGTACGTTGGTGCATATGGATCATTGTTGGGCCTGAAAAAGGCCGCATTCATCGGCTCAGAAAATTATTACTGAGCTTAGAATATTGGACACTCCTCAAACACATGATTCATGGCTTGACAGTAAGTACAACTCAAAGTTGAAAATTGGTTTGGGCTGACTTGGTTGACTAAACTTGGTTCCTTAGTTTCTAAAACTTTCAGTCTTCTCGGCTAAGTTTAGTATTCTAGCCTCGGCAGTTATGGATGATTCAATTGAATGGAGACCTCTGAAGAGATGGAGTTTGAATTCCTAGAGTTTTCATTATTAGTTCCCATTGGATGGTCTTTTCAGCTAGATTCTCATATAATTCCATCCTTCATTTTTCATCCTTTTGTAAGAATCCCCCTTGGCACATGATTTTTTAGATGGTCTTGGTTGAATAATCTAAACCATCATAAAGAATTTGGCATTATCACCATTTCTCTATTCCATGATGAGGACATTGGACGAGAAGGTCTTTGAAGCATTCAAAGTATCTCCAAGACAGTTCACTAGATTCTTTCTTGAACTGCATGATGTTCTTTCTAATGAGAGCGGTTTATGAATTGGATAGAATTTCTTCAAGAAGACCTTGATGAAACCATCCCACGATGTGATAGAGCCGGCCACTAAGCTATAAAGCCATTTCTTGGCTAAGTCTTTAAGAGCAAATAGGACAAATCTTAACCTAGTAGCATAATCTACAAGGTGTGAGATTTTCATCATTAAGTATACTTCCTCAAATTCTCTTATGAATAAATACTCATCTGCATACTCTAAGCTATGAAACTTAGGGAGTGTGTTGATGAACTAAGCTTCAAAGTTGTGTTCATCGACCGATGGAATTTAGAAGCAAGATGAAAGTGAGGTTCTCATAGGGTAGAACTTATCCTGCAAGGATGTTGGTTGAGCCATAACCGGATCTGATTTTGCTTCAAGCTTGGGTGGTGATGTGTTTCTAATTAACCTAGATGAACTCCGGTCTCTCGACCACACTTGCATACACAAACACTACCACAAATAAGTTTACTAATAGTCAACGAGAAAAAGCAACCAAGCCTAGTCTAAGGTAAACCTTGGACCTAGACAACTCCTAACTTGTTGATTGTCCATAAGAGGTATAATGCAGACTCTGACCACAAGCTAATCATCCAGGTTAGGGTAAGATTGGTGGGAGGTATCTGCGCAAAAGCGATGGGCCTAATTAAGCTAAACCACCAGCCTTCAGGGTTTTGCCCCTTAATCCCTGTCCTTTGACACCGATTTGACAGGAGTCAAATTCTAACACCTTTCCCCTTAGGATAATCTCCTAATAAGTTCAAAATGTCCCTAAGGCCAATGCCTATTAGATTTTAAGTTAGACTTAAGTTGTGCGTGCTTGGAGATGGTTTGTGGGTTAAGAAAGGGTAATGACTCCCCACTTTATCTTCTATTGAGTTTTGCCCTTAAAATTGATTGTGCAAGTGTGCAAATATAAAGCAAGTAACAATAAAAAAGCAAATAAATCACCCAAAAATATTTTTGTGCTAGATGCTATGCAAACATACCCTGTCTCCAGCTTTCTTCAACAATAATTAAAAAGGAAACGTAATTAGACAAATGCCTATAATGCAAGTCTAAATATTTTGTAATCAATTTGCAATCAATCATATTACTGTTAGATTAAAAACAGGGTTATGTAAATATCAAAAATAACAGAAATAATACTTACAGAAACTGTATTTTTGCAAAGCAATATGTTCTGCAAAAAAAGAGTTTTTAGTAGTCCAAAAAGAAAGCTTTTGCGCGACAATCTCTTGGAATTCTGTTTTCTACTTTTAGAGTAGGGGTATAGAATAGCTAATGCTTGAACACTAAATCTGATTTCTTTCACCCTGAAACAGAACACCAAAATTGTTAAAAAATAATTACACCGTTCTCTCCCCGGTAACAGCTCCAAAAATTGATTGTAAAAATGCGAAGAATTACCGTGTAGCCTAGGGCTAATGGGTCGTGTCCATGAGGAGGAATGCAGTGTAAGTGTTTCGATGTATTGTTTAAAAAGTAAAGAATTGTGTTGGTATTTTTTTAAAGTGAAAAGAGAATGGAGAGTAGAGAGATAATTTAAGGAAAAATTAAAACTTGAAAAAGGTTTTGGAGAAAGTGATATTTAAGAGGCTTTAAGAGTGATTGTGTTTGTCTGTTTTAATAAAGAAGAATTCGGGCTCACTATTCTATTGTTCAACCATGTGTCATTCTTTTGAAAGTTTAAAATGCCTCATTGATATCATAAGATTTAAGTCATGTATAAAGAGATCAAGTAAAACACATAAGATAGTTTTTAGAAATTGAACTTAAAATCTAAAATCATCCTTTAAGTTGAATATTAAACCATCAAAGCATTAAAACAAGCATGGAATAAAAACAAGTTCGTTTTAAGATCTATTTCAAGAGTTAGTTCAAATCATTTTCCATCCTCATGTGCGTTCAAGAACACTTGCCAATATGCAAGACTTAATCTAGGCATCCATATGATTCATTGGGTTCTTTTTAATAGAGATTGATCAAGAAGAAAAACATCATAGAAGAAGAAGAATAGTGAGCCCAGAAAACTGACTTATCTACTCATAACTATGAAAAAGAAAATGAAATGAATTGAAAATAAAGACATACCAATAAAGTTTGAGATGAGATAAGCAATGATGAATCCCCTTTGATTGTCACTTTAATGGTTAATTACACATTCTTTTCCTCTCTCTCACTTATTTCTGGACTGAACTACAAAAATAAAAATGAGATACAACTTCTCATAACCTATCAAGCAATGATCCTAAATCTTAAAAATAAAGCTAGAAAATTAAACTAGTCTTCGGTCCCTCTCACTGCAAATTTTCTGGTATTTATAAGGAAAAACGAGAGTGGGAGAGCGTGAGTAGATAGGGGGAGCATTTTATCTCAACAGAAAAGCCGCGGATCTATGGCCTAGATGTGGCCAAGGGGGAGATGGATATAGATTTTGTGTTTTCCCTTTTATCCAATAGAATTTCTTGTTTGAGCTTCTGATTTTGACGATTCTTCTGTTGATCTTCGGTTAACCAACTGGATCTATAAAAATCTGAGTCTAACTGATTTTATTTAATGTTATCTTCCCTGGTATCTTTTGATTTTCAGCTGAAGTTTACCCTAATCCTTGATTCTGAATTTCAGTGGGCATTCGGGCTTTTTTTTTTCCTCCTCTTTCTCCCTTAGCATAGGCCTGCACATTATTAGATAAAAATAAGACTAAATAACAAGATTTATTATATAATAAATATAGGAATATATATGCAATATTAGTGACTGATCAGAGGACCTAGTTTATACTGATAACTTGAAATAAGTTATATATATATACACTATAATATACATATCTAATTCAAACTATGGTATCGATCCACTTGTGAGTTGACCGTCCTCCTTTTGAAAATCTATCTTTTTGATCTTTTGATGTTCCTAATTTCAACTCTTTTTTTAGAGAGATCTGGATTTTCATTTTGATTCTCATCCTTCTTCTCGATTTTATTTTCTGTTTTTATCTCTTGAAACTGGTTACTCCATGCTGAAGCCAGTAGCATAAGTCAAAATAGCGCAGCGGAAACGTGGTAGATTCATGATGTGCTACGAAGCAATGTGGAAGCTTGATGTCTTCTCCCTTACTTTGATCCATTTTTTTATCGTTCCTGCTTTATCAAAATTTTAAGGATGAAATTTTTGTAAGGTGGGTAGAATATAATATCTCTAGTTAATAATACTATATATTTTTTTGAATATTTATTTTACCATACTTATTATTTTTTATTAGAATTAATTAACTTAAATTATGACTTCTTCTTTTTCTAATTATTATTGATATTAATATTCAAATTATTTTTAGATATTATATGATAAGTTAGCTTTATGTGTTATTACTATTATTATTTAATAATGTTTTTAATTACTAATTATTACTATTACTATTGCTATTATTATTAATTGTTATTATTAGTAGTCATTTTGTTACTAATATTATTTTATTGTGATTATTATTATTGTCATTATTGTTAATATTCTAAATTATTATTATTAATGTTATTGTTGTTGGTATTATTTTAATAAGTATTATTAATTATTATTAGTCTTAGTATAATTGTATTTATTTTTGTACTAGTATTATTATATTTTATTCTTCCATATCCATTATCTAAGCCCATTACCCATTACCCAATAACCCATTAGCCTATTTCTTAACCCATAGCCCAATCCCATTAGCCCAAACCCGCAATTTGATACCCATTATCTATCTCCCCTATATAATCTTCCTCTAATCCGAACCCTAATCTTCTCCTAACCCTAATCTCCTTTCTTCCCTCTCCACACTCAATTGCCCAGGACTGCGAGCATCAGCACGACTCCTCCCCCTTATGTCGAGTCCCCTATCCTTCCTTGCCTCTACCCACAGCCCCAAGCCTCTGTCGGAGCACACCCGACCTCCTCTTATCTATAGCAGCATTAAGCCTATGGTCGGCTGCACCCCTCCACCATCACCTCCAGCTCTCCCACCATCGTGCTTCTCTTCTCTCATCACCATGGCTGCCCTCATGATTATTACCCCTTTTTCCTTCCTCCACTCGCAACATCATCCCAGAGCTCACCCCCCATGGTAGCACCCCCCTCCTTGCCACAGCCATCGGGCTCCCCTGAGCTCCACCTTCAAGCCGAGCCCCATGTTGCCGCTCTCCTCCATGGCAGCGCCATTGTCTCCTCCCCTTCCGCCTCATGTACTTATTCCCCTTCCTGCAGTGCTACCGGAGTATAGCACCACACCTCTGCGGCCTCCGTCGAGCCTCCGCTTTGCCGTGGATTTGCCAAGCTCGTTCTCTACCTCCGCCAGCAAGCGACACCCAGGCTGCCCCCTCCCGTGAGCGGCCCCCTTCTCCTTTTTGCTGTGAGTCTCTCTCTCTCTCTGTGTGCGTGTGGCGCGTGTGTGTGTTAATGTGTGTGTGTGTGTGTGTGTGTGTGTGTGTGTGTGCATGAATGAGTATGTATGTCTGTAATTGTGCGTGCGTGCGTGTGTAATTGTGCTTATAAGTATATGTGTAACATGCAATTCCCGAAATACGAACTTAGATATGTATTCAAACTTTTTGATTGTATTTTTCAATTTATTTTATGTATTTATTTTTGTTTTATGATTATTTATGCAGTTGTTTTGCTTTGGATCCAGAGATTCAAGGACTCGTGTCAGCCCTAGTCTGAACTAGGGATCCGATCCTAATGTATTGCTTGATTTTGTCTTTTCAATAGTCAGATTTGACCAATTTCAGTTTCAAACATTATTTTTTAATATTCTATATTTTTTATTATTTTTTAGAATTTTTTTAAATTATAAAATCTTCAAAATCAGTGTTGACTGCTATCGCTGGTCGATTTTAGGATTTTTTAATTTACAAATGGAGTTGAGTTTCTAAAGTTCGCTTTCATATTATTTCTTAAAATCACATTTTTTAGTCTAATACATTTTCTGAGATTTTTTCTGAATTCATCAAAATTCGGCTAGATTTGGTGTCGACCGGTATCGCCGAAAGATTTTAGGAGTTTTATTTTAAAAAATTATATTGAATTTCTAAAAACTGATTTCATATTGTCCCTCAAGATGATGTTTTCTATATCTGAAAGTTTTTGGGAATTTCTCAGAATTTATCAAAATCTGGCCGAGCCGGTGTAGACCGGTATCGACGGTTGATTTTAGGAATTTTATTTTGAAAATGAGATTAAATTTCTTGAATTTGATTTCACCATGTACTTTAAAATATTATTTATTATTTTTATGATTTTTTGAGATCATTCCAGGTTACTTCATTGTTTGGGCTTTTCAAGTATTTTCGTTGTTTTCCCAGATCCGGAGTATCTACCTGGATATTTTCTTTTCTTCTTTCTTTTCCCTCTATTTTTCTCCTCCACTACTTTCCCCTATTTTCCTTTTTCTTGTATTTTCTTTTCCCCTATTTTTCTCCACCACACAACTCCCCCAAAATATCTCCTCTCCACTCCTTCTCTCTCCCTCTCCAACGTGGGTCTGGCCAAGCCAGACGCGAGGCTCAGCCCCCTCACCTGAACGTGGGTCTCCCTGACATAAGACGTAGATCATCTCTCTTCCCTCCCCTTTAAATTAATCTCAATCTCTCTCTCTCTTTTCTGTATTCTTTTCCTTTCTTTTCTTTTCTTTCTTCTTCTTCCTTTGGCTAGAGATGCAGAGCAGCCTCTCACCTCCCCTCCTAAATTCTCTCACTCTTCCCTTAATCTCTCAAATTGTCTCTCTATTCTCACTCTCTCTCTCTCTCATTCACACTCTCTCCCACTCTCTTCAATTTCTCTCCTTTCACCCTATCGCTCCTCCAGCGATCCCAGGCCGGCCGCCAACTCCGGTGCCCCCCAAACCTCCTTCTCCTCCTCCAAGAAACACCACCATTTCCCCTTCTTCTTCTTCTTCAATCCAACACTACCATCACCACTCCCACCACCTCAAGACACCCCCAACATCTCCTTCATCATCTCCAACCTCCTCCCTCTTCAATTTCATCATCAACACCCAATTTCCTCATCACCACCACCATCTCCCTCATCACCACCAAGATCCTTCTTCACCACCACCACAACCACCACTTCAACCTCCCATTCTCCCCGGCTTGGCCGACGCCACCCCGGCTACCTGGGGCCAGCCGGTGCTGCCCAGGAGCTGGCCAAGCCAGCCCTGGCCGTGCCTGCTAGTCATCGCCTGCTCCCCCTCTCCTGCTACCTCTCTCTTGTTCTCTCTTGATTCCTCTCTCCTCTTTCTCTCTTTATATAAATTAATATAATATATATATTATATTATATATATTTATTATATTGAACATGCACGCGCGTTGGTATTTGGAGTTTCGAGATTCACAGCTGGTCCGAGATTTAGACGAGTGTCCTCGCCTCACTTTGGGTTCCCCGTTTCGATGGGTCGACTTGTAATTTATTCCATATTTGATTATATTTGTATTTGTATTTTGTACTAGGTTATACCCTTGTATTTGTATGTGGCCGAGTGCCTAGGATTGTACATGTATTATGCTAGCGACGAATCCTGTACATATACCATGCCTGAGTGTATTCTTTTACTGCTTTAATACCATGCGTGGCCAACCCTTCATGGTCGTTTAGCCTCCGGGCTCTAAACTCAGCCTCCGGGTTTCACTACTCCACGGTAGCCTAGATATTATCATGTTTATATGCGTGCTCGTGTGGTACTAACATCTCGTGTAGGTACTCTTTTACAAACTCTGGGTTTCTGCCCACTCTTAGGATGGCTACCCAATAGGTTTTAGGCCTTGTACCCTTATGGATTTCGTTGTAGCTACCGAGAGTGCGCTTAGACCCCGAGCGTATTCTAGCCCCTCAGGTACTCGCCTACTTCCTCAAAAGAGGAGTGCGCTTAGACCATCAGGTATTTTATGCTCCGTTTGGTAGGTATGATTAGCGCTCAGTGCTTTATCACTAGACTCACCTAGGCGAAACTCTGCCGGGTTTTAGACTCGCATATTAAGTCGAGTCGTTCTGGTAGCTCCCCCAAGCGCTTTAGTAATTAAACACTGTTCTTTGTCCATGCCTCCTGCTCTACTTAGCTCCGCTTGGATGTTCGCTTGCTTGCTAACTACCTGCATTGAAGGTTAATATCTGATATTACTTGTCATGCTTTCACTTGATGTGCTAACATTTACCGTGCTATCTCTTGTAACTTGCCTGTATCACTTGACAACTGATGTGTTACCACCTTATACCTGACATGCTACTACTTGACACCTGCCCCTTTTTATGATATCACTTATCACCTGCTACCTGTCATGTTAACACTTGACCTGTGATTATCACATTTAAGGGAATCATGTACATGTTATCCTATATTTTATACAGTGACCTTTATCCCTAGTACTCATGTACTCTTGTACTCCTGAATTCTTGAACCTGTCCTTCTCCTACTATTTTCGTAAATTGATAATTACATAATAAATTATAAATAAGACAACTTGCATCGGGTTTGGGGAAAACTGATGGTCCTGATTAGTTCCATGTTTATGGTGGTTATATCGTGTCACGCGTAGCCACATTCTGGAGGGGTCACCTATCGGCCACCAGGGAATCCGTGGAGTGTGCTGGCACCCCTACTCTACCTGTTTATTCCTGCTGGGTATGCACAAGCCCAAGGCCTATTTCTATGGGATCCGCGATACCCTACTCCTCTTCGGACGTACAATAAGATTCTTTACCTAGCGGTACGTCCTGGCTCAACACCGAATACTCCTGGACCGTTGTCCCAGGCATGTACGAGACCCATTCTAAACATGGTTCGTCAAACTCCATCAGTTTCCAAATAACTGGCTTTATAAGTTGTAAGTGAAAGTATGTGGAATAGAACACATAAAACCTACAACTTAGACAACCCCAATTATAATAAGATGCTAATCTACAATTCGTTGTGTTGTTTTGCAATTCGGGTTGTATACGCTCGGATCACGGTGAAATGGGATAAAGGTATATAGATGAGGGTTTCTTTGTTTGGTTATTCCTTCGACGTAATAGTCTCATAGAGATGAGACCTAAGCTTGTACGATTGATTTTACCCGTATTCGATTTTATTCAGTCTTATCAGTTTTATTAGTTTTATGTTAGTTTAAGAGATAACTAGTGTTGCCTATCTGCTTTACTTTCCACCTCCATACCTGCTCCTGTATGCATGTGCTCACGACACGATTTTCAATACATGCTCCTTTGATTCAGATTTATCGATACACGAATGCTTGTCCTTGCTCCCCACTTGGCATTAACCACACCACTCGTGGGGAGTTTTGACTCCCATGGATCTTCATGTCCAGATCTCGGAGCTTGAAGTTTGTAGATTCTCCCGGTTGCTGATCAGAGATGCACATCGGGAGCGCGTATCATCGGCATATCGTCTGAGGCCCTATCCTTCCAGGGCCCCTGCTCGGCTCTCGAGTTTCCCTTTGTGACTGTGAGCGCCTTTTGTACAGTTCATACTTGTATATCTCTTTGATTCTCATATTTGCGCCTATCGGTGATGTAATATTCTTGTAATATTGTGTCATATCCTGTGATAACTTTGTAATTGTACTCATATATTAGAATGTATAATGCACCACATGCTTTCGTACTCTGATTCTTGCTTGTACTGATACTTAGCTTATATATGTGAGAGTATTTTCGATCTACGTATATATGTCGCAATAACGTCTCTGTACCCGCAAGATCGGAGTGTTAAAGGATTTATCACATCCTCAGTATATCCAAACTGCAAATTAATGTAAAGAAATTTGCAACTGGATTGCATGAATCCCGGTTATACAATCCAACTACAAGATAGAGTTATCTATTTCTTCTTAATTGTCCCTTCCTTGATTCCGAAATCCTTTCTATCTTTTCATTTTCCCATTCCTGTCGTCTTTACACCAACTTATGATATGGATAGACTAGAGATGTTGCGACAAAGTATTGAACGAAGCTGTTATATGATCTCTTCGACCAACTCAATGAAGCTCGAGTATTATCCAAATTGATTTACAATTGGTTTATCTTTCAGAAGTCAGTATTTGGGATCTACGGGTGTTCTATATTGTTGGCTATATATTTCAGAGTTATCGACTCCTAGTATTCAGAATTCTTAATTATCAATTTTTTTTATTTATGCTCAGAATTATCAGGGTTTTCTTTATCTTCAGTATCCTGGTCTATTCTCAGAGTACTAGTAAGAATACAGAACATCGATAATTCTATTATAGACTATTCATCAAGTACAACTTCATGCTTCTCAGATAAAGAAGTGATATCGGGTCGGTATTATTTGGTATCGTTCGAAAATTTATACAGTAGCAAGTGCAGAAGATGTCTGTGTTTCAATTATTGTTCAGTCAATTTAGAAGCATTACTCTTAGTTATTCATATCTTAATTGATATAATCCTCATCTCTATCTTTTCCTGTGTTCATTTTCCCTTATCGAAATTTTGAAGATGAAATTTTTGTAAGATGGGTAGAATGTACACCCGTTCTCAGAATACGTACTTAGATACGTAGTTAGATTTTTCAATCATATTTTTTGATTTACTTTCTGTATTTATTTTTGTTTTATGATTATTTGCGCGGTTGTTAGGCTTTGGATCCAGATTCGTGGACTCGGAGTCAACCCAAGTCTGAACCGGGGACCCGATCCTAGTGTATTGCTCGATTTGATCTTTTAGTAGTCAGGTTTTACCGATTTCAGTTTCAAACATCATTTTTCAATATTTTATTTTTTTATTATTTTCTAGAATTTTTCCGAATTAATTTACAAAATCTTCAAAATCGGTGTCGCCCAGTATCGCTGGTCGATTCCAGGATTTTTAATTTATAAATGGAGTTGAGTTTCTAAATTTTGCATTCATATTATTTCTTAAAATCACATTTTCTAGTTTAATGCATTTTCTGACATTTTTCTGAATTTATCAAAATTCAACCAGATTTGGTGTCAACCGGTATCGCCGGAAGATTGCAGGATTTTTATTTTGAAAATCAGATTGAATTTTTGAAAATTGATTTCATATTGTTACTCAGGATGATGTTTTATATCTCTGAGAGTTTTTGGAGATTTTTCGAAATTTATCAAAATCCGGCCGAGCTGGTGTAGACCGATATCGACGGTTGATTTTTGAAATTTTATTTTGAAAATGGAATAGAATTTCTTGAATTTGATTTCAACATGTACCTTAAAATATTATTTATTATTTTATGAATTTTTAGGGATCATTCCTAGTTATTTCATTTTCCAGGTTTTTCTAGTGTTTTCGGTGTTTTCCCAGATCCGGAGCATCTACCCAGATATTTTCTTTTCTTTCTTAATTCTTTTCCCTCTATTTTTCTCCTCCACTACTTTTCCCCTATTTTACTTTTTTTCTTTTCTTTTTCTCTATCTTCTCCACCACACAACCCCCAAAATATCTCCTTCTTGTAGGCTGTCTAAAAATGACTAAACAGACAAGCCATTAAGGAAGCAGAGTCTCAAGCTCTAGACGCGAGGAATCGATGCCCGCGTCTCAGCATTAAGACGCGTTGGCTCTACACCCGCGTCTCAACGTCCAGACGCGTCGGCCCGAAGCCCGCGTCTCAGCATCAAGGCGCGTCGGCCCGACGCCCGCGCCTCAGCGTCCAGACGTGAAGGCCCGAAGCCCGCGTCTCAGCATTAAGGCGCGTTGGCTCGACGCCCGCGTCTCAAACTTCAAGGCGCGTTTGGCCCAACGCCCGCGTCTCAGTTGCAACTGCCCTGATTGCGGGGCCAGTCACCGCGCATGTAGCGGGTAGTGGCCCCTCATTCGGGAGCGTTTTCAGGAGGCACCTTCACCCCCTGAGACCCCTATAAATAGCCCTGTTTGCTATCAGGAAAGGGGGGAGAGCTTTTGGAGAGATCGAAGCTTTGGAGAAGTCGAGAATTAAGAAGGTCAAGGCATCATCAAGATCGATCAAATCCAGGCAAGAGGATCATCAAGAGGGAAGCACAACTTCAGCAACAGACAGAGGGAGGAGACTCTTCAGCGAGCTTACTGAGTACTAGCCGCTCTTTGCCTACCTCCTCTTTGAGAGTTTTGGTAGACGGAGCTGAGTTACTCTTTCTACCGACCGAAGAGAAGACCCCCGACGGTCCAGGACGGTCATCTGGTCAACGGAGAACAAGATTCACTCTCCACCGCCACACGAAGAACCCAGCATTAAACAAAGGGGGATTCAAGCTTCAACATCCTCCCTCCCTTGTAACTGGAAGGAAAAGTCTTGTTGTAATCTTTTCATCTGATTCAAAGAAATCTTTACAACAATTCCCTCTTTCTTTTTCCGGCGCAAACAAGAGATGGCGACTCCGCTGGGGACTACCTTCGTTACTGACGAGCGCACCGTGGTGCAAGATGACGTTCTCCGTAAGGGGAAAATGGTCGAATCACTCGTCGTCGAGTTCGACCAGGCGAAGTAAGAAGAGTTCCTCTCTTCTGGCTCCAAGAGCCCAAAGACCCGCGTCTGCCGCAGGGTCTCAAGTGGACAGCCCCCTGAAGCCCAATCTGAGGCTCTATCGGGTGCTCCTGCTGCCCACTGTGCCAAGTTTGGTTCACGCGCCGACGCCTCCCAGAAGGCCCGCGTAACCTCAGACACCTCTGCTGCGATCAACCGCGTCGCGCAGAACACACGCGCCAACGCCTCTCTGAAGGCCCGCGTGGTCCCCGGCACATCTACTGGTGCGATCGACCGTGTCGCACAGAACGCCCGCGTCAGCGTCTCTCAGGAGACCCGCGTGGCAAACACCCCTGGTTCTACAAACCAGGAAGTTGTTGGCTTCTCTCTTCCTCCACGACGCAATCGGAATGCCGAGCGTCGACAGAGAAGACGCGCGCGTCAACACTCAGTTGGAACCGTTGGTTTTCTGACTGGGGTTGGACGCAGCGTACGATCCGATGCCTTGCCCGCACCTCATCCAGTGCGAGAGATCCACGTTTGGCGACCCAAACGCGAGACTCCCCAAGTTGAGCCTTCTGAAGACCAACTTGCCAAACGCCAAAGCGAAGCTTCTGCGTCTCGTCAAACGCAGGAAGCACGCGCCCATAGGCGTGGGGCCCAGCAGCCCACTCTCTCCCAAGTCTCCCTGCTCCAACACAGCAGACAGCAACGCGAAAGTCGCGTCTCATATCAACAGAGACGCCAGACGCGCGTGACGCAGCCGCGACGCGACAGCCGCGTTTCTGAAACCTGTGTCCAGACAGCACAGCCCATGACTTCCTCCCGTCTTCCACATCGCGAGGCTAGTCTATTTAATCCCTCTCCCACGGATCTGAGGGATTATTTGACAAGGAAAAGGAGTGCCAATCAGGCCACTTCTCCATGCTGCTGTCAACAGCTCATCCAGATGCTCTCTGGATGCCATTGCGAGTCAGGCGTGCACCAGCCATCTTTAATTCGACAGCTGACCCTGATTCCCCCGTCAGCCAAAAGAAGACGCTCCTACAGGAGGAGAACCTTCTCAGATGTTGAATACCCGGAGCTTACTGCAAACATGACTAGCAGAAGCAAGGGAAAACAACTAATGGTCAACTCAGAGGAATCTGACTCTGAACCGGAGGGGGTGTATCAACACACTCGCACCCGGACAGGGGCCATTCCCCCAATTGACTATAATGCCTTAGCCCGCGGCATTAGAATGGGTGGTTCTCACTCCGCTATAGTGGAGTCGCAGGCTTCAAACTCTTCCGTCGAGAAGGAGGCTTCCGCCTACATGGCCGACACTCCTGAGGAGACGACCAGGCGTTTAGAACAGACGCAGAAGCACCAGATGGATATAATCGCCTCTCAACAGAGATCCATTGACTCCCTTAAGCATATGCTTGAGAAATTGCTTGAAGAAAGAGCGAGATCTCCTCCTAGACGACCGAAGGGGAAAGGGAGAAAGGGAGGAAGCCCACCCTCCGAATCTTCTGACGAGACACGACGATCTACCTCGGATGTGTCCAAGCCCTCGTCGCAGGCAAGAAGCGACCAAGACCAGGAGAAGACTCATGCTAAGAGGGTGAGTCAATTGGAACGACGCCTCGAGGCCCTTGCCAATCGCAAGGACCTCCAAGAAGCAGGAGTGGTCCGGCCCTATCCGGCTGAGTGGGACTTAGTTCCATACCCTCCTAAGTTCAAGGCTCCAACCCTCCAAGCATTCGACGGGAAGGGGTCACCCAACCAGCACATCTACTACTTCAAATCCCAGACCGGGAATGTGGTAGATAATGACGCCATCCTGGCGCGACTGTTCATCGGCACCCTGAAAGGGTTGGCTTTTGAGTGGTTTATGAAGCTCCCGGAGGGTTCTATCAAGAACTGGGGGATCTAGAGAAGCTGTTCTTGACACGCTTCTTCGAAGACGACTCCGAAGTCACAATGCCTACCCTTTTAGCTACAAAACAGCGAAAGGGAGAGTCCGTCAAGTCTTTCGTAGAAAGATTTCGGAACATGGCACTCCGATGTCCAAGCGGCATGACCCAGGCCACCCTGGTGGAAACATGTCGCCATAATCTCCAAACCTCACTCCTTGCTCAAATAGGAGTTGCTGAAAGCCGCACCTGGAAACAATTAGTCCAGCAAGGTGAACAGGCTGAGGAGATTGTCGCCCGCGTCAGAGCGGAAGAAGGCAAGCCCAGGCCAGAGAGGTCGACAAGGCGTGCACCAGACACCTCCCTCCAGACGAAGCGGAAGGATAATTTGGCGACGGAGACCAAATCTCCCACCAAACCTCAAACAGGCAGGGCAAGTGGCTCTTCAAGCCAGCCACGCCCCAACAAGCAGTATTCCTTCAAGGAGGAACACGTCGATTCGCTCTTCAAGCTACTCAACAAGAGCAATCGACTGAAGCTCCCTGAAATTAGGCGCCCGGAGGAAGTCGGCAAGACCGACAATCCCACCTACTGCTTATACCACAGGATGCTCGGACATCCTACCAAAAGCTGCTACGTCTTTAAGGACATCCTTCAAGCTCTGATTGACACGGAGGTATTAAAACTCCGACCGGAGCAGAAGAAGATGACGGCCAACATGACGTCGATTCTCCAGTTTGGGACACGACCCCCGACACCCGTGGGGGTGATCTCTGTCCCGAAAGGAGAACTGAGGGTGGTCAACACAGACCCTCATCAGCAGCGGGAGAAAGGCTTGGTACCCGTCCCTACACCTCGAGGGGAAATCATGTGGGTCCACCCTGACCTCGTCGACGAACAACAATGGACGACTGTGACCAATAGGAAGTCCAAAGGCAAAGGGAAGGCTTCATCTTGCCATGTGATATGCGCTTCCTCCCGAGAAGCAGATACTGAGGTTCCCTCGCTGACTGACTCGGAAGAGGATACAATAGTCCTGGCCGCGGAACCCAACCCACCAACGGCAGGAACCCGTTCGGGGCAGGCATACCTGAAACAGTATGGCGAGACAGCAATAGCTCCTCCACAACCAGCTGCAGAGCCAGCAAAGCCCTCCTCTAAACAGCCTGGGGAGAAACAGAAAGAAACTCGGTTTTCTCGAGTTCTTGCGAAAGGTGTAACGGAAGGATCCTCGACACCTTACAGTTTTGATGTCTTGGCTCAATTAGCCAACATCCCGGCACGCATTACCTTGTATGAGCTCCTGAGGTTATCAAAGTCAACCAGAGAGGCTCTACAAGAAGCTTTGACAAATGCTGAGGTCTTTATGACCCGCGTGCCAAGGGAGGAAGATGTAGAGGATTGCCTCCACACCTCCCCAAATGCTCCCTGCATCACCTTCACAACAGATGACATGCAGGTTAAAGGGAAGCATGACCGACCCCTATACTTCACAGGGTATATTGGGTCATCCGAGGTGAACCGCATCCAGGTAGACCCAGGGTCTGCGCTAAGCATCATACCTCGCCGAGTTATGCAGTTTCTAGGCATTCCTACCCATCGTCTGAGCCCTACCCAGACAACTATTTACGGGTTCAATGCCAACAGCTCCCGCCCGATGGGGAAGATCAAGCTCAAATGCCAGATCGGGAGCCTCAAGTCGGAAGTGACGTGTTACGTCATTGACGCGGACACTTCCTACAACCTGTTGCTGGGACGACCATGGATTCACCGCAATTCCATCGTTCCCTCTACCCTCCACCAAGTCATGAAATACATTGACGAGAGTGGACAGGTCCGAACGTTGATTGCTGAAAGGCATTCGTTTAAAGGGGTTGAAAATTATTTCACGGACTCCCTCTTATATCAGGATCCGAAGGAGACTAATGAAACCCCACAACCAGAGGAGCCAGACTCTGGTAATGAAGCTGACATTGAGCCGGAGAAAGAAGAGTGCCTGTGGGAGCTGGAACCACTTGTAAAGAGCACTAATAAGCTCGATGTTGATACCACCGACGATGCAGGCGGTTGGTATATTAATGAAGAGTTAGATTTCGCGTATTTCCCTGCGTGTGAGTCTGATTCAATACCGTCGGATACTAGTACCGACGTAGATGAGGATGTCTGGTCGGCAATGGATGCTTTGACATCATTGCATGTACCAATAAAATCATCCTTCGGGACGTACCAGGATAATGGAGACGCGCAAGAGTCTGTATTCATGGTTCCAGCCAGACGAAAAGGCCAAAGACCAATACTTTTTGGGCGAATCGCGTCTGAACCAATGCCCCACGAAGAATCGGAAGGTGAGGATGAATCCCCTCAGTTCGATCATTATGAACCGAAAACGCTCAAGATGATGAAGCGCATGGGGTATGATCTAACCAATAGGCCTGGGTTGAACTTCGGAAAAGGAAGAAGGACACTGCTTCGATCCTTTGTACCGAAAGGGAAAACCCCTGATTACTATCATCAGACGCGCCGGGGGTTGGGCTATATATCAACTCCAGTGCCATCAGCCTCTGATTCGGAGAGACTGTCAAGTCATGACTGCTCATCAGACACGTCGTCGTGGGAATCAGATGTCAGTGTCGGCAACATCTTCAAAGGGCTTTCAGTAAACATGGTTTCGACAAGCCATATGGAGGATGAAGATGAAGAAATGATCCAATCTGATACAGACCCTTGGATCAAACATTTGAATGCTCTTTGGGATATCCGCTTTGAACAGCGTGAGCCACCCACAGGAGACAAGGTTGTTCAAGTCAACCTAGGAGATGAAGCCAATCCTAAACCCATCTTCATAAGTGACGGCCTGTCACCTTCGGAGAAGAAGGATCTTATATCTCTTGTACAAGAGTATATAGACGTCTTCGCCTGGAATTACGAGGACATGCCTGGACTTGATCCTCAAGTGGCTATGCACCGCCTCAACATCAATCCGGATGTAAAACCTGTCAAACAACAGCAGCGACGGTTCCGTCCCGAAATAATGGAGGCAATCCAATCAGAAGTCAGGAAGCTTATTGACTCCGGCTTTATCAGGGAGGAACAGCATCCCGATTGGGTAGCCAACATCGTACCCGTTGCCAAGAAGAACGGGAAGATCCGGATCTGCATCGACTTCCGCGATCTAAACGAGGCCTGCCCCAAAGACGAATTTCCATTGCCAATCACGGATGTCATGATTGACAATACTTGTGGATTCGAGCGAATTCTCAGGATACAATCAAATCAAGATGTATCCCGATGACGAAAAGCACACCTCCTTCAGGACACCTCTAGGGGTATATTGCTACACCGTCATGCCCTTCGGTCTAAAGAATGCGGGGGCAACCTACCAAAGGGCCATGAATGCCATTTTCCATCAGCAGATACGCAAAACGGTGGAATGTTATGTCGACGACATCGCGGTGAAAAGTCGCATTAAAGGAGATCACATAGCTGATCTGAAGGTGGTCTTCGACATCATGCGGGCTCGTCAATTGAAGATGAACCCCACCAAGTCCTTCCTGGGGGTAGCCAGCGGCAAATTCCTAGGGTTTGTTGTGACTTCCACAGGAATCCATTTGGATCCAGAGAAAGTCCGCGCTATCCAAGAGATGCAACCCCCCAGAAGCCTCAAGGAGCTAAGGGGATTACAAGGACGATTGGCGTACATCCGCAGGTTCATATCAAACCTTTCCGGGAGATGCCAACCCTTCGCCAAGCTGATGAAAAAGGGTGTTTCATTCATTTGGGACGACGCTTGTCAAAAAGCGTTTGAGGAGATCAAACACTACCTCACCCAACCACCAGTCCTTGCAGCTCCGGTATCCGGAAAGCCTTTCCTGGTGTACGTCCGATCAATGGATCATTCTTTGGGAGCTCTACTAGCTCAGAATGATGACCAAGGGCGAGAACAAGCAATCTACTACCTAAGTAGAACGATGATCGGAGCCGAACATCGGTACAACCCGATCGAGAAGGAATGTTTGGCACTGGTGTTCGCTATTCAGAAAATACGACACTATCTGGTGGGCCAAACCATAAATGTCATATCCAAAGTCAACCCCCTGAGGTTACTCATGACAAAGCCTTCATCATTGAATGGCCGACTGGCGAAATGGGCTATATTGCTCTCTCAATATGAGATGCACTTCCTACCCCAAAAAGCCATTAAAGGACAAGCGGTGGCGGACTTCTTAGCCGAACACCCAGATCCGAGGGCAGCCAAACTCTACGAGGATCTCCCAGACGAGGTCGCCGAAGCCTGCCAAACCCAGACATTGTTCGAAGGACAAGTATGACAACTTTTCTTCGATGGTGCATCAAGAACAAGCCCTAAGGGACACACAGTTGCGGGGGTAGGAGTAGTACTCGTCTCCCCACAAAATTATGTGATTCCCCGAGCTATCTCGTTAACCGAGCCCTGCTCCAACAATGTGGCGGAATACAACGCTCTTTTGATTGGGATGCAATTCGCCGATGAGATTGGCGTTAAAAATCTCGAGGCGTACGGTGACTCCAAACTCATCGTCAGCCAAGTTCGCGGAGAGTATGAGGTCAGGCATGAAGATCTAGTACCCTACTACAACGCGACAATCCACATGGCCGAGAGGTTTTCAAACTTCTACATCGACCATGTACCGCGCAAGCAAAATGCGCATGCAGATGCACTTGCATCCCTTGCTGCCTCCTTAGCTCTTCCAGTTGGAGCAATGGAGAAGGTATTCGTCTATAGCCACGACCTATACTGCCCAAAAAGTCCCCTCGGAGATTACCAGAGGTCAACAGGAGATCGTCGCGGTAAGGAAACACTTGAAGTGTCGACCGATCCAGAGCTCAAAGACTGGCGATTCCCCTACATTGATTTTGTCTTGTACGGCATCTTGCCCGAAGACACCAGGGAGGCGGCTGCCATCTGAAGGAAAGCCTCCAAATTCTACTACAATGCGATTTCGCGAACATTGTATCGTCGATCGCATGACGGGATCCTGCTCCGATGCCTCTCATCAAAAGAAGCCCACGAAGTGTTGAAGGAAGCCCACGATGGTACGTGTGGAGCTCATCAACCTGGCCCGAAGCTGGCAAACCGACTCCAAAGATTGGGTTACTACTGGCCCAAGATGGTTGCCGATGCTGTTGCCTATGCCAAAAGATGTCACGCCTGTCAAATACATGGCGATTTCATCCATCAAGCACCAGGATACCTCCACTCTACGACCTCTACCTGGCCGTTCGAAATGTGGGGGTTGGACGTGGTTGGTCCTATCAGCCCACCATCATCAAAGGGACATCGGTTCATCCTAGCGATAACCGATTACTTCTCAAAGTGGGCCGAAGCTATCCCTTTGAAGGAGGTAAAATCATCTAACGTGATCAAGTTCGTGAAACATCACGTTATTTACCGCTTCGGTGTGCCTCGGCGGATTGTCCATGACAATGGACCCCAGTTTATCAGCCAGGCTTTTCAGAGATTCTGCGCCAAGTTCAGAATCCAGAGTGTGTCATCAACGGCATACTATCCGCCCGCTAACGGCCTCGCAGAAGCTTTCAATAAGACTATTGGCAAGCTTCTCAAGAAATTCGTCTCGAAAAGTCAACGAGACTGGGACGATAAGTTGGGCGAATGCTTATGGGCCTATCGCACGACTGTGCGAACCCCAACTAAAGCCACGCCATTTTCCTTGGTGTACGGATGCGAAGCCGTCCTTCCACTGGAAATCCAAATTCCATCTCTTCGCGTCGCCTTGACAGCGGAGATGACAACAGAGGAGAAGCATCGACAGCGACTCCAAGAATTGGAAGCCTTGGACGACAAGCGTCTGCAGGCCCAACAACAAATCGAGCTTTATCAAGCTCGTATCACCAGAGCCTTCAACAAGAAAGTCAAATCGCGAACTTTCAGGAAAGGCGACCTCGTCTTAGCCGTCCGAAGACCCATGGTCATGACACACAAGACGAAAGGAAAATTCCAACCCAAATGGGAAGGACCGTTTGTGGTAGAGTCAGTCTACTCAAATGGATCGTATCGCCTCATAACCTCAAATGGCGATACACTCATGATGCCAATCAATGGCAAATTCCTGAAGAAATACTATCCCTAGATGGCATTCTTCCACCGATCAAGTTAAAAATACACCTCTGATCAAAAACATCCAACGCCTCCGACGGCTAAGGATAGAGGAAAATGTTGGCTTTTAAGTCCAACATAAGTCCTCGACAACTTATCATGCTGAGGGGAATAGCATGGCTAGCCCAACCCAAACGGTAGTTGGTAAAGGCACCTCAAATCCGTTGATAGCTGAGGGTTTGCTAAAAATCCTGCCGATCAAGTTAAAAAATACACCTCTGATCAAAAACATCCAACGCCTCCGACGGCTAAGGATAGAGGAAAATGTTGGCTTTTAAGCCCAACATAAGTCCTCGACAACTTATCATGCTGAGGGGAATAGCATGGCTAGCCCAACCCAAACGGTAGTTGGTAAAGGCACCTCAAATCCGTTGATAGCTGAGGGTTTGCTAAAAATCCTGCCGATCAAGTTAAAAAATACACCTCTGATCAAAAACATCCAACGCCTCCGACGGCTAAGGATAGAGGAAAATGTTGGCTTTTAAGTCCAACATAAGTCCTCGACAACTTATCATGCTGAGGGGAATAGCATGGCTAGCCCAACCCAAACGGTAGTTGGTAAAGGCACCTAAAATCCGTTGATAGCTGAGGGTTTGCTAAAAATCCTAAGTGGACTTGATTCCACTCTTCCCTCCAAAAATCCCTTACCAATTCTCATCCATAGAATGGTAGGACCACAAAATGCAATCATTACTATGTTAACACTATACCTCTGGTAATGAATACTCCTCGTCGAGTACAAACCTGGCTTGTCAACTCTGCATAGAGTAACAAACTCTCAAATTTGCCAAGTTAACACTATACCTCTGGCACTTCAAATTCTACTTGTCAATTCTCATCAATAGAATGACAGGTCCTCAAATTGCTCCTATCGCAAGCAAATTCTTGTCAAGTTAATATCACACCTCTGACAAACTACTGTTTAAGTTAACATTATACCTCTAAGCGGTACATCGAGTGTCTGTCAAGTTAATATCACACCTCTGACAGTTACCTTTCTTCAGACTTCCATATCGAAGCTGAAACGGACGATGCCAAGTTAACACTACACTTCTAACATCCGAGTCATTGCTAAGTTCAACAATACACCTATGGCTATGACCTTTCCTCGACTTCCTTGTCCAAGCCGAGACGGACGATGCCAAGTTAACACTACACTTCTAGCATCCGAGTCATTGCTAAGTTCAACAATACACCTATGGCTATGACCTTTCCTCGACTTCTTTAAGCCGAGACGACTAATGCCAAGTTCAACATTACACCTCTAGCATTACTATCACTGTTAAGTTAAACATCACACCTATGACAGTGACACCCTCAGTTTTCCCAAATAAAACTGAGATGCTGATGAGTTAGGTTAATATCACACCTCTAACTCACGTCCTTGTCAAGTTAACATTACACTTCTGACAAGACTACTTCTAAACCGTTAAGTTAATATCACACCTCTAACGGTAAAAATCTTACTAGATTCCCCACGAGTCTAGTTTCATTTGATATTCTCCCCAACCGAGTATCAAATTCATTTTTGAGGCATTGTTGGTTAACATTACACCGATAAACAATGCTTCCATCAAAATCCCCAGCTGATCTTAAATCAAGTTAATCCCAAATCCTTGATAAAAGTTCACCTTCTCTGGGGGTACACACTCTACTTGTCACTTTCTTTTATAAAGTGGCGGGTCCACCAAAATCATTCTTTTGCTTCTAAAACAAAACATTCAAGACAACAGAAAGAGGCAAAAAGAAAAGTGTCACTTTTATTGATATTCAAGCATATGAAAGTGATACAAAACGCTCTCTTATACAATTAGATGAGTGTTACAATTAAGGAGTACAAAGAAGTCCCTCTCTCTCAGAGGCCGTACTCACTCCTTGAAACCGCATCTGATCCCAGGTGCACAATTGGAACCGATTGCGCCATGGCAATGACGCAAAAGTCGAAAGCACCCTAGCTGAGTAAGCTAAAGAGCAATGGTGTTCTTGAGGTCCGGTGGCAACAGAAGGTCCTGCAACCCTTCGTTCAGGCGCGTCTCTTTCCCTAGCAGACCATCCAACGAACATGGAGTCACTCCTGGGGTGAGAGAGGAAGTTTAGGAGTCATCACAAAGGATGCTACCCTCCACTAGGTCCAGCGGTAGCAGAAAGTCCTGCATTCATCACCATCCCTTTCCTCCAGCAGGCCATCTAACGGAATGTCCTTGATGTCACTTCTGGGGTAGGGAGAGGAAGAGGATCTCATCCGCCGCCGCAACCGCCGGACCACCCTCGCCGATACAGCCTATCCGTCTCTTGCACCAGATCTGAAGAGACCTTGGCGAGGGTTGGGTCCTCGTCAGAGATATAATTTAATCTCTCACAAACGACGAGGACCATAATTTAATCTCTCACAAACGAACGTGGAGCAGGTTCGCCAGCCGGTATATTCTTTCTGGGGCCCAGCAAACCTGAAAAAGGACATCAAGCCAACCTGCAAAGAATAAAAAGAGAGTCAGAAAATCTGGAACTCAGTACATTTTTATAAAGGAAACTGAGTAACAGAACGCGGCAGCCATTCAAGACTTCAGACGCGGGAATAACCCGCACAGTCAAACAGACGCAAGTCAAACTGCGCCACGTATAAGATTCAAACGCGGCCTCAGTTTGTACCCGCGCCTAATGCACCCAGAAAATCGCGTCTGCATTTCAAGAGATGCGTCTCTCCAAAGTCCGCGTCCCCTCAAACGGGCCAAACATCGCGTCTACCCCATGGAAGTCGCGTCTTTAAAGCAGTCTCTGCTTTTTCAAAAAGGAACCTGCGTCCAGTCTCCTGCTTCTGCAAGTCAGTTCAACAGTACACTGACGCAAACAGACAACCAACCACTCCCGGCCAAAAGCGCACCCGTGACAGACTAAAAGCAATCGGGGAGGTCTAGACTGTGTATCTAGACACTCAACACGATCAACTCTGACGGCTTCAAAGAGTTCAACAGTACACTCACGAAGACCAATTCCAGATAAGATCAAGCCCGAAGCATCAACAGTCCAGTCATAGAAGCGAACACGGCTAAGATCCAAAGTATTCCGAAATCCGTCCCATTCAACTGCGGAATATCAGAAACTTTGGAGGGGGTTCTGTAGGCTGTCTAAAAATGACTAAACAGACAAGCCATTAAGGAAGCAGAGTCTCAAGCTCTAGACGCGAGGAATCGATGCCCGCGTCTCAGCATTAAGACGCGTTGGCTCTACACCCGCGTCTCAACGTCCAGACGCGTCGGCCCGAAGCCCGCGTCTCAGCATCAAGGCGCGTCGGCCCGACGCCCGCGCCTCAGCGTCCAGACGTGAAGGCCCGAAGCCCGCGTCTCAGCATTAAGGCGCGTTGGCTCGACGCCCGCGTCTCAAACTTCAAGGCGCGTTTGGCCCAACGCCCGCGTCTCAGTTGCAACTGCCCTGATTGCGGGGCCAGTCACCGCGCATGTAGCGGGTAGTGGCCCCTCATTCGGGAGCGTTTTCAGGAGGCACCTTCACCCCCTGAGACCCCTATAAATAGCCCTGTTTGCTATCAGGAAAGGGGGGAGAGCTTTTGGAGAGATCGAAGCTTTGGAGAAGTCGAGAATTAAGAAGGTCAAGGCATCATCAAGATCGATCAAATCCAGGCAAGAGGATCATCAAGAGGGAAGCACAACTTCAGCAACAGACAGAGGGAGGAGACTCTTCAGCGAGCTTACTGAGTACTAGCCGCTCTTCGCCTACCTCCTCTTTGAGAGTTTTGTTAGACGGAGCTGAGTTACTCTTTCTACCGACCGAAGAGAAGACCCCCGACGGTCCAGGACGGTCATCTGGTCAACGGAGAACAAGATTCACTCTCCACCGCCACACGAAGAACCCAGCATTAAACAAAGGGGGGATTCAAGCTTCAACATCCTCCCTCCCTTGTAACTGGAAGGAAAAGTCATGTTGTAATCTTTTCATCTGATTCAAAGAAATCTTTACAACAATTCCCTCTTTCTTTTTCCGGCGCAAACACTTCTCTCCACTCCTCTCCCCTTCTCCAAGCCGGGTCTGGCCAAGCCAGACGCGAGGCTCTGCTTCCTCACCCGAACGCGGGTCTTCCTGGCATGAGACGCAGATCTCACCCTCTCCCTACCCTTTAAACAATCTCAATGTCAATCTCTCTCTCTTTTCTTTATTCTTTTCCTTCTTTTTCTTTTCTTTCATCTTCTTCCATTGGCTAGAGACGCAGGGCAGCCTCTCACCTCCCCCCAAATTCTCTCATTCTACCCATTAATCTTTCAAATTGTCTCTGTTATCTCACTCTTTCTCATTCACTCTCTCTCACTCCCTTCAATTTCTCTCCTTTCACTCTATCTCTCCTCCTCTCCTCTTAGACAACGGCCAACCACCTCTACCATCACCAGCGCCAGCGCCCCCAGGTGCATTCCCTCACCTGGCCTATGCCCTTCTCCAGCGATCCCAGGCCGGTGGCCAACTCTAGCACCCCCGACCTCCTTCTCCTCCTCACAGAACACCACCACCATTTCCTTCTTTTTCTTCTTCAATCCACCACTACCATCATCATCCCCACCACCTCAAGCCACCCCTAACATCACCTTCATCATCCCCAACCTCATCCTCTTCAATTTCAACACCAACACCCAATTTTCTCATCACCACCACCATCTCCCTTATCACCACCAAGATCCTTCTTCACCACCACCACAACCACCCCTTCAACCTCCCCTTCTACCCAGCTTGGCTGGCGCCACCTCGGCCACCTGGTGCCGGCCGGCGCTGCCCAGGAGTCGGCCAGGCCAGCCCTGGCCATGAGCCAGGCCACAACCTGCTAGCCGTGGCCTGCTCCCCCTCTTCTGCTACCTCTCTCTTGTTCTCTCTCGTAATTCCTCTCTCCACTTTCTCTCTCTCTTTATATATATATATATATATATATATATATATATATATATATATATATATATATATATATTATATATATATATATATATATAATGTTGGCCCAAAGGCCCATCATTCTAGTTTTGATGATGATTAACTCATGTAGTTATTGTACTAATGATCTTGTGTTTATATAGTTTCAAATATTTGATCAAGATCTTAGTCGGTGTTTAGCTTCAACAAAAGATTCAACTCAAGTTTTGAAGTAAGCATGGGTTGATTCAAGAGCTCACGCTTCAAAGATCACATCAAGTACTCAAGAGGAGTCTAACTCTTTGGATCAAGGTTTGGACCAAGTAAAGATGGAGAAGAAGATTTTCTAGAGAAGATTTTCAGGACTTGTGTCATGTTTGTAAGTGTTAATATTTTATTTTTAGATAAAATGTAAAGAATAAATTAGTTGTGGAATGCTCAAGCTTATACACACAAAAAAGTTTGATTTTCGAAAAATACGATTTTTATTTTAAGCGTTAAATTCTATGCCTCAAAAATAGTTCACATGTTTGTAATATGTGTTGATTTTTGATCACACATATTTATACTTCATAGTATTTCAATGAACTTATTTTTGTAGATTTTATGGAGATTTTATGGAATTTAAAATGTATTTTAATAAGTTGTTAAAATTGTTTTTGGGCTGCTGGCGGTCGACAAACCGGTCGACCGAAGGCTGAGTCGGTCGACCGAGCAGTCGACCGACGTGCACAAGAAGTGCACAAGCCCATGTAACTTGAGCTTGATCGATCGGTCGACCGCAGTAGAGATCGGCCGACCGACCGGTCGACCGACTGAGTTTGCAGAGCTCTCAGGTTTTCTCGATCGACCGGGCGGCCGACTGTTTTGCTGATCTGCTCGACACCCTTATAGATTTTTAGTCATAACGTTTTATTCTTATACTCAATCAACATGATTTAAATTGCATTCTAAAGATAACGTTCAGGGCTACATTTCTTATTCAATAGCCACTTTCTGATTCAAGTGTTAGGGATGTCAAATATTGGGTTGAATTCTATTCTTGTTCTAAAAGCAGTTTACAGTTTCTGATTTGATACCTTTCAGTTTTATATTGATAACATTCTATTTTGAAATGATATTGACTTGATTTAAGATGCATTAGAAAGAAGACTTAAAAATATACAAATTCTGCTTATATACTTATTTCCAAATTCTGATGTTGTAGGCCTCAAAACTGTGCTCAAATTTGACCTATTGAACAGACTGGGTCTGAGGTCGGTCGACCGCCCGGTCGACCACCAGACTCCAACGGTCAAAAATTTGACCGTTGGTCAGTCGACCACCTGGTTGACTGGCAGGACATTCTGGCCAGTTTTTGAACCATAACGTCTAGTTTTTCTTGGCCTATAAACATGGATTTTTTGGGTGAGTTTTATACAAGATTTTGAGAAGTGTTTTGGAGCTAGATTTTTCTATCTTCCACAGAAGTTTTTCAACAAGTTTTTGGGCTAAACTTCCATATCAAAAGAGTGTTTATCAAGAGTGTTTTTTTGAGTTTTCAAAAGAGATTTCTTGAGTTTTCTACCACAATATCTATCTAGTTTTTCTCACACAAGCTTGAGCTTTCCATTGTTATATTCATTCTCTGGGATCCTTGTTGTGAGAGAGTTTGTTTTTGTGATCAAGAGAAGTGATCACAAGGATTCCACCCCTTGTATTTGAGGAGTTGTAGAGGTTGCGACCTCGACGAGCTTACGGGTTCGCGTGTTATTCTTGCGGGAACAAGTGAGGGACTTGCGGGGTCAAGAGTTCTCGATGGAGCTCGTTGTAGGTGTTGCGGCACCGAGTGATCTTGCAGGATCGATTATAGTGAAAATCTTTCATAGTGGTGAAGGCGAGAACGTAGAGCATGTGGCTCGAACCTCGAAATAAATCTTCTGTGTTTGCGATTGCTTATCTCCCTCTCTCTCACGCTTGTGTTTATATATCTTGCATGCTTTTATTGTTAACATCCTTATATTCTTGATATTCTTGTGCTAAAATGAATATATGCTTGGATTGTTTGCTCACACTTGTTAACTTTGGTACCCAAATCTTTTTGGATCCTAAAATGTTAGTCTTTCGAACCCAAACATGATTATTTGAAATATTTAATCTCGCCAAATAACCTTTTCGGCCACAATAGGTGCATGAGTATGAAATCACCTAGAGGGGGGGTGAATAGGTGATAATGCTAATCTAGTTAACTTAATGCGAAATTTGAAAACTAATTGCAATTAACAAGAGATGCACACTCAAACAAGCCAAGAAAATAATTATGAATGAACAATATGAATTGATGCAAGCCACAATATATAGAGAGAGTAAGAGCCAAGGGATCAAGCGCAAACAATAAGATATGTTTCGAGGTTCGAGCACCCAGCTCTACATCCCCGCCTTCACACAGAAGGATTTCAAGTCCACTAGCTTGTCCACAAAGGACTCCCACAAAGGGAACCTCCACCGAGGATTTGGGGCAATAACAATTACAAGGAGTACCCAACTCCTCCCTTTACAAACACAGCCTCCTCCTTGAGGCACAACACCAAGCCAACAAACAATCACCTCACAACCTTGAGGGATAACCACAAAGCAACACAAGGATCACCTCACAACTTGAGGGATACAATCCAAATGCACAACCTCCTCAACACAATGAGGGAAAGGCACAAAGCCAAGCAAATGAAGGGTTTACAACTTAGTGGTCTAAACAACAACCACAAACAATTTCTTTCCCACACAAGGATCCTATAGAATGAGATAGTAGATGTAGCTCAAGTGTGGAGAAATCAAAGTGTTTAAAACAAAGAAAAATCACTTGGGAAATCACCACAAAGATATTGAATGATAGAACCAAACCAAATTCCCAAAAGACTATTTTTCTTTGAAATATCAAAAACACTTTCAAACAATAAGATTGATCTTTTTAGTGTTTTCCATTATGTTTGCAAAGGGGAAACTTACAATAAAAAGTTTGAGGAGCTAAATTACAAGTATTCTTAAAAAGATTACAAGTAGATCTCCTCAGAGATTCTGGAGAAGTGTGCCGATAGGAGTCTGGTCAGCGCGCGACCACTTTGTCCCTTTGACGATGCGAGCGATGAGATTCCCTTCTCGCCTGGTTCGGGGAATCAGAGAACAGAAGGTTGGTAGAACCCTCTTGCTGCTTCTCAAAATCGCCTTCAATTAGGAATTCCTTCTCGCCTGGTTCCGGAGATTCCTTGAGAAGAAGGACGATGTTAGGGTATCAACACCCTGGATAGAGAAAGCAATTCTCTAAAAGGTCTCTGAATTCGGGAGCACACGGTGCGTCGTGAAGAAGCCTCTGCTTGTGGAGTCCTCTTTTTTCCCGATTGATCGATCCATCCTCTCTCCTTGTACCCCTGGCGGGCTATTTATAGGGAGAGCAAGGGTATAATCGTCCCTTGAAAATATAGAAACAGATTGAATCGAATCTGTTTAAATCTGAAAAGTAGCCTTGCTGCGAGGCTAGAATCAGCTTCTGCGAAGCTAGAATAGGCAGGTCGGTTGATCTTCTTGATCCTTTCCATATCGTTGGAGGATTTTCCCTGATCTTCTTACTCGTTTTAGAAGAGTCAAGAGATTGTGGCAATCAACTGCCAAATTTGATCTCTGATTTGATCTTAATTGGATTTGATCTGATTGGATCCGATCTCATTCGGAGATTTGATTGGTCAAAGGTTGACCATAGCAGACCAATAGCGGAGCTGTCAGCATTGAGCTCACAGCGGAGCTGGAGGCAGTTTCTGGCGAAGTCCGAAAGAAACCCTTTGGCGGAGTTGGAAGTCCTCTGTGGCGAAGTTGCGAGTTAGCTTCTTGGCGAGGCTTTGGATGGCTTCGAGGCGAAGTCGAGTGATATTAGCCTCTCAAGCGAGGCTATCTCTTTGGGCTCATGTGATGCTAAGTGCTAGCACCTTAGACCTGTTGAGGTCTGTTTAGAAACAATCCGGGTTCACTGTCTGCTTGCTGGATCAGTGGAGTCCAAGTTGCTTCCTTGTCCCTCGGAGATGGGTGAAAACTGGTCTTCAGCTCGTCTGTCACTTGTCTTTTGTAAATGTCAACAAGTTTAGACATTGTTCGGACCAATAAGAATCTTGTCTTTTTTAAGTGTCAACATTTAGCACCAAGAAACTCTTTTTAAAACTTGTTTAAATACCAGAGATAGCTCAGAAATTTCGTCCAAAAAATTCTTAGGGAAAACCTCTTCCCAATGGGGTATTTATAGCCCATTTACAAAACTAGCCGTTGGCAGCAGATCCTGCCAAAAATGAACTACCGGTCGACCGCGCGGTCGACCGGCCAACGGTCATATTTTGACCGCTGGCAGCAACCGGTCGACCGTGCGGTCGACCGTCCCAGATACAGAGAGTAACGCTCTCTGTCCGGTCGACCGCTCGGTCGGCCGGGGACAACCCGAGAGCAAACTGCTCTCAGTCGGTCGACCGTGCGGTCGACCGGCTCATGGGCAGCCAGTGTGCACGCATCCGTGCACGTCGGTCGACAGCTTCGGTCGACCGGCGTCGGCCGGGGACAACCCGAGAGCAAACTGCTCTCAGTCGGTCGACCGTGCGGTCGACCGGCTCATGGGCAGCCAGCATGCACGCATCCGTGCACGTCGGTCGACAGCTTCGGTCGATCGGCTATATGGTACGATCGACCGTCCGGTCGACCGGCCTAGCCTGGCAGCTGCAGTTCTGGGCTAGAAAAACAAGGTATTTATTATCCAATAAATTCCCATAAAAACTCTAAAAATACACAAAAGTAGTTTTATCATTTTTACATTGAAATGTAAACTTGTGATAAAAATTTCATCACAAATAACAAATATTTTGAATCATTTTGTGTTATAGAAAGTTTGCCAAAATTAAAACTTGTATTTTCTAAAACTTGAATTTTTGAATAGAAAATAGTTTTGTCCAAAACTCATCCAAATACAAAAATATGATATTTAAACACATTGAAGCATGATGCATATGGATAGAAATCCAATATACATAAAACATATACATATCATAGTTTTTGACCTTAATTCCAAAAATATGTTTTGTTAAAAATACCAAAACATAAAACACATGAATAAGTGAGTCAAAACTAAGCTTGTCTAGGAAGTTAAGCATGCATGTATATAGAACAAATCTAATATACATTAAACCATGTAAACTTGTTTTAAATCTATCTATTCATGAAAACCAAAACTAAGATCGGTTAAACCTAAAACCGAAAACCAATATTTAAAACATGAAACGTGTGTGTTATGAACTTGAGCATATCATACTATTATAATCTTTACAATTTGGATCTAAACACAAAACTAAACTATGGTACCGATGTCTTCTTGTAGAGCGCAATCTCCAAGCCGACTTGATCCAAAACTCCTTGATCCACCGAGCAAGTGCTATATATGATCTTTGACGCTCGGGCTCTTGAATCAACATGTGAAAGCTTCCAAATCATCTTGTTGAAGCTAATCACCAACTAATAACTTGATTAATGATCTAAAATTAAATAACACAAATTATTAGTACACATAACTACATGAGTTAATCATCATCAAAACTAGAGTGGAAGGCTTTTGGGCCAACAATCTCCCCCTTTTTGATGATGACAAAACTCATGGAGTTATATATGCATGGATTAAAGTTAAGCTTCAAAGGAGCTCCCCCTTAACTCATGCATAACATAAACAATAAATATATTCAATGAATATTCATAAACATGTATGCATCAACATGCATAAAACACATAAATTTCTAAAACATGCTCTTGAAACTAATTAAATAAAACAAATACATATTCAAAACAAAACTCTTGTTTGATACCAATTGCAAAACTAAACTAATGATACCAACAATAAACATGTTCTTTACTTAATGTTCTTTATACCAATTGAACTTAATAAAAACATAAATCATGTATACAAAGACATGCATATAAACTACAAATTCTTCTCCCTTTTTTTGTCAATCATCAACAAAGGGGTAAAAACAAAACTAATGAAAACATATTCTTCTCCCCTTTTTGTTCAAAATAAAGAATCAATAAAGGAGATGCAAAACACAACATGTTCTTCCCCTTTATGTCTAAAACAAAAACAATGTCAATAAGGGGTCAAATCAAATATGATACCAATTAAAAATATGTCAATGAAATGCATATTGATACCAATTGAAATTAAACATTATAAATTTTGAATTCCTAAACATAAATCTTGATACCAATTGATAAGTAAACAAATAACATACCAAATTGAAATTATTAAAATTAATTTTTTGTTTAATCATTTTCTATCATAAAGTATGGGAGTGGAAATCAAAATCCATGGTAAACCAAATACCAATTGAAAGATAAAATATGAATTTTCTCCCCCTTTATGAAATACCAAATAAAACTATGCATAAGCTTGTATTAAGATACCAATTGAAAACTAAATCAATTGAAACAAAGTTGAAACTCAAGCTTTAGCATAAACAAGATTTGTGCTTGACAATATAGGAATATAGGAAGCACAAATAAAACACATATATGTATGAAAAATGAATACCAATCGAATTTGATATTATTTGAAATGAAAGCATACATACATACAAATATATGAGTATACAAAAATGTCAATATTGATACCAATTGAAAGAATCCAATGATACCAATTGAAACAACAATAAAATCAAGTGTATAACTCATATTACCTATCCTCCCAATCATGTTCAAGTTTAAAAATGATTTTCACTATAAAGCATACATGAGCATGGTCTCCCATCCATCCGCCCATTGAAGGTAGGGTTTTCAAAAATAGGTTTTGAAAATATAGAATCTTTGAAAAAATCTACCAATTGAAGAATACGAACTAGTTAAATGAAAAAAATAGTAAACTAGTACGAAATCCTTCAAGTAAGGAAGAAAACAAAATATTATTCATGAAATACATGTAAATCACATGGCACTAAACACTCAAAGTCCATAAAGCCCATATAATACTCATGAAAGCACAATCATGAGAAACCATCAAATAAGGTGAGTGTACAAGTGTAATGTGAAACACACAATCATGAAAATATTCAATTTAGCTCAATTTGAATTCCTTTAAACATGAAACATGAAAATCTAAAATTTTTCAATAAAAAACAATCTATACTTCAAGGCATATGTATGGTTTGTCAACACAAAAAGTATACATACACATCCCTAAACACAATTTGAGTCCATATATCAAGATTTGCATGAAAAGCAAATGACTCAAGGGGTATACATGTATATCTTAAGGTTTGGCAAAATAAACATATACATGAAGTGAAAACACATGATCATAAAAACATGTCCAAAATAGGAATACAAGTTTAAAATGCATGAATCATCAAAACTAGACTATACTATAACATCTAATGGGTACAAATAGGCATTCAAGTACAAACATATAATGATTTACTTGTGGCCCACTCTAAGTACAAGTATATATCCTAATTTTAATGAAAACTAACATCTAAACAAGTAATCAAATCATGGCATTTAACATACTAATCAAAACATGAAGCATCAAAACAAAACGTCATAAACATCCATATGATCATTATGTATATGCATGTGCATTAGATCTAGAGCATACATATTAGTTAAAAACCAAGTGAGAACACAAAGATATAGATTCATATAAAACATGAAGTGTCTCAAATAACTAAACATGTATATCACTAATCTAATGAACATGGCATAAACATAATGAACAATAAAACATGGCATGCTATAAAACGATGAACATGAAAAGCATGCAAATATAAACGGGAGTTTAGAGATTGATACCAAAACCAATGAAGGCACCTCTCTAGTTCTCCAAACAAGTGGTGGTCCTCTCCACCAAACTCCCCTTGAAAGTGATGCATCCAAATTGTTTTCTTTAAGCACGGAACGCATCCACTTCAAGGTACCTCCACTCTCACGTGATGCGAGAGCCCACACCTACATCAAAAATTTTAGGGGTGGTCTTTGGTACCCATTTCCTTTTGGGTGCATAGGGGTTAGTATCTCTCCTAACCCAAACAAAATTATTTGCTAAATTTTTAACATGTATACGATCATAGCAAAATCTAGCAAGGTGGCCCTTACGACCACAATGTGTACATGTGTACACATGAGCATACATAGTGTGAAGATTGTGATCGTGATGAGCATGTGTATGCCGTGATGGGTGTGCATGCAAGGATGGAACTTATTTCTTTCGATTCAAGGATTCCAAGCGTGTGTGGTTCATGGCACAATGGCTCAAAGTGGAGCCCAAACAATCAACACTTTTCTTCAAAATATTTATATCATTTTCAATACTTGAAGATAAAGTGGAGCATGCAATAGATGTGCTAGGTGAAGCTACACTAGCATGGCAAACATGAGAGTCTATATCAACTTTTAAAGATTCATTTTTCTTTAAAACTAAATCCAATTCTTTAGTGATGAAATCAATTTCATTTTTCAAAGAAAGGTTATCTTTTAAAATAACATCCAATTTAGAAGATAAAAGCTCATTGTTTTTCATAACATCATTACAATCATTTTTGCTTTTCAAAAATTCATTTTCCTTTAGGGCAAGTTCTAGTTGAGATTTAAGTGAGTCACGTTCACTTTCGATCTCTTCCTTCTCTTGCAAGGTCAATTCAAAACTTGAACACAAATCCTTTAATTCTTCTTTTAGTTCAAAATTGTTCTTTTTCGAAAGGTCATGTTTCTCCAAAAGTTTTCAAGCTTTGAGGCAAGTTCTACATTTAAGTTTTGAACTTCAAAACACCCATAGCAATATGAACTAGAGCTATCATCTAGTTGAGAATCCGATTGTACCTCAAGGGAGTCTTTCCCTTGGACCATGAGGCAATGCTCGTCGGACTTGTCTCTCCTAGATCTTCTCAACTTGTTGATAATCCTTGGTAGCTCTGGAGAAGTCAATATGCTCCAAACTGCAAAAGCCGAATCATAATGAGCAAACACATGTAAAAGATCTTCATTAAGAGATGCTCTAAGTGTCTTAAGTGCTAATGCATTTGCCTTTTTATGCTTGCTAGCATTAGGGAGGGATTCTTGAGTAGTGGCTTGATAAACTAGATGTCCTAGGCTTTTTAAATGGCAACTCATCTTGGCCTTCCAAACATCATGTCTAGAAAAATCAAACATAGGAGGGCTATCCATGAGTGCAACTATATGTGTGCCAAATTGCAAATGCAAATGATAGATTAGCAAACCAAGATCTCACTCCTAGGTGGTTAAACCTAAATATCAGGAGCGTAGGCTCTGATACCAATTGAAATCACCTAGAGGGGGGGGGGTGAATAGGTGATAATGCTAATCTAGTTAACTTAATGCGAAATTTGAAAACTAATTGCAATTAACAAGAGATGCACACTCAAACAAGCCAAGAAAATAATTATGAATGAACAATATAAATTGATGCAAGCCATAATATATAGAGAGAGAGAGAGAGTAAAAGCCAAGGGATCAAGCGCAAACAACAAGATATGTTTCGAGATTCGAGCACCCAGCTCTACATCCCCGCCTTCACACAGAAGGATTTCAAGTCCACTAGCTTGTCCACAAAGGACTCCCACAAAGGGAACCTCCACCGAGGATTTAGGGCAATAACAATTACAAGGAGTACCCAACCCTCCCTTTATAAACACAACCTCCTCCTTGAGGCACAACACCAAGCCAACAAACAATCACCTCACAACCTTGCGGGATAACCACAAAGCAACACAAGGATCACCTCACAACTTGAGGGATACAACCCAAATGCACAACCTCCTCAACACAATGAGGGAAAGGCACAAAGCCAAGCAAATGAAGGGTTTACAACTTAGTGGTCTAAACAACAACCACAAACAATTTCTTTCCCATACAAGGATCCTATAGAATGAGATAGTAGATGTAGCTCAAGTGTGGAGAAATCAAAGTGTTTAAAACAAAGAAAAATCACTTGGGAAATCACCACAAAGATATTGAATGATATAACCAAACCAAATTCCAAAAGACTATTTTTCTTTGAAATATCAAAAACACTTTCAAACAATAAGATTGATCTTTTTAGCACCAAGAAACTCTTTTTAAAACTTGTTTAAATACCAGAGAAAGCTCAGAAATTTCGTCCAAAAATTCTTAGAGAAAACCTCTTCCCAATGGGGTATTTATAGCCCATTTACAAAACTAGCTGTTGGCAGCAGATCCTGCCAAAAATGAACTACCGGTCGATCGCGTGGTCGACTGGCCAACGGTCATATGGCAGCAACCGGTCGACCGGGCGGTCGACCGTCCCAGATACAGAGAGTAACGCTCTCTGTCCGGTCGACCGCTCGGTCGGTCGGGGACTACCCGAGAGCAAACTGCTCTCAGTCGGTCGACCGGCTCATGGGCAGCCAGCGTGCACGCATCCGTGCACGTCGGTCGACAGCTTCGGTCGACCGGCGTCGGCCGGGGACAACCTGAGAGCAAACTGCTCTCAGTCGGTCGACCGTGCGGTCGACCGGCTCATGGGCAGCCAGCGTGCACGCATTCGTGTACGTCGGTCGACAGCTTCGGTCGACCGGCTATATGGTACGGTCGACCGGCCTAGCCTGGCAACTGCAGTTCTGGGCCAGAAAAATAAGGTATTTATTATCCAATAAATTCCCATAAAAACTCTAAAAATACACAAAGTAGTTTTTTCATTTTTACATTGAAATGTAAACTTGTGATAAAAATTTCATCACAAATAACAAATATTTTGAATCATTTTGTGTTATAGAAAGTTTGCCAAAAATTAAAACTTGTATTTTCTAAAACTTGGATTTTTGAATAGAAAATACGTTTTGTCCAAAACTCATCCAAATGCAAAAACATGATATTTAAACACATTGAAGCATGATGCATATGGATAGAAATCCAATATACATGAAACATATACATATCATAGTTTTTGACCTTAATTCCAAAAATATGTTTTGTTAAAAATACCAAAACATAAAACACATGAATAAGTGAGTCAAAACTAAGCTTGTCTAGGAAGTTAAGCATGCATGTATATAGAACAAATCTAATATACATTAAACCATGTAAACTTGTTTTAAATCTATCTATTCATGAAAACCAAAACTAAGATCGGTTAAACCTAAAACCGAAAACCAATATTTAAAACATGAAACGTGTGTGTTATGAACTTGAGCATATCATACTATTATAATCTTTACAATTTGGATCTAAACACAAAACTAAACTATGGTACCGATGTCTTCTTGTAGAGCGCAATCTCCAAGCCGACTTGATCCAAAACTCCTTGATCCACCGAGCAAGTGCTATATATGATCTTTGACGCTCGGGCTCTTGAATCAACATGTGAAAGCTTCCAAATCATCTTGTTGAAGCTAATCACCAACTAATAACTTGATTAATGATCTAAAATTAAATAACACAAATTATTAGTACACATAACTACATGAGTTAATCATCATCAAAACTAGAGTGGAAGGCTTTTGGGCCAACAATCTCCCCCTTTTTGATGATGACAAAACTCATGGAGTTATATATGCATGGATTAAAGTTAAGCTTCAAAGGAGCTCCCCCTTAACTCATGCATAACATAAACAATAAATATATTCAATGAATATTCATAAACATGTATGCATCAACATGCATAAAACACATAAATTTCTAAAACATGCTCTTGAAACTAATTAAATAAAACAAATACATATTCAAAACAAAAACTCTTGTTTGATACCAATTGCAAAACTAAACTAATGATACCAACAATAAACATGTTCTTTACTTAATGTTCTTTATACCAATTGAACTTAATAAAAACATAAATCATGTATACAAAGACATGCATATAAACTACAAATTCTTCTCCCCTTTTTTTGTCAATCATCAACAAAGGGGTTAAAAACAAAACTAATGAAAACATATTCTTCTCCCTTTTTGTTCAAAATAAAGAATCAATAAAGGAGATGCAAAACACAACATGTTCTTCCCCTTTATGTCTAAAACAAAAACAATGTCAATAAGGGGTCAAATCAAATATGATACCAATTAAAAATATGTCAATGAAATGCATATTGATACCAATTGAAATTAAACATTATAAATTTTGAATTCCTAAACATAAATCTTGATACCAATTGATAAGTAAACAAATAACATACCAAATTGAAATTATTAAAATTAATTTTTTGTTTAATCATTTTCTATCATAAAGTATGGGAGTGGAAATCAAAATCCATGGTAAACCAAATACCAATTGAAAGATAAAATATGAATTTTCTCCCCCTTTATGAAATACCAAATAAAACTATGCATAAGCTTGTATTAAGATACCAATTGAAAACTAAATCAATTGAAACAAAGTTGAAACTCAAGCTTTAGCATAAACAAGATTTGTGCTTGACAATATAGGAATATAGGAAGCACAAATAAAACACATATATGTATGAAAAATGAATACCAATCGAATTTGATATTATTTGAAATGAAAGCATACATACATACAAATATATGAGTATACAAAAATGTCAATATTGATACCAATTGAAAGAATCCAATGATACCAATTGAAACAACAATAAAATCAAGTGTATAACTCATATTACCTATCCTCCCAATCATGTTCAAGTTTAAAAATGATTTTCACTATAAAGCATACATGAGCATGGTCTCCCATCCATCCGCCCATTGAAGGTAGGGTTTTCAAAAATAGGTTTTGAAAATATAGAATCTTTGAAAAAATCTACCAATTGAAGAATACGAACTAGTTAAATGAAAAAATAGTAAACTAGTACGAAATCCTTCAAGTAAGGAAGAAAACAAAATATTATTCATGAAATACATGTAAATCACATGGCACTAAACACTCAAAGTCCATAAAGCCCATATAATACTCATGAAAACACAATCATGAGAAACCATCAAATAAGGTGAGTGTACAAGTGTAATGTGAAACACACAATCATGAAAATATTCAATTTAGCTCAATTTGAATTCCTTTAAACATGAAACATGAAAATCTAAAATTTTTCAATAAAAAACAATCTATACTTCAAGGCATATGTATGGTTTGTCAACACAAAAAGTATACATACACATCCCTAAACACAATTTGAGTCCATATATCAAGATTTGCATGAAAAGCAAATGACTCAAGGGGTATACATGTATATCTTAAGGTTTGGCAAAATAAACATATACATGAAGTGAAAACACATGATCATAAAAACATGTCCAAAATAGGAATACAAGTTTAAAATGCATGAATCATCAAAACTAGACTATACTATAACATCTAATGGGTACAAATAGGCATTCAAGTACAAACATATAATGATTTACTTGTGGCCCACTCTAAGTACAAGTATATATCCTAATTTTAATGAAAACTAACATCTAAACAAGTAATCAAATCATGGCATTTAACATACTAATCAAAACATGAAGCATCAAAACAAAACGTCATAAACATCCATATGATCATTATGTATATGCATGTGCATTAGATCTAGAGCATACATATTAGTTAAAAACCAAGTGAGAACACAAAGATATAGATTCATATAAAACATGAAGTGTCTCAAATAACTAAACATGTATATCACTAATCTAATGAACATGGCATAAACATAATGAACAATAAAACATGGCATGCTATAAAACGATGAACATGAAAAGCATGCAAATATAAACGGGAGTTTAGAGATTGATACCAAAACCAATGAAGGCACCTCTCTAGTTCTCCAAACAAGTGGTGGTCCTCTCCACCAAACTCCCCTTGAAAGTGATGCATCCAAATTGTTTTCTTTAAGCACGGAACGCATCCACTTCAAGGTACCTCCACTCTCACGTGATGCGAGAGCCCACACCTACATCAAAAATTTTAGGGGTGGTCTTTGGTACCCATTTCCTTTTGGGTGCATAGGGGTTAGTATCTCTCCTAACCCAAACAAAATTATTTGCTAAATTTTTAACATGTATACGATCATAGCAAAATCTAGCAAGGTGGCCCTTACGACCACAATGTGTACATGTGTACACATGAGCATACATAGTGTGAAGATTGTGATCGTGATGAGCATGTGTATGCCGTGATGGGTGTGCATGCAAGGATGGAACTTATTTCTTTCGATTCAAGGATTCCAAGCGTGTGTGGTTCATGGCACAATGGCTCAAAGTGGAGCCCAAACAATCAACACTTTTCTTCAAAATATTTATATCATTTTCAATACTTGAAGATAAAGTGGAGCATGCAATAGATGTGCTAGGTGAAGCTACACTAGCATGGCAAACATGAGAGTCTATATCAACTTTTAAAGATTCATTTTTCTTTAAAACTAAATCCAATTCTTTAGTGATGAAATCAATTTCATTTTTCAAAGAAAGGTTATCTTTTAAATAACATCCAATTTAGAAGATAAAAGCTCATTGTTTTTCATAACATCATTACAATCATTTTTGCTTTTCAAAAATTCATTTTCCTTTAGGGCAAGTTCTAGTTGAGATTTAAGTGAGTCACGTTCACTTTCGATCTCTTCCTTCTCTTGCAAGGTCAATTCAAAACTTGAACACAAATCCTTTAATTCTTCTTTTAGTTCAAAATTGTTCTTTTTCGAAAGGTCATGTTTCTCCAAAAAGTTTTCAAGCTTTGAGGCAAGTTCTACATTTAAGTTTTGAACTTCAAAACACCCATAGCAATATGAACTAGAGCTATCATCTAGTTGAGAATCCGATTGTACCTCAAGGGAGTCTTTCCCTTGGACCATGAGGCAATGCTCGTCGGACTTGTCTCTCCTAGATCTTCTCAACTTGTTGATAATCCTTGGTAGCTCTGGAGAAGTCAATATGCTCCAAACTGCAAAAGCCGAATCATAATGAGCAAACACATGTAAAAGATCTTCATTAAGAGATGCTCTAAGTGTCTTAAGTGCTAATGCATTTGCCTTTTTATGCTTGCTAGCATTAGGGAGGGATTCTTGAGTAGTGGCTTGATAAACTAGATGTCCTAGGCTTTTTAAATGGCAACTCATCTTGGCCTTCCAAACATCATGTCTAGAAAAATCAAACATAGGAGGGCTATCCATGAGTGCAACTATATGTGTGCCAAATTGCAAATGCAAATGATAGATTAGCAAACCAAGATCTCACTCCTAGGTGGTTAAACCTAAATATCAGGAGCGTAGGCTCTGATACCAATTGAAATCACCTAGAGGGGGGGTGAATAGGTGATAATGCTAATCTAGTTAACTTAATGCGAAATTTGAAAACTAATTGCAATTAACAAGAGATGCACACTCAAACAAGCCAAGAAAATAATTATGAATGAACAATATAAATTGATGCAAGCCATAATATATAGAGAGAGAGAGAGTAAAAGCCAAGGGATCAAGCGCAAACAACAAGATATGTTTCGAGATTCGAGCACCCAGCTCTACATCCCCGCCTTCACACAGAAGGATTTCAAGTCCACTAGCTTGTCCACAAAGGACTCCCACAAAGGGAACCTCCACCGAGGATTTAGGGCAATAACAATTACAAGGAGTACCCAACCCTCCCTTTATAAACACAACCTCCTCCTTGAGGCACAACACCAAGCCAACAAACAATCACCTCACAACCTTGCGGGATAACCACAAAGCAACACAAGGATCACCTCACAACTTGAGGGATACAACCCAAATGCACAACCTCCTCAACACAATGAGGGAAAGGCACAAAGCCAAGCAAATGAAGGGTTTACAACTTAGTGGTCTAAACAACAACCACAAACAATTTCTTTCCCATACAAGGATCCTATAGAATGAGATAGTAGATGTAGCTCAAGTGTGGAGAAATCAAAGTGTTTAAAACAAAGAAAAATCACTTGGGAAATCACCACAAAGATATTGAATGATATAACCAAACCAAATTCCCAAAAGACTATTTTTCTTTGAAATATCAAAAACACTTTCAAACAATAAGATTGATCTTTTTAGCACCAAGAAACTCTTTTTAAAACTTGTTTAAATACCAGAGAAAGCTCAGAAATTTCGTCCAAAAAATTCTTAGAGAAAACCTCTTCCCAATGGGGTATTTATAGCCCATTTACAAAACTAGCTGTTGGCAGCAGATCCTGCCAAAAATGAACTACCGGTCGACCGCGTGGTCGACTGGCCAACGGTCATATGGCAGCAACCGGTCGACCGGGCGGTCGACCGTCCCAGATACAGAGAGTAACGCTCTCTGTCCGGTCGACCGCTCGGTCGGTCGGGGACTACCCGAGAGCAAACTGCTCTCAGTCGGTCGACCGGCTCATGGGCAGCCAGCGTGCACGCATCCGTGCACGTCGGTCGACAGCTTCGGTCGACCGGCGTCGGCCGGGGACAACCTGAGAGCAAACTGCTCTCAGTCGGTCGACCGTGCGGTCGACCGGCTCATGGGCAGCCAGCGTGCACGCATTCGTGTACGTCGGTCGACAGCTTCGGTCGACCGGCTATATGGTACGGTCGACCGGCCTAGCCTGGCAACTGCAGTTCTGGGCCAGAAAAATAAGGTATTTATTATCCAATAAATTCCCATAAAAACTCTAAAAATACACAAAAGTAGTTTTTTCATTTTTACATTGAAATGTAAACTTGTGATAAAAATTTCATCACAAATAACAAATATTTTGAATCATTTTGTGTTATAGAAAGTTTGCCAAAAATTAAAACTTGTATTTTCTAAAACTTGGATTTTTGAATAGAAAATACGTTTTGTCTAAAACTCATCCAAATGCAAAAACATGATATTTAAACACATTGAAGCATGATGCATATGGATAGAAATCCAATATACATGAAACATATACATATCATAGTTTTTGACCTTAATTCCAAAAATGTTTTGTTAAAAATACCAAAACATAAAACACATGAATAAGTGAGTCAAAACTAAGTTTGTCTAGGAAGTTAAGCATGCATGTATATAGAACAAATCTAATATACATTAAACCATGTAAACTTGTTTTGAATCTATCTATTCATGAAAACCAAAACCAAGATCAGTTAAACCTAAAACCGAAAACCAATATTTAAAACATGAAACGTCTGTGTTGTGAACTTGAGCATATCATACTATTCTAATCTTTACAATTTGGATCTAAACACAAAACTAAATTATGGTACCAATGTCTTCTTGTAGAGCGCAATCTCCAAGCCGACTCGATCCAAAACTCCTGGATCCACCGAGCAAGTGCTATATATGATCTTTGACGCTCGGACTCTTGAATCAACATGTGAAAGCTTTCAAATCATCTTGTTGAAGCTAATCACCAACTAATAACTTGATTAATGATCTGAAACTAAATAACACAAGATTATTAGTACACATAACTACATGAGTTAATCATCATCAAAACTAGAGTGGAAGGCATTTGGGCCAACAGAGTATACCTTGGCAAACATAAATGCATGGTATGTGTTGTGTGCATGATTTGCATGTTGTGCTTGTGTGTGAGCATGATGTGTGTGTGTGTGTGTGTGTGAAAACATGTGATTGTGATTTCATTTGAATTTGCCTCTTTGAAAACATAGCTTCTAACCTAGCTTTATCAAACTCACATTTATTTAAAATTTTACTTAAAGTATTTATCTTATTTTTAATCAAGAAAATTTCATTTTCATCGGTACAAGAAAATTTAGTTTTACATGAAACCTTATAATCATCAAAGTCTTTTTGAATTTTGAAGAGAAAAAGGTAAACTTTCATTTTCTTTAGAAACAACAATCAATTGATTTTGCAAAAAACTCATTTTCTTTCTTTATTCTCAAATACATTTTTTAAGAAATTATTATTGTTCGAAAGTTCTTCATATGCTTCTCCTATTTCATCCATGGATAAATCACAATCATCAAGAGTGATTTTCGAAAATACCTTGGGTGCGGTATCATTAGCCAGGAAACACACGTTAGCTGTATCCACATCTTCCTCGGATTCACTCTTCGAATCTCATGTAGATTCTAAGGCTTTCTTCTTGTAGGGCTTCTTAGAGGTAGGAGGTTTGCTCTTTGCTTCTAGGGACTCGACAATGACATGACCCGGCTTTCTACAATTGTAGCAAACAATTCTTCTTTCCTCCTTCCCTTGCCATTTTCTTCTATTATTGAACTTAGCGTTGTTGTACATCCTCCTCACATTCTTTATGAGAAGAGATAGATCTTCATCATCTTCTTGTTCATCTTCATCATCATCGCATATGATTGGAGTAGACTTGAAGGAAAGTGTTTTTTTCTTTGAGGTGTCTTCTCTTCTCTTACTTTCCTTTTCAACTCATGGGTCTTAAGGTTTCCTATAAGACCAATGAACTCCATCTCCTCCTTATCGTTAAGCTCCTTCAAGGTCGTGGACTTGACTCTCCAAGAAGGTGGAAAAGCCTGAAATCACCTTCCTTATATTTTTGTCATTGTCAATTGAGTCATCTAAAGAAGCAAGACCATTGGTAATTTTAATAAATTTTGTAACTCTAACCAACCACCAGTTTTAAATGTATGTATGGCAGTACTAGTACTTGATACTGTGTAAATACTATATTTAACCTTCCTGGTAGTCACACTAGACCCATTTAATTTCATATATTATTTCTCAATATTTTAGATTTTTTTAAAAAAATTTCTAAAATTTTTTCTGGATTATTTTAAGAAATCTCCTGATTCGGTGTCGACCGGTATTACCGATTGACTCTAGGATTTTTAATTTACAAATGAAATTGAATTTCCTGAATCTGATTTTATAGTGTTGCTTAGGATAATATTTTCTATTTTGAGAATTTTTAGAAATTTTTTGAATTAATCAAAATTTGACCTAATTAAATAATAATTCAAAATTTCCTTTTTCTTTCTCTTTTCTCTCTCTCCCTCTCTCTGCTCTCCTACATTTTTCCACCGTCCTATTTCCACTGACTCTTTCTTTAAATCTCTCTCTTTTTCTCTCTCAGTCTCTCTCACATTCTATCTCTCATCTCTCTCTCACACACTCTTTAACTCTCTACATAACTTTCTCTCCATATCATTCTTTTTCCTCTCTCTGCCCTCTACCCAGCCCAACCACCTGGCCAGCCAATCATTGCCGCTAGGCCCAGTCACCATCCACTGGCCTCTTCTCTTTCCGTGCGCCTCTCTCTCTCTCTCTCTCTCTCTCTCTCTCTCTCTTCTTTCTTCCTCTCTTCTTTTCTTCTTCTTTCACTCCTCCTCCACCTCTGGCCGACCGCCCAACCCATCACTGTGCTGCCTCTGCTCTTGCTAGATTGCCACTGCCACCTTCGTCTTTTTCTCTTTCTCCTCCTTCTTTTTCTTCTTCTTCTCCTTTCTCTTCCTCGCTTTCTCTCATATTCGCCAGCGGTCGGCCAGCCAACCGCTGCGCCGTTGCACGGCCCCATTGCACACCAGCGGTCATCGCCGTTAGCTACCGCCTTCCTTCGCTTCGCATGCTCCTCCCTCTTTCTATCATGTTCTCTCTCTTTCTCTATTGGACCCAAACCGACCCATTAACTCTATAGCCCATAAACCCATTTACTTAAGTCTATTAGGTCTAGGTATTGGGTTTAAACCTAACCCGGTAGCAACCCAAACCTACGTCCAAAACTAAATAAATGTAATTTTGTATAAAACCCCTTATTAAACAATATTTATTACAATTTAAATATTATAAATTACAACCTTAACCCATTTTTATTTATTTTAGTATTCGGGCAATATCTTGACCATTCGGAGTCCGAGATGATACTCGAGCCGTTGCGGTAGGTGAAAAATGAACTACATCCCTGTGGCAATAATTGTGTGTTTTTTTTATAAGCTATATTTCAATATGAAGTATAAAAGTTAATTTATTTAATTGTATTTATCATTCAATAAATTATATGACCAGTAAACAACTGTGATTAAAATATGTATGAGTGTTTTTCTTTTATAAATTTTATTCCACATGTTGAATAAAATTAATTTATTGATTTATTTTCGAAACTATAATTATCATCCAATAAATTATGTAAATAATAAATCACTGTAATTAAAATACTTTTGAGTGCTTTTTAAATTTATTCAATAAAATAATATTTTATTATGATTCATGATTTAATATAAAATATAGATAAATTATATGTATAGTGATTATTAAACTGTAGATTAAATAAATTTCAGAAAAATAAATTGATAATTTTTAATATAATTATGATGAATTTAAAAGTAAATAATTCTATAATTACATTGTGATATCGATCATGTTAGTAACATTGAAATCGTTATAAATACTACTATATACATATTGGCACATGTTCATGTTAACTATATTACTTTGATATTGTCACTGTTACCTGACTTACATAGGACATTGTTATTTCATATACTTGTATCATCGTTACACGGATACTCTGTTATACTGGATACCATTATTTCTTATTCTTGTCTCACAGATATTTAGATACACCTGAGTTCATTACCTGATTGTTATCATGTCACTGTTACATGAATATATACTGATATCTTACTGTTAATGTATCACTATTATCAATATGTTATTGACATGACTCTTATTGCCTGATCTTATTGGCTATAAATATAAGATGTGTAGAACTAAGTGCCACGTGGAAGCCACCACATGGGCCACCTCTATAATCCCACACTCATATTTCATGTTCTCATGTTTAATAATATAAACACTACTCATGTTTTATTATCCTGGTATATGCTACACTGTTATTGTTCTTGTTTCACTGTCAAGTTCATTCATGATAAACATAAGATGATGATGAGGAAGGCTTGACGGTTGACGAGATCTTATTGGATGGATGTTCTTGAATTCATATTTGTCCCTTGCACGGGGGATAGGGTAGTGCTGGCTATCACATGTGTGTGTGTGTGTGTGTGTGTGTGTATGCTCATCATGTTAAAAGAGCATCATGTTCATATTCGCCCTAGCAGGCAGTTCCTTGATCTTCAGCAGCCAGGGAAAATTATGGCAGGCAGTAATCCCAGGTATGTACGAGATACATCCACCGATTAGAGCTTCTTGATCTTTGAGTTTCTAATTAATATAATAAAGCAATATAAACAATGATAATGATAGGAACGCTTGTTATTCGATCATACTCGCGTTTGAATTGTGATACCCGTATGTCATATTCGACTAAGTTCGACTGGAATATAAGCTCCAGCATGGACTGCCAATGGTATAAGACACTAGAAGAGATTGATTAAAATAGCAAGTTCTATTGATTATTTTTATTGTATAAATATAGTATATTGCTCACCACCTGCATGATATCATGCATGATAACTTGTCTATATATATATTATATTAAACATCATGATTATTTTGTTTATTATCATATTATTATATATGTATACTCTGCACTTCATGTATTCTCTATAGACACATTATTCATGTACACTCACAAACATTATGATATGATTATTTCTGTCTATTTCTTATATAAGTGTTCATAATAATCACAGATATCGTTCATGCTATTGTTACCACTAGTTTAAATAATAAAGATGAAATAATAAATCTTGATATATATAAAACTCTTCACGATTGATATAGTCATTATTTTAATTAGATATTGTATAATATTGCAAAAGTAACACCATTGTAACATGCATGCTATGTGTTAATGACGTAATAGTGATGATAAAACTTTGTAAAATATATACCAATTGTAAATTTAATTATATTCTATCACTATTATTTAGACATGTATTATATATTATCGTGATTGTTATACTATTACAATATATTATTATTGCCTTCCTTTATTTTATCACTCACTAGGTCGCTTTCTGACGACCTGGAGGTTGCTCCCTCAGGTTGGATATCCAAAATTTTGTAGCGCGTAGTATATCAAGGGATATTAATAGGGGACTCATCATCTATATTATTCATAGGTATATTTATTATTTTTTCTTTACTTTCTATTTGTTCCTATTTTTATATTTATTGTGATCACTGACCCCTTTTGTAGGTATTCTTGTACTTATTTAAGCTGAATTTATATTGTGTATATTGTATTTATTTCCTGTACTGAGACTTAGCGTATAAACATGAGGGTATTCTCCTCGCATATATGCGTCGCCGACTTTCATCACATCCCCGCTATAGTTTACTTTGGAAAGCGGGTCATTGCAGTAACCATCTCATCAATAATTTCATTTTTATTCATGCAAAATTTTCTCATATTAGGAAAACAAAAGATTTATTTTAGCTCTTTTGACTTGTGATGTTCCCTCATGAGTTATAACTAAAGGTGATCAAATCTTATATGCGATTTTACAATGAATTATTCTAGAGATATTATCATCATTCAAAGCTTGTAACAATACATAGTGTACTTTAGCATTAATATTAAATTTCTTAACAATAATATCGAACCAAGTGTCCTCATCACCCTTGGGAAAAAAACAAATAGTTTGGTCACCACCTTTGCAACCCGGTTACCTAGGGATTGCAAAAATATGGTCATCTTAATCTTTCATATAGAGAAGTTAAGGCCATCAAACTTGGGAGGGGTCTTAATACCTTCGGCCATAGATGTAAGTGTATAAAGCAAATAAAATGATTAGCAAATGAGGATCTCTCTAATGTGGTTAAACTCAAAAACTAGATTCCAAGCTCTGATAAGGTAAAAGAGTGAGTGTGAGAGTGAGAGACTTACATAGTAAGAAAGAGCACTCGAGTAAGGGAGAAAAGGAATAGATCTTCTCCTATTCATTTTTTTAGGATTGTTTGGTATTTTAACCATCCCACCTAAAAAAACAAATGATAATTAACATGGGGAAATATTTTGTCCTAACTTATAAGATTTGGAGTGTCAAAATAAAATATAAAGATTTGGGGTTAATACAGAGTTGACTAAAATTTCGGGTGTCGTATAGAAAAAACCTTGTTGTACAAAAAAACTTTTGTTATTAACCACATTATATTTTCCTCTATTTCTTTATGATCTAAAGTGTTTGTGGAAAAAGTAAATAACACTGAAGTAACGAGTGTCAAAGTCACAAAGAATAGCTATAGACTGAGTATATACTGCCAAGTCATTCGTGCCGAAATAACTGAAAATCACCTAGAGGGGGTGAATAGGTGATATGCTATTCAAAATGAGAATATGGAATGATATAAAAATAACAACTAGAACAGTCAATTCAAAACAAGAAGTGAAGCCATTACATTCCTAATGAAGGGCTCTAGAGCTTCTCCTCTTAAATCTTCTTGAAAAAGAGTTAAGGTGCACAATTATTTTCTTGCTTAATAGAGTGAAATAGATAAACTAAGAATAATGAAAATAAAGCAAATAGAATAGCAAATAGAATGAAACAAGATAAAATAAAGCAAGTATGATCAATATAAAACAAGTAGAATGCAAGCAAGAGTAAGAAAGATGGCATTCACAAACACAAAAAATTTGTTTTGAGATTTGAGCAACTTGCTATATGTCTTCTTCTTCACCGCGTGAAGGATTTCCACTATCAACCAAGGATGTCCACAAAGGGTTCAATATAACGGTCTACACAAGACCCAAAAATCCAACTCCAGCCTTCACTCCTATACACAAGAGGTGAGAACAAAGCCAATGAGGTTTACAATCACTTAGTGACCACAAAGATCATAAAATTTCTCACAATACAACTTCCTATAGAATAGAGTAAAGAATTGAAGCTCAAGAAGTTTGTGAGGGGAAAATCAGTGAAAATAAATCTTTGAGAACTAAAAAACCGGTAGAAAATGTTGGAAATGACAGCTCTTTTGAAACTTGAAACTTTGAAAATTTTCTAGAATATCTCAAACAATTTTCTTTGATTTACATGATATTTTTCTTGGTGATTAATGCTCTACAAATGACCTCTATTTATAGATATAACCCCCGATTTTAAATTTATGTATCTTAGTACTAGTACCTAATACGATGTAAATTCTCAATTAACCTTTTTGGTAGTCAGACTAGGCCTATTTTAGTTTCAGATATCAATTCCCAATATTTTGGATTTTTCTAAAATTTTCTGATATTTTCTGAATTATTTTGAAAAATCTCCTGAATTCGGTGTCAACCAATACTGATAATCGACTTATGGATTTTTGATTAACAAACAGGGTTGAATTTCATTAATCTGATTTTACACCGCAGTTTCAGGCAATATTTTATATTTTTGAGAATTTTTGGAGATTTTTCTGAAATAATCAAAATTTAATCAAATTAAATAATAATATAAAATACTTTTCTTTTCTCTTTCTTTTCCTATTTCTTTTCCTTTCTCCTCTTCTGTGGATTCTTCTTCTCTCCTCCCCTCTCCACTGCTATTTCTCTCTCCTCTTTTTCTTTTTCTTTTTCTTTTTTCACTTTCTCGGCCTCTCTAATTCACTCACTCTCATTGTTTCTTTCTCTCTTTCCCTCTATCTTTCTGATTCTCCCCTTCACCCCCTCGTCATCACCCTCTCCCGGGGTGTCGATTGCCGCTGGCAGGCCGATCGGCCAAACCATCGCCGACTGGTTGGACTGTCGCCTAACTGCTAACCCTCCCCTCCTCTCTTTCCCTTGCTTTTTCCCTTTTTCTCTTTCTTTCTTTATCTTTCTCCCTCTGTTCTCTCTCTCTCGTGCACTCACAGGAACGCGCCGCCAGCCTGGCAAGGCCGTCGCGGCTGCCGCTAGCAGATCACGCCACCACCTGGTGTTCCCTACTTCTTCCTCTTTTTCTTCTTCCTCTCTCACTTTATTTCTCATTCTCTCTCTTTATCTCTCTCGTATTTTCTCTCTTCGCCACCACCGGCGTGCCGCAGGCCAATTAGACTCATCGCCGTGGCTATGGCCACTGCCATGGCTGCTGCGTGGCCAAGCCACGCCACCCTGGCGCTGCCTTCTCTCTCCTTCTCCCATGTTCTCTCTCTCCATTCTCACTCTTATTGGATCCAACCCACACCCATATGCAACCAAAACTCGACCCGACCCATCACCCAATAGCCCAATAACCCAAATCACTTAAGTCTAATAGGTTTGGGTTATTGGCTCTAAATACGATCCGTTAGCAACCCAAACCCGCATCCAAATTTTGAAATACACCTAGAGGGGGTGAATAGGTGTACTAGCTAATCTAATGGGAAATGATGCGGAATTAAAAACTCAATTGCAGCACACTATGTGTAACCAAAGAGTGTAGCCGAATTCCCAGTGAAGGGCTTTAGACTATCTCCTCGATATTCCTCTACATTAAAAGTTGAGGTGCTATATGAAGCTCTCTTGATTCAACACAAGTATGGGCATACACAAACTATATCAAGCATATGAATATGAGCATATAAAGTAATGCAAGATATAAGAGAGATAGAGTTTACAGATAGTGGATCAAACGCAAACAACAAGATATGTTTCGAGGTTCGAGCCACTGCTCTACGTCCCCGCCTTCACACAGAAGGATTTTCACTATGTTCATACAGGACCTTTCACAAAGGGACCTCCACCGAGGAATTATAACTCTACACTTGGAGTACGCAACTCCTCTCTCAAACACAATCACCTCTACACAAGAGGGATAGACACAAAGCCAAAACACAATCACATCTACAGAAGAAGGATAAGGCACAAAGCCAAAACTCAACCACAATCACCTCTACTTAAGAGGGATATGCAAAAAGCCAAAACTCAACCACAATCACCTCTACTTAAGAGGGATATGCACAAAGCCAAAACTCAACCACAATCACCTCTATACAAGAGGGATAGGCACAAAGCCAAAGCAAAGAAGAGATTACAAACTTGGTGATCACAATAAACCTCAAACAACACTTGGTGATCACAATAGACCACAAACAATTTTCTCACAAAAATAAGATCCTATAGATAGGATTAGATATGATAGCTCAAGTGTGAGAAAACACAGTGTTTGAAAATAAAAATAACAAAGAAAAACACTTGGGGAAAATACTAAATAGATTTGTAAGAAAGCTCAAAACCAATTTTCTAAAGACTCGCTTTTCTTTGATTTTTCCAACACTTTAAAACAAATAAAAGATAAAACTTTTTAGCTCCAAAACCCCTCTTAAACTTGCTGCAAAACACTGAGAAAGATAGAAAAATAGTTCTCTAAAAATCTTGTAGAAAACAGCTTGAGAGAAGCCCAATTTATAGGCTCTCAAATTCTAGCCGTTGGCAACCAGAAAAGGTCATTTTTGACCTTCCGGTCGACAGGCCGGTTGATTGAGGTTGTACCTGCACACAAGAATACAAAATTTCAGATTTAGAATAGAGATGTGCAAGTTACTCAATTCTACCGCAATAGCAAGTGGCTATGCGGGTCGTGATCCACAAGGAGGGACTAGCGATGGAAGCTTTTTAGTAAGTTCTCTTTTAGGCTACAAAGTATGGTTAAAGTTCTTCTTTAGTTCTTTAAAAGAAAAAGAAAAATTGAGTTAAAGTTAAATTAGGAAGAAGATGGTAAATTAAGAAGATGGAGAAACTAGAAATGATATGTACAAAGAAATGAAAAAGAGTGATGAAAGAGGTGGTAGATTGTGGTGTTCTAAACTAAAAAATAAAAAGAAAAGAATCTAAAAGTTACTTACCTCCTTTGGCCAAATGCTTACCTTGAATCTTTTGCAATGAAGTTACCTTGAAGTGAGGCGATCAACGTATAGCCCATAAGAGTTGATTCCCGTCTCCTCTACATTATATCATCAAGACATTGCAAGTATGAAGTGATACAGAATGAAACTCAAAATCTATCGTCATGAGCTATCGGTGGCACTCGCAAAGGCAAAGCTCTTTCGATGCTTTAAGACTCACTTGGATAGCAATTGATACCAAAAGAAGAAAAGTAGAGAAGAAGAAGAAGAAGAAAATAAAGTACATACAAAAGGGAAACTACAGATTCATTTTATAATAATAAGAGAAAAGAAGAAAGTCTTATACCGGTGTCACTCTCAGCACAATCTTCGTTCTCATTCTCCTATGAAACTCTGATCTCTTCTGATTTACATAGATTAAAACTGAAAATTACATGAAAAGAAAAACAAAAACCTGCACTAAAAAAATGGAAAAGTGGACTAAATCTATCTCTGCATGGTCCTTTCCTGTAGGCTCTAAAAATCCCAGTATTTATAGGCAAAACCCAACCTATGAGAACGTATGAAGATAGGGGAGCAAACACTCCCCTAACTCTCTATCAAAACCGCGAAAACGCGACTTTGGCCGCGTTTCCGCGGCCAGGGTGTGGCCAGGTGGCCACACCCTGTTGGTGGTGCTCCCCGGCTTCTCGATTTGTATTTATCTTCAGCTGGATTTGCAGTTTAAGTCCAGGATTTTGACGAAATGGCCTTTGATCCTTGGCTTCAACCGATCGATTTGTAGGGATTTGTTCAAACTAGTTTTCAACCGATCTGAAGCGACCTGATCTGCCCTGATTTACTGAGTTCGAATTAATTCTGATTTAATTCAGAATTTGATGGGCTTTTGGCTCATTTCTCTTCACTCTCCTTTAGGAATGGGCCTGCAAATAAATTAAACATTTAATTAGGAAAAAGCAGAGTTTATTCTATAATAAGTATGAGAATATGATAATAAATGTGCAATATTAGTGACCAATCACACCCCCATACCTATCTTTTGCTCGTCCTCGAGCAAAACAACTAAACTATACTAAGGATTATTAGACCACTTTCGCAGGTCACTCGATTGCACTGAGCATGTGCAACAAGCCGTTGAACCTCTAGGTTTCCCCTAGAGGACGAGTTTTGTCTCATGAGGGTTTTCAGTGGATTACACCCACAAAATCCGTAAAGAAAGAGAAAAATATTAGTATTTTGAAAACACATTTTGAAAGAAAAATATTTGAAATATTATTGTAAGTTCTAAGTAATCTATAAGTTATAGGAAAAAATTTTTCATTCCTAAACTTAGTCTCTATTCAAAATTTGTTATCAATCAAAGTAAGGAGTCAACTTGTACTTCTCATCTAGTCTATTACCTTACCCTAAGTCATATGCACCTTGTGACCGTGAAAATTTGACTAAGGGTTTCTTTAACTCTAACTCTTATGCCTTAAACACACACACATATATTATTTGTGGTATTATTCCTTAGTTCTATTAGGCTTTCTAATCTACCCATGTAACGAGCCTTTAATCGATGACTCCCAAACCAAACGGTCTTAGGGCACCGGGTGAGAAAACACCCCAAGGACTTAAGGACTCGAGCAAATAAGGCCACAAAACTAAGGACTTTATTATATGAATCACTTTTAGACGTGAATACTTATGCTTTATTAGGCACAAATACCTAGCTTAATCAGAGGATTATATATATATATATATATATATATATATATATATATATATATCTCAAATTTATCTAATCATCTTTCGCATAAATACTAAGGCTTGCTTAGGCCAAAGCACCTAGCTAATTAATAATTAGATTTGTTTATCTTTCATAGATATATTATTTTTTCTTTTTTATTTTTTATAAGGCATAAGAATCTTTGTTTTTGAACCCTAAGTGTGTAAGTGTATAAGGTGTGCATATTTCTTCAAGGTAAAGATCAAGACTAAATTACTTTCACAAACTTTCTTCTTATCCTTAGAAATCAAACAAATAATCTTATTTTGACCAAGTCTAAGAAATCCTAATTATGATTTTCTTATTCCTTAAAATTGACTTACTTTCAAAAAATATGTCAAACTATTGTTTCTATGTTCAAAAAGTTTTTAAAAGTAAAGAAAATGTTAATAATATTTTTTTAATAAAAAGAAAAACCTAAGTTATGTTAGAACCCTTCCCCACACCTATCTCATGCATTGTCCTCAATGTATGAATTAATACATAGATGCATGAAAAAAAAGAAAAGGAAGGAAAAAACTTATCTTAAGGTAGTGGTTCCGGTGGTGGTCTGGTTGGTCCACGAAATGCGGCCCAATCGACTTTTCGTGGAGTTCGGAGGAACCCACCAGAAATCTCTCTAATATAACCCACTAATATGATGTATACATGAATTATTTTTATTAAAAATTTAACCCCATCTAATTTTCAAATTCCATAATTAATTTCGGAGTCAATTTTGTGAACTGCCTTGTCCCAAAATAGTGTGTGAAAAGATAGAATGATTGACTTGGACTTAGGAAGTACGGGAACTAATACCGACTCAGGAAAGTGACTTAAGTCAAGTAAAGGTTTAGGAGTAGAGATTGGTTCAGGAAGTGGGTCCAAATCAAGAAGTTGAAACTCAAGTCCACATTCATTTTCCCACAATGGAATGTGACTTAATATTGGTGATTCAAGTTCAAGAATGACAGGTGTGGGAATCAAAACTGACTCTAAAATATTACTCAAGTCGGGTAACAAAACAAGAGTCAATATTGATTCAAAAATTTGAACTGGATCACAAAATTGAAAATCTAGGTCACATTTCTCACTGAGTTCAATTTCATAAAAATGAGAACTTGCCAATCTGTCAATGGGACTTTCAAAAGTATGAAATTGGTCAAGTTCAATATGATGATCATCAAAGATGGGCGATTCAATTTCATTATAAATTGGCACAGGATCTAATGTTGACTCAGGAAAAAGATTGAAATCAGGTAAAGACACCGGAGTCATAATTGAATCAGGAAGTAGAATTGAATCACTAAGTTGAGGTTCATGATCATATTCATTCTCAAGTTCAATTTCAGAAAGGGAATACTTGCCAAACTGTCAATGTCATTTTCAAATTTGGAGTTTGGGCAAGTTCAAATGATTGTGCTGAAATGGAACCTTGTTTTCCAAAACAATATGACTCTTCGGCTCTAACAGAATGGTTAGCGACATCAGAAATGGTCAAACGGTGAGAACGTAGAGTTTGGACCATCATATCTATGTCATGATTACGAGCGTTTTGAGCCTGAGTCATGGCTTCAAGCATCTTTTCATAATTGATTGGTTCATCGTTTTGTTGCAATTGATCTTGAAAAGATGAAGTGTTGTTTTGGAATTGGTGGTGAAATTGTGAGTCCATCAGATTTTGTGATTGTTGTTTGGACTCACGCATACTCGTTTTCAAAATTGATGTTTTCTATTTTGGACTTATGGAACTGAGTATGAATCTTGAAAATATTGTAGACAAGGTGGATAAGGAGGACAAGTTGATTGAAAATTGGACTCGGGGGAGGTGAATCCCCATTGACTCTGTGAAGAGTTGAAATCATTCTGAAATTATAGTCATAAGATTGGGGGCATGGGTTATATTGATTCGGATAAGACCAATCCGGCACACTATGTTAGTTAAACTTATGATATGCCGGGTTGGTAATATCCGTAAAAGAGGTTGGTGTGTAATATGGAAAACCATTAAAATTGAAAAAATTGTTGTTATAAGCCATATCACACAATAAAACACAAACAAAGAAAAACAAACAAAAATAAAAAATATTCTAAACTAAGTTAGGGTAGACCTTTGACCTAGACGACTCCTAACTGGTTAGACTGTCCACAGGAGGTATAATGCAGACTTTGACCACAAGCTAATCAGCCAGGTGATTGGCAAAAAAGCAAGCACTAAAATAAGAGAAGGAAGTGTGGGTTGATGTTACTGCTTTTGCGATTCTTCCGTAGTAGTGGAGTGGTTATACGGGTCGTATCCACAAGGAGGGAGAGCGATAGAAGCTTGATGCGGCTTCAAAGTTCAAGAAGAAAGAAAGTTCTTGTTTCCAAATAAAGAATTGAAAAGTGAAAACAAGTTGTTTTTAAGAATAGTTGGAAAATGTTTTGGTGGTTTGTAAAGTGATTTGTTTCTTAGTTGTAAAAATGCATGGCTAACTTTCTACTAAGTGCTCCCACTAATTTCTAACTTTTGGAAGATAGCCTCAAGATGGATCATAGGCGAACACAACCCTTTTGTATTGGAACTATTCACGTGAAAATCGAGTGAAAGTTCATCCTAAAACTTAGCTTTACACGGCAAAAACTCGGACATTCCCTTATCAAGATCCAATAAAAGGCGAGAATAAGGGAAGACACGAGTGCACTAACGGTATCGTCAAAGTTAAAAGGAAAAGTCTTTAACTTACAATAACAAGCAAAGTACACAACTCATAGATCATCAAAAACTTATTAAGTATGAAGTATAAGAAAGTAAATACTTGTAGGTAAATTAGAGTTAGAACCCTCGTCTTAAGATGCCATAGCTCTTGTTTGCACAAGGCTTGTTTGACACTATTGACTCATGTGGGTTATCAATCAAGTGTTAGAAATTAGTGGGTTAGTAATTAGTTAGCCATGCTATAGAAAAGTTAGTTAGCCATGAAAGTAAAAGAAACAACAAAGGAAAAGAAGTGGAGAGGATGGAAGTTACACTACAACAAACTAAATGAAAAGAAGTAAAGAAGAAAGAAGTTACACTACAACAAGGAAGTAAAAGTAATGACAAAGACAAGTAAATGAAAAGAAGGAAGAGAAGTAGTACTTGTATTATCTTGTCACCCTTCAAATACAACACTTACATACTCTCTCTCTTTCACTCTAATGGCTAAAACTAAAACTAGAAGAAGCAAACTAAAGCAACTACAATTCCTAGCAACAAAACACAAAAATACAATTCTATTCTTTGGATCTGCTCAAACTGAAGACCCCAGGGGAGTTTTTATAGGCACCAGGGAAAAGGGGGCCACGTGGGAAGCACGTGGCCCAAAGCGCAGGCGCGCGCCCGCCCAAAGGGCCGCGGAAACGTGGCCAGGGCCGCGTTTTCGCGGCCCAGCCAGGGCGGCGCGCGCCTGGCTTCGGGCAGTACGTCGCCCAGACTGTCTTCTGTTCACCTGAGCTCCTGGATTTGCGATTTGATGCCCTGGGCTGACAAAATCTTTACTCTAAGGTCAATGGCTAATTGGTAGGCCTTTAATCACCAATTAAATGGTTATTTAGGTCTTCTTCTTCATTTGCACACCATGGACCTAGATTGAAGCAAGCAAAGCTTTATTAGCAAAATTTAACATTAAATAAATATGAGAATGTGATGATAATTATGCAAAATTAGAGACTAATCACACCCCCACACTTATCTTTTTGCTCGTCCCGAGCAAAACAAAACAAAAATAAGAAAAGTATTATACCACTTTCGCAGATGTCGCGGTTGCACTGAGCATGTGCAACAAGCCTTTAAACCTCTAGGTTTCCCCTAGAGGAGGAGTGTTGTCTCCTGAGGGTTTTCAACGGATTGCACCCACAAAATCCAGTAAGTAAAGAAAAGAAGTTAGTGGTTAGCAAAAATTCTCTCATGAAAAGAACTTTCGATCATCTAAGTAAAAATGACCGACTGATGTAAAAATTAGGTTGAACCCTCATAAGTCATCCTATACTTTAGCCTTCATAAAGGAAGAAACTATGGTTTTTCTTTAAATTTAGAAAGGATTTTGTACTTCTAACTCATTCTTTTATTTTGCTTTAGATAGATATGCATAATGTGTAAATGTGATGTGCTTGGGATTTTTCAGCTCAACTTTGAATATCATTTAATTTTATTAATATTTACTTATTATTCTTGGTTCCATTAGGCTTTCTACTTCACTTATGTAACACATATCAAACCGATGACTCCCGAACCAGATGGTCTTAGGGCTCCAGGTGGAAAACACCCTTCAGGTCAAATATGCAAGTGGAGTAGGCCACGAAATCAAGATTTATTTATACATTATTGTATATAGATTTTTTTTTGGCGTGAGTAATCATGCTTCTTGAGGCACAATTATCCAGCTTTTTTTTTCCTTCAGAGTTGTGTCTCTAAATCCCAAGCATGTGTGTGTGGGTTATGCATATTCTACTAAGGCTAAATAAACGGTATGAGTTATTTTCCTTATCCCTTCTAACTTTTTAGTCAAACCAACCTTTCTTATTTATTTAGGCAAAAATAAAGATTCATTAATAAGGTTCCCGTAATTCCTACAATCTTTTGGTATTTTTATAAAGAGTATGAAATTTCTTTTCAATCTGAAGATTTTTATTTTTTTTTGAAAGAAAAAGAAAGAATAAAAGGAAAAAGAAAAAGTGTTAGCACCCCCCCACACCTATCTAATGCATTGTCCTCAATGAATGCAGATGGAAATGTAAATACAATAAATAGGGGGAAGAAATGATGTCACCATCTTCGTGGACTCGGGCCGGCCAAGTGCGAATAGGCTAAAGAAATGTCAAAAAGAATGTAGAAGGGGTAAGCATATAAACAAATTTTTATTATTATTTTTTATTATTTTTTTATTTTTTTATTTGTGATGGTTAGGTGTATGACGGGGCAAAAAGAGTCAGCACACTATCATCCTGTCTCATAGGCTCAGTGGTCAAGAAGGGCTTCAGTCTTTGCCCATTCACTTTGAATTCCGTATGGTTTTTAGGGTCTGCAATAAGCACAACACCGTGTGGGAAAACAGTGCGCACAATGAACGGTCCCGTCCAACGAGTTTTCAGCTTCCCCGCGAAAATATGAAGCCTAGAGTTATACAGCAGAACCCTATCTCCCGGTGCAAAGTTTTTTCGGGTTATGATTTGGTCATGAAAAAGTTTAGTCCTGCTTTTGGTGATTCGGGCATTCTCATAAGCTTCATTCCGTATCTCCTCTAATTCTGAAATCTGCAGTCTCCTAAGTTCACCGACCTTGGTTAGATCAAAGTTGAGTTGCTTAATTGCCCAGAGGGCTCGGTGTTCTAACTCTACTGGCAGATGACAGGCTTTTCCAAACACTATTCTATAAGGAGACATCCCCAGAACTGTCTTAAAAGCAGTGCGGTAAGCCCACAATGCATCATTGAGCTTAACCGACCAATCCTTTCGGTTTTATCTGACTGTCTTTTCCAGAATGAGCTTGATCTGACAGTTGGTGACTTCGACCTGCCCATTTGTCTGGGGATGATACGGAGTCGATAACTTGTGATTGATGGAATGTTTTCGCATCAGAGCTTCAAGAACTCTGTTGCAGAAATGCGATCCATTATCACTAATTATCGCTCTAGGGGTGCCAAATCGAGAGAAGATGTTTTCTTTGAGAAATTTGACAACCACTTTGTTATCATTCGTCTTAGTTGGCACAGCTTCTACCCACTTAGAGACATAATCTACAACAACCAAAATGAACTGGTTGCCGAAAGAATTGGGGAATGGCCCCATGAAATCGATGCCCCAAACATCAAAAATTTCAACTTCCAGAATCAGGTTCAGGGGCATCATGTCTCTTCTTGTAATTTTCCCAACCTTCTGACAATTTGCGCATGACTTGCAAAAATGGTATGAGTCTTTAAACAAAGAGGGCCAGTAAAACCCACTTTGTAGGACCTTCTCTGCAGTCTTGCGGGGACCGAAGTATCCTCCGCATGCAAGGTCATGGCAAAAGCTGAGCACACTCCTCTGTTCCTCCTCTGGTATGCATCGTCTAATAATTTGGTCAGGATAATACTTAAAAAGATATGGTTCTTCCCAGAAGAAGTACCGTACTTGGGCAAAGAAGTGGTATTGGTCTTGCTTTGTCCAGTCAGCAGGTAATTGTCCCGTGGCCAGGTAATTAACAATGTCCGCATACCAAGGTTCCTTAAGAATGGCTAGGATGTGCTCGTCTGGGAAATCCTCGTTGATCGGAGCTTGGATGGTTGGTGCATTCGGAATTCGTGAGAGATGATCAGCGACCACATTTTCTATACCTCGTTTATCCCGGATTTCTAAGTCAAATTCTTGAAGCAAAAGAATCCACCGAATCAGTCGGGCTTTTGCTTCCTTCTTGGTCATGAGGTATTTCAGAGCCGAGTGATCCGTAAAAATCACCGTCTTCGAACCTAACAAGTAGGGCCGGAACTTTTCTAACGCAAAGACAACGGCCAAGAATTCCTTCTCAGTCATTGTATAGTTCTGTTGGGCGTCATTCAAAGTCCTACTCGAGTAATAAATCACGTGCTGCCTATTGTCGATGCGCTGTCCTAGAACAGCGCCAATAGCAAAATTAGATGCATCACACATGATTTCAAATGGCTGGGTCCAATTAGGAGCAGAAATGATAGGCGTAGAGATAAGTTCTTGCTTAAGCTTCCCCCATGATTTAAAACACTCATCGTTGAAATCAAAGGGCACGTCCTTAGCGAGCAGGTTGGTTAAGGGCCTAGCGATTTTGCTAAAATCCTTAATGAACCGTCGGTAGAACCCAGCATGCCCTAGAAAGGATCTAATATCCTTGATCCTTTTGGGTGGTGGAAGTTTAGCAATCACTTCTACCTTAGCCTTATCCACTTCTATGCCTCTCCTCGAAATCTCATGGCCCAAGACAATCCCCTGTCTCACCATGAAGTGACATTTTTTCCAGTTTAGAGTTAGGTTCTTCTCAATGCATCTTTGTAGCACTAACTCTAGGTGATGAAGACACTGATCAAATGAATCTCCGTAGATGGAGAAGTCATCCATGAAAATCTCAAGAAAACGTTCCACCATGTCAGAGAACAAACTAAGCATGCAACGTTGGAACGTTGCGGGAGCATTGCACAATCCAAAAGGCATGCGCCGATAAGCAAAGGTTCCGAACGGGCAGGTGAACGTCATCTTTTCCTGGTCTTCTGCAGCAATGGGGATTTGATTGTATCCCGAGTACCCATCTAGGAAGCAGTAGTACTCATGTCCAGCCAAACGCTCAAGCATTTGGTCGATGAAGGGTAGCGGGAAGTGGTCTTTACGGGTAGCTGCATTCAACTTCCTGTAGTCGATACAAACACGAACCTTGGTAGGCAGTCTTGTTTGTACCAACTCTTTTTTCTCATTTTCTACCACCGTAAAGCCAGCCTTCTTTGGGACCGCATGAACAGGGCTAACCCATTGACTATCAGAAATGGGATAAATTATCCCATTATCTAATAGTTTCAGAATTTCAGCCTTAACTGCCTCTTGCATGAGAGGGTTAAGCCTGCGTTGTGGGTCCCTCCTAGAGGTTGCTTCATCGAATAAATGGATTCTGTGTTGTACTATGGCTGGACTTATTCCCTTGATGTCCTTCATCGTCCATCCAATGGCTTCCCTATGTCTTTTCAGAATAGACATTAAGCTGTCCTCTTGTTGCTCAGTCAGGTGTGATGCTATGATGACTGGCAAGGTGTCCTTTCCGCCCAGGTAGGCGTACTTGAGATGTTCAGGCAAGGCTTTGAGCTCTAGGGAAGGTGTTGCTTCATTGGAGGCAATCTCTGGGTTTTCAATCCTATTATGAGGTACACTTGGGCTTGATGCCCAATCCACTGCTGAATCTACGATTTGGTCTAAATAAAAATCCTCAGCCTCCAGATCAAACTCTGCCTCAGTTTCTGTCTCCATGCTTTCCTCATGCTCACTGGTCAGGTTTTCAATAGAATTGACCTCAAACGTCTGATCATTGACATCCCTAGGTTGTCTTCCAAGATTGAAGACATTGACTTCCTTCGTCATGTCTCCAAAAGTCAATCGCATGGACCCATTCCTACAGTTGATTATGGCATTGGCTGTAGTAAGGAATGGGCGCCCTAAGATAATGGGAGTTTGAGACCTAAGATTGGACACAGGTTGGGTCTCAAGCACAATGAAGTCAACGGGGTAAATGAAATCCCCGACCCCGATGAGGACGTCTGTGATTTCCCCCTTCGGGATCTTCACAGATCGGTCAGCTAGCTGAATGGTGACTCGAGTTGGGCTTAGCTCACCCAACCCAAGTTGCTGGTATACTGAGAGAGGTAGCAAGTTGATACTTGCTCCCAGGTCAGGAAGTGATCTACTGATTTCGGTCTGTCCTATGGTGCAGGAAATAGTGGGACATCCAGGATCCTTGTATTTCACCGGAATAGGACCAGACAGAATTTCGCTTATATTAGTGGCCAAGAACACTTTCTTGGGCACATTGGTCTTTCTCTTCTTCGTACACATATCCTTAAGAAATTTGGCATAAGCCGGGACTTGTTGGATAGCATCAAGAAGTGGCACATCCAATTTGACCTGGTTGAACATCTCTAGCATTTTCTCCATGTGCATATTCTTATTGTTGTTCTTAAGCCTATTGGGAAAGGGTGCTACAGGCTTATGAACTTGTTCAGCAGCTTTGTCCTCGTCAGATGTTTGTGGAGCGGATTGGGAGGAACTAGCAGAGGTGGAGGCTGGAGTGGGATCAGGATGGACTGAACTTTTCTGTTGGTAGACCTGGTTGTCTACCTTCTTTCCAGATCTCAGTGTGTGAACAGCAATGCACTGGTTAATCGATGGATCCTGAATTTCATTTGCTTGATTGGAGGTTTTTGGGTTAACAAACGGCTGACTAGGCAAAGTACCTTTTGGTTTTTCACTTAGGGAGCTAGCTAACTGGCTCATCTGCATTTCTAATCTCGATATGGCCTGTGAATGACTGTTCAAAGTTTGTCCCTGGTTCTGCATGAAAGCAGCTAGGGACTTTATGAAAGCCTCTATGCTCTCCTCCAATTTACTGATTTTCTTTTCCATTGGTGAGCCTTGGGAGGAGGAAGCTGGGGCTTGACTGGGAAAAGTTGGTGGAGGAGTAGGATGGTGAAAGTTGTTGGAAAAATTAGACCTAGGAGGATTGTTCGGAGCCCAGGAGAAATTTGGGTGATTCCTCCAACCGGGATTGTAGGTTTGTGAGTAGGGGTTGTGAGGCGGTCGTGAGTAAGCCGTGTTCATGTGTTTCGGTGGCACTTGCTGGGCATGGAAAACAGGGCACTCTTCAAAAATATGGTTTGGTGCCTGACAATATGAACAACCCGGATTGTGAATTGGTGGTGGGTTGATCTGGTTGACACTGGCAGGCTCTTTTGTTTCTAGAGCCTCTATCCTTCTCATTAGGGTAGCAATCTTAGCCTCGGCAGCTATGGATGATTCTAGAGATAGGAGTCCTCCTCTTGAAGCTATAGATTGTGAATTCCTAGGTTTCTCCGAGGCTGGCTCCCATTGCAGGGTTTTCTCAGCTAAATCCTCAAATAAATCCCAACCCTGATTCTCATCCTTCTGCAAGAACCCTCCCTGACACATGGTCTCTAAAAGGGTTTTCGTTTGATAGTCTAGACCATCGTAGAGAATCTGGCACTGACGCCATTTCTTCACGCCATGATGAGGGCACTGAGCTAGGAGATCTTTGAATCGCTCAAAGTATCTCCAAAATGGTTCGCTCGGTTCTTGCCGAAACTGCATGATGTTCTTCCTAATGAGGACAGTTTTGTGAATTTGATAGAATTTCTTCAAGAACGCCTTGACGAAATCATCCCAGGTCGTGATAGAATCTGCTGCCAAGCTGTACAACCATTTCTTAGTTAGGTCCTTTAGGGAAAAAGGGATGAAACGTAACCTAACGGCATCGTCTCCTAGCTGTGGTATACGCATCATGAGGCATACTTCTTCAAATTCCCTAACAAAGAAGTATGCGTCCTCTGATTCTAAACTTTGAAATTTGGGAAGAGTGTTAATGAATTGGGGATTTAACTCAAAATTATTGCCGTTTGCTTCAGGAATTTTATGCAAGATGGAAGTGAAGTTCTGATCGGGTAAAATCTATCTTGAAGTGACGCCATCACCGGTTCTGGATGCAAGGGTAGAGAAGTGTTTCTTGTTAATCTGAAAGTTGATGGATCTCTCACCCACTCTTGCATGCAGCACACCACAAACAACGCAAAAACAACAAACAATCAAAAAGAATGAAAAATAAACAAAAGAAAGAAAAACAACCACAAGCCTTAGTCTAAGGTACCTGGACCTAGGCAACTCCTAACTGGTCGATTCTCCGGGGAAGGTTGTTGCAGGAACTCGACTACAAGCTAATCGGCCAGGAAAGGGCAAAGCTTGGGGGTGGTATCCGGGCGGAGCCACGGGCCTAATTACGCCAAACCACGGAGCTTTCGAGGCTTTACCTCTCAATCCACTTTCCTTAGACACCGATTTTGCAGGAGTATAGTTCTTACAATTTTCAACCTCGGTTAATCTCTTAGTGAGTCCGAGATGTCCCTAGGGCCAACGTCTATTGATTCTTAGTTAAGGCTTGGGAAAGTGTGAGTGCACTTGGAGATGGTTTTTGGGCTAAGGAAGGGTGATGAAATCCCCACCTTATCTTGTTTATTTGGGTTTTGCCCTTAAAGTCAATTGTGCAAGTGTACAGTTTATTCACAACAAGGTAACACTCAAAGCGGTAAATCACTTCAAAATGTTGGTCCTATTCTATATGAATGCACACGTACCTTTTCTCCAGCACTCTTCAATAGAAATTGAAATGAATTGAAATAGACACGTGCCCTATATGCAAAGGTCTAGTCCAAATTTCAATTAAGCAACAAGTGGATTTCTGTTGAAGTTATTACACATGCATAAGGTGAAGCATCCAAGGAAACTAAAAATTAGAAAGCAATTTTTAGCGGCTTTCGGCAACCCTGCAAACGAGTTTGTTAGTACTTCAATCGGAAAAACTCGTTTTTACACGAATTTTTCCGAGGGCAAATGAATCCTTACGCAATGTCCTTGGCCACCTCTTTCGCTTCCCGTGGTAGTGAGCTCCTTGGTACTTCTCCTACACACAAAAACAAAGAACAATCTTTAGTATTGAACAACAAAGCCGTTCCCTCCCCAGCAACGGCGCCAAAATTTGATCGACAAAAAGCAAGCACTAAATAAGAGAAGGAAGTGTGGGTTGATGTTACTGCTTTTGCGATTCTTCCGTAGTAGCGGAGTGGCTATACGGGTCGTATCCACAAGGAGGGAGAGCGATTGAAGCTTGATGCGGCTTCAAAGTTCAAGAAGAAAGAAAGTTCTTGTTTCTAAATAAAGAATTGAAAAGTGAAAACAAGTTGTTTTAAGAATAGTTGGAAAATGTTTTGGTGGTTTGTAAAAGTGATTTTTTTCTTAGTTGTAAAAATGCATGGCTAACTTTCTACTAAGTGCTCCCACTAATTTCTAACTTTTGGAAGATAGCCTCACGATGGATCATAGGCGAACACAACCATTTTGCATTGGAACTATTCACGTAGAAATCGAGTGAAAGTTCATCTTAAAACTTAGCTTTACACGGCAAAAACTCGGACATTCCCTTATCAAGATCCAATAAAAGGCGAGAATAAGGGAAGACACGAGTGTACTAACGGTATCAGCAAAGTTAAAAGGAAAAGTCTTTAACTTACAATAACAAGCAAAGTACACAACCCATAGATCATCAAAAACTTATTAAATATGAAGTATAAGAAAGTAAATACTTGTAGGTAAATTAGAGTTAGAACCCTCGTCTTACGATGCCATAGCTCTTGTTTGCACAAGGCTTGTTTGACACTATTGACTCATGTGGGTTATCAATCAAGTGTTAGAAATTAGTGAGTTTGTAGTTAGTTAGCCATGCTATAGAAAAGTTAGTTAGCCATGAAAGTAAAAGAAACAACAAAGGAAAAGAAGTGGAGAGGAAGGAAGTTACACTACAACAAACTAAAAGAAAAGAAGTAAAGAAGAAAGAAGTTACACTACAACAAGGAAGTAAAAGTAATGGCAAAGATAAGTAAATGGAAAGAAGGAAGAGAAGTAGTACTTGTATTATTTTGTCACCCTTCAAATACAACACTAACACACTCTCTCTCTTTCACTCTAATGGCTAAAACTAAAACTAGAAGAAGTAAACTAAAGCAACTACAATTCCTAGCAACAAAACACAAAAATACAATTCTATTCTCTGGATCTGCTCAAACTGAAGACCCCAGGGGAGTTTTTATAGGCACCAGGGGAAAGGGGGCCACGTGGGAAGCACGTGGCCCAAAGCGCAGGCGCGCGCGCGCCCAAAGGGCCGCGGAAACGTGGCCAGGGCCGCGTTTCCGCGGCCCAGCCAGGGCGGCGCGCGCCTGGCTTCGGGCAGTGCGTCGCCCAGACTGTCTTCTGTTCACCTGAGCTCCTGGATTTGCAATTTGATGCCCTGGGCTGACAAAATCTTCACTCTACGGTCAATGGCTAATTGGTAGGCCTTTAATCACCAATTAAATGGTGATTTAGGTCTTCTTCTTCATTTGCACACCATGGACCAAGATTGAAGTAAGCAAAGCTTTATTAGTAAAATTTAACATTAAATAAATATGAGAATGTGATGATAATTATGCAAAATTAGATACTAATCACCAGGTCAGGGTAAGATTGGTGGGAGGTATCCGCGCAAAAGCGACGGGCCTAATTAAGCCAAACCACCAGCCTTCGGGGTTTCGCCCCTCAATCCCTTTCCTTAGACACTGATTTGGCAGGAGTCAAATTCTAACATATTCCCCCTTAGGATAATCTCCTAATTGAGTCCGAGATGTCCCTAGGGCCAACGTCTACTCATTTTTAGTTAGGCTTGAGTTAGTGAGTGAGGAGATTGTTTGTGGGCTAAGGGAGGGTAATGACTTCCCCACCTTATCTTGTTTATAGGACAAGCCTTTAGATCAATTTAGTGCAGTGTACAAGAAAAGCAACACTTAAGCAATGTAAACAATCCAAAAGTGTTCTTATACTAGATGCTGTGCACACGTACCTTTACTCCAGCACTCTTCAACAGTAATAAAAAATGTAAACGAATTAGACACGTGCCTAAATGCAAGTCTAAACCGTTTTTAGCATTTAACAAACATCATTTTACTATTGAGGTTAGAAAGGAAGTACAGTGAGACAAACAAGGAAATAGATAGCTACAGATATTAAACTTTGCACTACAGCCAATCTGCAAAAAAAATACAGGTTAGTAGTTCACTCAGATTGCCACATGAATGTAGCAAATCTGAGGGCTTCTTGGCTCTGCTTTCTTGAGCAGAGTCCAAGGCCACTTATATGTCCATTGCAGCAAAGATTCCTTATTGTCAAGCCTGTACACCAAAAACAAAAAAGAAAGTTAACCAAAAATATAAATCTAAAAAGAGAATAACTTATCGTCCTTCCCCGGCAACGACGCCAAAATTTGATTGAGGTTGTACCTGCACACAAGAATACAGAATTTCAGATTTAGAATAGAGATGTGCAAGTTACTCAATTCTACCGCAATAGCAAGTGGCTATGCGAGTCGTGATCCACAAGGAGGGACTAGCGATGGAAGCTTTTTAGTAAGTTCTCTTTTAGGCTACAAAGTATGGTTAAAGTTCTTCTTTAGTTCTTTAAAAGAAAAAGAAAAAATTGAGTTAAAGTTAAATTAGGAAGAAGATGGTAGATTAAGAAGATGGAGAAACTAGAAATGATATGTACAAAGAAATGAAAAAGAGTGATGAAAGAGGTGGTAGATTGTGGTATTCTAAACTAAAGAATAAAAGGAAAAGAATCTAAAAGTTACTTACCTCCTTTGGCCAAATGCTTACCTTGAATCTTTTGCAATGAAGTTACCTTGAGGCGATCAACGTATAGCCCATAAGAGTTGATTCCCGTCTCCTCCACATTATATCATCAAGACGTTGCAAGTATGAAGTGATACAGAATGAAACTCAAAATCCATCGTCATGAGCTATCGGTGGCACTCGCAAAAGGCAAGGCTCTTTCGATGCTTTAAGACTCACTTGGATAGCAATTGGTACCAAAAGAAGAAAAGTAGAGAAGAAGAAGAAGAAGAAAAATAAAGTACATACAAAAGGGAAACTACAGATTCGATTTTATAACAATAAGAGAAAAGAAGAAAGTCTTACACCGGTGTCACTCTCAGCATAAGCTTCGTTCTCATTCTCTTATGAAACTCTGATCTCCTCTGATTTACATAGATTAAAACTGAAAATTACATAAAAAGAAAAACAAAAACCTACACTAAAAAAATGGAAAAATGGACTAAATCCTATCTCTGCATAGTCCTTCCCTGTAGGCTCTGAAAATCCCAGTATTTATAGGCAAAACCCAACCTATGAGAGCGTATGAAGATAGGGGGAGCAAACGCTCCCCCTAACTCTCTAACAAAGCCGCAAAAACGCGGCTTTGGCCGCATTTTCGCGGCCAAGGTGTGGCCAGGTGGCCACACCTTGTTGGTGGTGCTCCCCGGCTTCTCGATTTGTATTTATCTTCAGCTGGATTTGCAGTTTAAGTCCAGGATTTTGACGAAATGGCCTTTGATCCTTGGCTTCAAACGATCGATTTATAGGAATTTGTTCTAACTGGTTTTCAACCGATCTAAACTGACCTGATCTACCCTGATTTACTGAGTTCGAATTAATTCTGATTAAATTCAGAATTTGATGGGCTTTTGGGCTCATTTCTCTTCACTCTCCTTTAGGAATGGGCCTGCAAATAAATTAAACATTTAATTAGGAAAAAACAGAGTTTATTCTATAATAAGTATAAGAATATGATAATAAATGTGCAATATTAGTGACCAATCACTGGTCGACCGTCCAACGTTCATATTTCTGACCATTATGACTCCGGTCGACCGCCTGGTCGACCGAGCCTAAAGGCTCATAGCCTGTCGGTCGACCGCCCGGTCGACCGGCACTACTCGAGAGTTGGATAGTTACAGTCGGTCGACCGGCTTTCTAAGCTTGCCTTGTGCACGTCCTCATGCACATCGGTCGACCGGTCCGGTCGACCGCCTGCAGGCTCTGGCTGGGATTAGGTAATGAAACTTGGTCTTTTTAACTCCTATAAAATCCCATAATTTCTCATAAATTTCATAAAAATCTATTCTTATAAATATTTGAAGAACAAATATGTGTGACAAAAAATTAACACATATTACAAATTATTTAAACAATTTTTATGATATAGAAATTAAGCTTTGAAAGAAAAAACATATTTTTCAAAACTTGGATTTTGAAATGAAAAACCGTTTTCTCCAAAACTTGTATAAATACAAAAATTTGATATTGAAACACATTTGAAGCATATTATGTTTGGATAGAATCCAATACACATGTAAATAATATATCTATATTTTTGACACGAAACCCAAAATAAGTTTTGTTAATTACAAAACTCTAAACACATGAAATAGAATCATTAAAATAAGTTTTTCTAAATATATGAAGTATAGATATATATAGATTAAATCAAATATACATTAAACCATGTAAACTTGTTTTGATTCTATCTATTTATGAAAATCATATATATGTATATTTGAAATGCAAAACCGGTTAAACCGAAAACCAAACATATTGAACTTATGTGTGTGTGAACTTGAGCATATCAACACTAGTCTATCTTACACAAGATCTAAACCCAACTAAACTAAATACAAATCAGAGTCTTCTTGTAGAACTCCTTCTCCAAGCTAAGACTCGATCCAAACACAATCCAAAAAGCTTGACTCCATCCGAGTTCTAGATGCGACCTTGACGCGCAAGCTCTTGAATCTACATGAGTTAGCTCCAAAGCTCCTTTTTGAAGTTAAAACCTACTAATATTTTGATCAATATCTGAAACTATATAAACACAAGATCATTAGTAAACTAACCTTTATAAGTTATTCATCATCAAAACTAAGGTGAAAGGCCTCTGGGCTAACAACTTCCTATAGAGTAGAATATGAAATGAAGCTCAAAGAGTTAAGTGAGAGAAGAAATTCAGTTAGAAAGAATTTAAAAGCTTTAAAACTAACTAAAAATAGCTTTGAAAAGATTGAACTTGAAGATTGGAAGCAAGAAAAACTTTTTTCTTTTGAAACAAACTTGAGTTTTTATGAAGACTTGTAAACTTATGTTATGAAAATCAAACCAATGACCCATATATATAGGCAATAGATAAATACTATTATTTAAGTATACCAGGTCATTTGGGGTGAGATTTGACCCATGGAAACCAAAAATGCCCGTTAGAATTCACTAAAAAAAATAGATTCAAAACTAGCCGTTATGTAGACCTGACAGCCTGTCGATCGACCGGCAGCTTAAACCCAAATAGAGTTGTTGGCTCCGTTCGATCACCCGGTCGACCGAGAACTATTCAAAAGAGGAAAACCATAGGATCGGTCAACCGGCCCAAACACAGAGTTAAACTCTATCAGTCGGTCGACTCTCGGTTGACCGTAAGGGTTAGCGGTCAACCGGTCGGTCAACCGATAACATGCACAAGCATGCACGCCCCCTTGGCCAAAGGCTCGGTTGACCGAGCGGTCAACCGTTTTGGCCTGACATAGGCAACGGTCGACCGCACGGTCAACCGACATAGCCTGAAAATGTTTTTCTGAATATTTTTAGTTTCAAACAATTTTCAAAATATTTTGTATTAGTTTATAAATAATATATCAATGTATAGTCAATGAAATACATGTTATAAACTTGATATAAAATTTGAAAAACATTACGAGACATCTATCAAAACCAAACATGTAAAATACCAATACTATCAAAACTTGTATTTTTGAAATCGTGTATTTTTGTGTGTGTAACTTCTTGAGTATCAAAACTATATTCTACACTTTAACAAACTATTTTCTTACAAGGCTCTAGGTGACTTCAAGTATCTTCAAACGGGCTTCTCCATTAGCGACGTCAAGTGCATTGAGCTCCAATCCCGTACTTTGAATACCCTTGAGTCTTCAACACCTTCCTTTAGAGGAAGAAAACTCATTGGATCCTTTAGAACCTTGAAACATACTTAAATACTTGAACTTGATTACTACTAAATAACCACATACGTTTTATTATCATCAAAACCATAAACCGGTGATTGTAACCTTGGGCCAACAATCTCTCCTTTTTTGTTGATGACAAAACATATGAGTTGACAAAACATATGAGTTATTTAAAATAAAAGATAGGAAAGAGCTTGAAAAAGCTCCCCCTCAAGTTATGCTATCTATCAAGTACAAGAAAACATTATGCCTTAAATAGATTTGTCAATGTAAGTAAGTCACATATATATGCATATGTAAAACCCTGCTTCTAGAATACATACTTAGTTGCGTATTTTGATTTTTTGACATATTTTTGATTTACTTTCCGTAATTATTTTTGTCTTATGAATATTTATGCGATAGTTTTGCATTGAGTCTGGATTCGTGGACTCAGAGTCAGCCTTAGTCTGAACCGGGGACCCGATCCTAGTATATTCTCGATTTGATCTTTTCGGTAGTTAGATTTGACTGATTTCAGTTTCAAATATCATTTTTCAATATTTTAGATTTTTTATGATTTTCTAAAATTTTTCTGAATTAAATTGTAAATCTTCAAAATCGGTGTCGACTAGTGCCGCTGATCGATTCTTGGACTTTTAGTTTACAAAAGAGTTAAATTTCTAGAAACAACTTTCATATTATTTCTTAAAAACACATTTTCTATTTAAATGCATTTTTGAGATTTTTTTGAATTTATCGAAATTCCACCGGATTTGGTGTCGACTAGTATCGCTGGTTGATTTCAGAACTTTTTAGTTTACAATCATAGTTAAATTTTTGGATTTCGCTTTCACATGGCTTCCTAGAATCATATTTTCTCCTTTAATGCATTTTCTGGGGTTTTTCTAAATTTATCAAAATACGGCCGAACCGATATAGACCGGTATCGACTGATGACTCCAAGATCTTTAATTGGAAAACGAGATTTTATTTTTAAAAACTGATTTTGTATTATTTCTCAGGATGATGTTTTCTACCTCTGGGTATTTTGCTTTTGGAGATTTTTCTGAAACAGTCAATATTTCCTGACATTATTTTAATATTATTATTTTAAGATATCTTTTCATTTCTTTCTTTCTTTCTTTCTTTCTTTTTCTTTTTTCTTTTTTCTTTCCCCCAACTCCACCAACTGACCAACACCCCTCCATTTAACTTCCCTCATCCATCACTCCTTTCAATCACCCTCTTTCTTTTTTCCTTTTCTTTTCTTTTTTCTTTTCTTTTTTTCCTTCTCTTTCTCCACCTTATCTTTTCCTTTTTCTTTTTTTTCTTTTTCATTTTTTCTTTCTTCTCCTTCCCCTGGCATGACGCAGGGCATCTCCTCCCCCTTCTCCATCTTAAATTCTCCTTCTCTCCCTCCCAATTCCCTCTTTCTCTTCCACTAAATTTTCTCCCATACTTTTAATTTCTCTCTCTATACTTTAATTTCATTTCACTCTCTCACACCCATCTCTCCCCCAACCGGTGGCCATCACTAGGCCAAGTCCCAACTCCGGCAACCCCCAGGTCGGTGGCGAACCCAAACGAGCTCCATCTCCTCTCCTCTCTCCTCCATCTCCTCCTCCACTTCTATCTTCTTCCTCCTCTTTTACCTGCACCCACCATCTTCATCATCTCCTTCTTCTTTCTCAAATCCACCTCCTCAACCACCCTTCCTCTCCTCCTCGACCACCCCCCGGCGCCACGACTGGCCTCCTGTGGCCGCCGGCAGCAATGACGCCGCTCCCTAGCGCCTTGGCCATGGCCAGGGCCTGGGTTGGCACGGCCTGGCAGAGCCAGGCCGTGACCTGTAGGGGGCTACCGCCCCCTTCTTTCTCTCTCCACTGTTCTCTCTCTTTCTCTCCCCCCCTCTCTCCCCCTCTCTTCCTCCTGCCCCTCTTTTCTCTCTCTTCTATGTCTCTCTCAAGGCCTCTTTCTCTCTTCAACTTTCTCTTTCTTTCTAGATTTTCTCTTTAGCTCTCTTTCTCTCTAGATCTCTTTCTCTCGCTAGCTCTCCCTTTCTCCCTCTAGCACTCCCTCTTTCTCTTGCTTTCTCTATTTTCTCTCTCTTCTCTTTCTTATTCTCTCTCTAAAAATATAAATATATTTTAATATATTTTGGTGGCGTGCGCGTGTGTTATGGACTCTGGGATTTCATGACATTTTCAGAGATTAGGTAAGTGTCCTCGCCTCATTATAGGTTTTCCCGTTTTGTCGGGTTGACTGTGCATTTATTCTGTATTTGGATTTATATTCATATTTTGTTGGGTTGTGCCCTTGTATTTGTATGTGGCCTAGTGCCCATGATTGTACCTGTATATGCCTGTGATGAATGATTGTACTAGGGTAGTTTAGTTTCTGTACATATACTATGCCTGTGATGTTACTCACTACTACCTTATTACATGCGTGTGATTGACACTAATACTTCTGCAGGTACTATACATAACCTCCAAACTACGTTCAGCCTCCAGGCTTTCTATACCCAACCTTCGAGTTGTGTTCAGCCTCCGGGCTTCACTACTCCACAGTAGCTTAGATATTCTCACATTTATATGAATGTTCGTGTGGTACTAACATCACATGCAGGAACCATTGTACAGACTTTGGGTTTCTGCCCACTCTCAGGCTAGCTACCCAATTGGTTTGAGGCCTACACCCTTATGAGTTTCGTGGTAGCTAACAAGAGTGCGCTTAAACCCCGAGCGTACCTTAGTCTCCGAGCTCTCGCCCCCTTTCTCGAAAAAGAAGTGCGCTTAGACCGTCAGGTCTCTCTGCACCGCCTGTTAGACATACTTAACGCTCAACGCTTTATCACTAGATTCGTCTAGGCGGAACTCTACCAGATTTTAGACTCGCCTTCTAAACTGAGTCATTCCATTAGCTCTGTCAGGCGCTCTAGTGTTAAACACTGTTTGCTGTTTGTACCTCCAGCTTGCTTAGCTCTGCTTGGATGTTTGCTTGCTTCCTTATAACCTTATTGCTAGTTTGTCTTTCTTCTTCTGCTGGTTTTTGAAAAGTTTGAAATCTTATTTATAATATTCTTCCTGAAATTGCATGATTTTCTTGTATTCGTACCGACCTCGTATATTGGTACTATTTTCTTGTATCTTTTGACGTGTTTTCACTTGTCGTGCTAACATATTCCATGCTATCACATGTCACCTGCCTGATATCACCCTCATGTCATGCTATCACCTGACATCCGACATGATATGCTTGACTCTTATAATTATCACGATAACAAGAATGATGACCTGACATCTTGTTTACATCTTGATATATTCTAGTACAAACCGTACTCCTAATACACCTGTACTTTGATATTCCTGGCTTGTTCTTACTCATTCTCGAAGTCTGATATTTATTTAATAAACCATAAAATAGGACAACTTACATTAGGTTGGGAGAAACTTACGGATATCAATATATGTTCGTGTTTACAGTGATATTAGGTATGTTGTGCAACTAAATCTTCCGGTTCGACATGAGGCCTCCAAGTGACTGAGGGGAGCGCTGGCTCCCTCCTTCTTGGTACCATCTTAAAAGGACATCCTATAAGGCCCTCTTATTGTCTTGCGGTAGGTTCCGTATACCAGCAACGGAATATTATGGGCCGTGTCCCGGGTATGCACGGGACCTACTGTAAATATTGTTCGTTGATACCCCAGTTGATTTCCAATAACAACCTTGATTTACTCAGATGTGGATATATGTGTGCTAGGACGCTAGTTCACATATCTAGACATCTGGGTAGGATGAGTAATAATAATAATAAAAGATGCCAACTATGTATCCGTTGTATATTTTGCCGTATTTGCTTCCATCGGGTTTTACTTCAGATTTTTTGTTTTTATAATTGTTATATTATAGCTGGTTACATCTTGCCTTACCATTTGTGCTCTATTCCACCAGTCTCCTACTCTTATCTTATTATATCATGTGTATTCCCTACTTAATATCACTTGCTATCTCTACTTGCTCCTGTATGCCTATGCTCACGACGTGGTTTTCAATGCATGTTTATGATTCGAATTTATCGATTCACATGTGCTTATCTATGCACGTCACTTGGCATTTGCCATACCATTCATTGGGGAGTTCTGACTCCCTTGGATCCTCATGTCTAGTTTCAGAGCTTGGAGCTTGTAGATTCTCCCGGTTGCTGATCAGAGACGCACAGCGAAAGTGTGGATCATCGACAGACCATCTGAGGCCCTATCCTTCTAGACTCCCAGCTCGTATCTTGAGTTTTCCTTTTGTAACTCATGAGCGCCCTTTTGTACAGCTCATTATTGTATATCTCTTTGTATTCTCGCATTTGCGCCTATCGGTGATGTAATATTCTTGTAATATTGTGTCACATCTGGTGATAACTTTGTATGTACTCATATGTTGGAATGTATAATGCACCACGTATTTTTGAACTCTGATTCTTGCATGTATTGATGCTTAGTGTATATAAGTGATGGTATTTTTGACCTACCAATATACGTCACAGTAACGTCTCTATACCTGCAGGATCGGGGCGTTATAGGATGGTATCAGAGCCTAAGCTCTCACATTCTCAGTACGTCTAGACGACAAATTAATGGTAAAGAAATTTGCAACTGGAATGCATGGATCCCGGTTATACAGTCCAACTATAAGTGTAGAGTTATCTTCTTGATCGTCCTTTCCTTGATTTCTGAGTCCTTTTTATCGTTTTGTTTTCCCATTTTTCGTCGTCTTTATACCAACTTAAGATATGGATAAATTAGAGATGTAGCGGCTGGTTCTGAATGAAGCTATTATATGATCTCTTCGGCCAACTCTATGAAGCTCAGGTATTCTCAGAATTGATCCGCGATCGAGTTATATTTCAGAAGTCGGTATTCGAGTTTTTCTACGATTATTCTCTATTCTTGGCTATATCCTTCAGAGTGATCGATGCCTGGTCTTCAGAATTCTTAAGTATCGATCTTCATTATTTATGCTCAGTATTATCAGGATTTTCTTTATCTTTGGTATTCTGGCTCATTCTCGGAGTGATATTAAGTATGTAGTACAACAGGAATTTTATTGCAAAGCAGTGTTATCAGGTCAGTATTTTCGACATCGTTCAAAGTTTTATACAGCAGGAAATGCAGAAGATGTCTATATTCTGAATATTGTTCTGTCGACTTGAGAGCCCTACCTGCAGTGATTCATATCTTAATTGGTATAATTCCCGCCCTTGTCCCTTTCGCGTTCATTTTACCCTTATCAAAATTGCGATGACGCAATTTTTGTAAGGTGGATGGAATTTAACACCCCGCTCCCGAGAATACGTACTTAGTTGCATATTCTAATTTTTTGATTGTATTTTTTGATTTTCTTCCCGTAATTGTTTTTGTTTTATGGATATTTATGCGATCATTTTGTATTGGATCCAGATTCGTGGACTCGGAGTCAGCCCTGTCTGAATTGGGGACCCGATCCTAGTATATTACTCGATTTGGTCTTTTTAATAGTCAGATTTGACTGATTTAAATTTTAAACATCATTTCCCAATATTTTAGATTTCTTATAGTTTTCTAAAATTTTTCTGAATTAAATTGTAAATCTTCAAAATCGGTGTCGACCAGTACTGCTGATCGATTCTTGAATTTTTAATTTACAAACGGAGTTGAATTTCAAAAAAAAAGCTTTCACATTAATTTTTAAAATCATATTTTCTATCTAAATATATTTTTTGAGATTTTTCTAAATTTATCAAAATTCCACAGGATTTGGTGTCGGCCAGTATCGTTGGTTGATTTCAGGATTTTTAGTTTACAATCAGAGTTGAATTTCTAGATTTTACTTTCATATTGCTTTCTAAAATCATATTTTCTCTTTTAATGCATTTTTTGAGATTTTTCTGAATTTATCAAAATCCGGCCGAACTGGAGTAGACTCGTATCGACGGTTGACTTTAGGATTTTTAATTTGAAAATGGGATTTTATTTCTGAAAACTGATTTCATATTCTTTCTCAGGATAATGTTTTCTACCTCTGGGTAGTTTTGGAGAATTTTTTGGAGCAGTCGATATTTTCTGACATTATTTTAATATTATTATTTTAAGATATCTTTTCATTTCTTTCTTTCTTTCTTTCTTTTTCTTTCTCCTTTCCCCCAACTCCACCAACCGACCCACACCCCTACATTTAACTCCCCTCCCATCCATCACTCCCTTTCAATCACCCTCTTTCTTTTTCCTTTTCTTTTCTTTTTTCTTTTATTTTTTTCCTTCTTTTTCTCCACATTATCTTTTCCTTTTTTTCTTTTTCATTTTTTCTTTCTTCTCCTTCCCCTGGCGCGACGCAGGACATCTCCTCCCCCTTCGCCCTCTTAAACTCTCCTTCTTTTCCTACCAATCCTCTCTCTCTTCCACTAAATTTTCTCCCACACTCTCAATTTCTCTCTCTATACTTCAATTTCTTTTCACTCTCTCACACCCATCTCTCTCCCAACTGGTGGCCACCCCCAGGCCGAGCCCCAACTCTGGCAACCCCCAGGCCAGCGGCGAACCCCGATGAGCTCCATCTCCTCTCCCCTTGCCTCCATCTCCTCCTCCACTTCTATCTTCTTCCTCCTTCTTTACCTCCACCCACCATCATCATCATCTCATTCTTCTTTTTCAAATCCACGTCCTCAACCACCCTTCCTCTCCTCCTCGACCAACCCCCCGGCACCACGACTTGCCTCCTGTGGTCGCCTCTGGTGGCGACGCGGCCCCCTAGCGCCCTGGCCATAGCCAGGGCCTGGCTTGGCACGGTCTGGCAGAGCCAGGTCGTGACCTGTGGGGAGGCTACTGCCCCTTCTTTTTCTCTCTGCTGTTCTCTCTCAACTGACCCTCCTTTATCTCTCTTCTGTCTCTCTCTCTCTCAGTTTACCTCCTCCTTCCTTTTCTTAATCCTATCTCTCATCCTTTCTTTCTCTAAATTCTGTTTCTCTTTAGGCCTCTTTCTTTCTCTAACTCTCTCTAGATTTTCTCTCTCTAGCTCTCTTTCTCTCTAGATCTCTTTATCTCACTAGCTCTTTCTTTCTTTCTCTAGCTTTCCATCTTTCTCTTGCTTTCTCTCTCTTCTCTCTCTATAAATATAAATATATTTTAATATATTTTGGTGGATGCGCGTGTGTTTTGGACTGGGATTTCATGATGTTTTCAGAGATTAGGCGAGTGTCCTCGCCTCTTTTTGGGTTTCCCGCTTCGTCGGGTCGACTGTGTATTTATTCTGTATTTGGATTTGTATTTATATTTTGTATTGGCCTTTGCCTTGTATTTGTATGTGTCCTAGTGCCCGTGATTATACATGTATATGCCTATGATGAATGATTGTACTACAGTAGTTTATTTTTTGTACATATACCATACCTGTGATAATGCTCACTACTACCTTATTGCATGCGTGTGATTGACACTAACACTTTTGCAGGTACTACACACAGCCTCCAGGCTACGTTCAGCCTCCGGGGTTTCTATACCCAACCTTCGAGTTGCGTTTAGCTTCCAGGCTTACCACTCAGCCTCCGGGCATCACTACTCCACGGTAGCTTAGATATTCTCACGTTTATATGTATGCTCGTATGGTACTAACATCTCGTACAGGTACCCTTGTACCGACTTTGGGTTTCTGCCTACTCTCGGACTAGCTACCCAATTGGCTTTAGGCTTGCACCCTTATGAGTTTTGTGGTAGCTACCAAGAGTACTCTTAGACCCCGAGCGTACCTTAGCCTCCGGGCTCTCGTCCACTTCCTCGAAAGAGAAGTGCGCTTAGACCTCATGTCTCTCAGCACCGCCTGGTAGGCATGCTTAGTGCTCAGCACTTTATCACTAGATTCGTCAAGGCGAAACTCTACTAGATTTTAGACTCGCCTTCTAAACCGAGTAGCTCCGTTAGGTGCTCTAGTGTTAAACACTATTTGTTGTCTGTACCTCCAGCTTGCTTAGCTCCGGTTAGATGTTCACTTGCTTGCTTATCACCTTATTTCCAGTTTATCTTTTCTTCTCTTACTTGTTGTGAAGAGTTTGAAATCTTATTTATACTATTTTTCCTGAAACTGCATGGTTTTTCGGTATTCATACCGATCTCGTATATTGTTACTATGTTCCTGTATCATTTGACGTACTTTCACTTATCGTGCTTACATATACCATGCTATCACTTGTCACCTGCCTGATATCACCCTCCTATCATGCTATCACCTGACATCCGACATGATATACTTGACTCTTATAATTTTCATGATAACGGAAATGATGACTTAACATCTTATTTACATCTTGATATATTCTAGTATAAACCGTACTCCTGATACACCTGTACTTCTGATATTCCTAGCATGCTTTTGCTCATTCCTGAAATCTGATAATTATCTAATAAACTATAAAATGGGATAACTTACATCAGGTCAGGAGAAACTTACGGATATCATTATATGTTCGTGTTTACAGGGGTATTAGGTAAGTTGTGCAACTAAATTTTTCAGTTCGACCTGAGGGCCTCTAGGTGACCGAGGGAAGCGCTCGCTCCCTTCTTCTTGGTACCATCTTGAAAAAGGCATCTTATAAGACCCTCCTATATGCCTTGCGGTAGGTTCCGTACACCAACAACGAAACATCCTGGGCAGTGGTCCTAGGTATACACGGGACCTACTGTAAACATTGTTCGTTGATATCCCCGTTAGTTTCCAATAGCAACCTTGCTTTACTCAGATGTGGATATATGTGTGCTGGGACACTAGTTCACATATCTAGATATCTGGGTAGGATGAGTAATAATAATAATAAAAGATGCCAACTATGTATCCGTTGTATATTTTGCCGTGTTTGCTTCCATCGGGTTTTACTTCGGATTGCCGATTTTATGATTGTTATATTATAGCTGCTTACATCCTGCCTTACCACTTGTGTTCTATTCCACCAGTCTCCTGCTCTTATCTTATTATACCATGTGTATTCCCTACTTGATATCACTTGCTATCTCTACTTGCTCCTGTATGCCTATGCTCACGACACAGTTTTTAATGCATGTTTATGATTCGGATTTATCGATACATGTACACTTATCTATGCACGCCACTTGGTATTCGCCATACCACTCGTTGGGGAGTTCTGACTCTCTTGAATCCTCATGTCCAGGTTTTAAAGTTTGGAGCTTGTGGATTCTCCCGGTTGCTGATCAGAGATGCGCAATAAAAGTGTGGATCATCGGCAGACCTTCTGAGGCCCTATCCTTCTAGACCCCCTGCTCGTCACTCGAGTTTTTCTTCTGTAACTCGTGAGCGTCCTTTTGTACAGTTCATTATTGTATACCTCTTTGTATTCTCGCATTTGCACTTATAGGTGATGTAATATTCTTATAATATTGTGTCACATCTGGTGATAACTTTGTAATTATACTCATATGTTAGAATGTATAATGCACCACATATTTCTGAACTCTGATTCTTACCTCTACTGATGCTTAGCGTATTTATATGAGAGTATTTTTGACCTACATATATACATCGCAGTAACGTCTCCGTACCCGCAAGATCGGGGCGTTACAGCATATATAGAGAAGATACCAATTTAAAACAATATGCATATATCGCCTACCATCCTTCCATTCCTCCTACCTCCAAAAACATTATGCAATGAATGAAAACAATGAATCATGCCATTGCATATAAGCATGGTAATAGAAAGGATATACATGAAGTTCAATACCAAAACAAGAAACTCCAAAACTTAATAACTCAAATATCTCTCCTCTTTTTTTGTCATGCATCAAAAAGGAAAAAGACACCAATTTAAAAGAGATATTAATTTGAAAAATACATGCATATTAATTTAAAGGTACATGAAATTATATGAAATACACATGAAACGATTTCAAAACTCATGAATCCATAGTATAAATATTTAACTCACCACAAATGAATAAAAATCTATTATAATCTAGTGGTTTAGTAAAAAAGTCCGCAAGTTGAAAATTGGTGGAAACATAATTAATTTCAATATCTCCTTTCTTAAAGTGATCTCTAAGAAAGTGAATATCTATGTGCTTGGTCTTACTATGTTGATTTGCATTCTTGGTATATAATTAGTATTAGTATTATCAAAAAATATTTTAATATGGTTATAATGCAAATCATAGTCAAGGAGAGTATGTTTCAACCAAAGGACTTGTGCACAACAAGCCCCGGCCGCAACATACTCCATCTCAGCAGTTGAAAAGGTTACGAAATTTTATTTCTTGAAAGACCTTGAAACTAGACAATTAGATAGAAATTGACAAGTTTCACTAGTGCTCTTCCTATCCACTCTACAACCGTCATAGTCGGCATCCGAATAACTCGTCATAGGGATTTGTCTGGTCTTCGGATACCACAAGCCCAATCCAATAGTGCCTTTAAGATTTCTAATAATGCGTTTTATCACTATTAAGTGAGACTCTTTAGGACAAGATTGAAATCTAGTACATAAACACACACTAAATATGATATCCGGCCTACTAGCCGTTAAATAAAGTAAACTACCAATCATGCTTCTATAAAGTTTAATGTCTACATTTTTATCTTGTTCATTCTTATCAAGCTTTATTGTAGTGGCTATGGGAGTCTTAGTCCCAGCCCAAATTTCTTGATAAGTTCTCTTATGTACTTGACTTGATTTATAAAAATTTCATCACTCCTTTACTTGATTTGGAGTCCAAAGAAGTAGTTTTGCTCTCCCATCATAGACATCTCAAACTCGTTCTTCATGCATGATTCAAAATCATTACAAAGTTTTTCATTAGTGGATCCAAAAATAATATCATCAACATAAATTTGAATAATTAGGATATCACTATCTACATGCTTTGTAAATAATGTGGTATCAACTTTACCTTTTACAAAATTATTTGAAACAAAAAAAGTTGAAAGTCTTTCATACCAAGCTCTTGGAGCTTGTTTTAACTATATAAAATTTTATCAAGTTTGAAAATAAAATCCGGATGTGTAGGATCAATAAACCCGGGGGATTATTCAACATGCACCTCCTCTTCGATAATACCATTTAAAAATGCACTTTTCACATCCATTCGATGGAGTTTGGATCGAATAGTTACCCCCTTGAATACATCACCTATGATGAGGTCCTTGGGATGATTTGAAGCATATCTCTAATCCTTTGAAAGTGGTTGTATTCACTACACTTCAACCTCTTGAACTTCATCTTGTTCATCAACTTTTTGCTTTTGTTCTTGTATAGGTGAGTCCTTCAAGGTTATTCTCTCCATGTCTTCACCTAAGGAATCAATTTCTGCAACATTCTTCACAAAAGTATTAGATTCCTCGAACTTGACATGTATAGATTCTTCAATAGTCAAAGTAGATCTATTGAAGAGTTTATAGGCCTTACTAATATTTGAATACCCAACAAATATAGCTTCATATGATTTGGCATCAAATTTACCTAAATTATCTACAGTGTTTAAAATAAAGCATTTACAATCGAAAACTCTAAAATATGAAACATTGAGTTTTCTCAAATAGTAAATTTCAAATGAAGTTTTGAAAATATTTTTAGAAAAATAAATTCTATTTGACATATAACATGAAGTATTTACGGCCTTGGCCCATAAATATTGAGGGAGTCTATGTTCATTTATCATTATCCTAACCATTTCTTGAAGAGTACGATTTTTTCTTTCAACGACTCCATTTTGTTGTGGAGTTCTAGGACAACATAGTTCATATTTAATTTCATTTTTTCACAATTAGTGATTAAAGAATGGTTAATAAATTCACCACCACTATCACTTCTTATGCGCAAAATTAGAAAATCTTTTTCTTTTCTAAATCTTTTTCTTTTCTAACTCTTTTTCTAAACACATGAAATGGGAAAAAGCTTGATCTTTATGTTTTAAAAAGAAAACCCATGTGAAACGAGAAAAATCATCAACTAAATAAAAACAAAACGATTTCCATTTAGACTTTTGGTTCTTGTTAGACCAAACAAATCCATGTGAATTAACTCTAATGGTCTTGATATCATGATATCCTTGATTGTTTTGAAAGAGAACTTAGTTTGTTTTTCAAGTTGGCACGCATCACAAATGCGGTCCTTTTCAAATTTCAAAAAAGAAATACCTTTCACCACTTTCTTAGTGTTAATTCTAGATAGATGGTCAAATGAAACATGGCCTAGTCTCTTATGCCATAACCAAGAATCTTTATTGAAAGCATTTAAACATGTAGTATTGAATTTTAAATTAGACATATCAATCATGTAAATATTATTTTCATGAAAATCGGATAACACATTTATTAGATTTTCTATCTAAAACATTGCAAGACAAATCATCAAAACACCTTTAAAACCTCTATCGCAAAGTTGATTAACACTCAAGAGATTATGCTTGAGATCATCAATTAAAACAATATTTTTCATTAAAGGAGATGAGCTAATTTTGATGTTACCTATACCGATAATTTTGCCTTTGAATCATCTCCGAAGGTGACGGTGCCACCTTCATGGTACCTTGATAGTGTTGCAAAATTGTTGATATCCCAAGTCATGTGTCTTGAGCAACCGCTATCAAGATACCACCGCTCCCTACGTCTTGGAGCCTTAGCGTGTACCTATATCAAGTAGAGAATTTATTGATTTTGGTACTCAAATTTTCTTGGGTCCTGTAGTATTAACTTTTCGAACCCAAGCATGATCATTAGAAGCATTTATTCGATCAA
>JAVJIF010003212.1:0-198169 GCA_038442645.1 Agave tequilana
ACTTAATGCGGAATTTAAAAACTAATTGCAATTACAACAATGATGCACACACAAGCAAGTATAGGATATAGCAATTTGCACAATACACAAAGTAAAGAGAGAGATAGAGAGAGTCAATGGATCAAGCGCAAACAACAAGATATTCCGAGGTTCGAGCACCCAGCTCTACATCCCCGCCTTCGACACACGAAGGATTCCAATCCACTAGCTTGTCCACAAAGGACTCCCACAAAGGGAACCTCCACCGAGCATTTGGGGCAATCACAATACAAGGAGTACCCAACTCCTCTCCTTACAAACACAACCTCCTCCTTGAGGCACAACTCCAAGCCTACAAACAATCACCTCACAACCGAGGGATTAGCACAAAACCAAGCAAGGATCACCTCACAACTTGCGGGATACAAACCACTTGCACAAACAACCTCCTCAACCCAAGAGGGAAAAAGCACAAAGCAAAGTGTAGAGGGTTTACAACTTGGTGGTTCAACAACAACCACAAACAATCTCTTTTCCCACACACAAAGATCCTATAGAAAAGATAGTAGATTTTTGCTCAAGTATGGAGAAAACCAAGGGATTTGAAACCAGCAACTCAAAGAAAATCTTTGGGAAATAATAGAAAATGAAGATAGTGAAATTCAAATAAAACCTTTCCCAAAATCCCTTTTCTTTGGTTTTTCAAACCCTAATAAAAACACCAAAAAGATTGTTCAATTTGAATCCAAAAACCTCTTTTAATTGCTGTAAAAAACACCAGAGAGTATGGAAAAATTCGCACAAAAAAAATCTTAGAGAAAAACTCTTGCAAATGGGGTATTTATAGGCTAATCCAGAAAATAGCCGTTGGCAGCAGAACTGCCAGAAATACCCTGCCGGTCGAAACCCGGTCGACCGCCCAACGGTCAATTTTTGACCGTTGTCAGCTATCGGTCGACCGCCCGGTCGACCGAACAAACAGAGAGCAGACTGCTCTCAGTCCGGTCGACCGGTCCGGTCGACCATCCCAGTGTCTCCAAACGTGCACAGATCTGTGCACGTCGGTCGACCGTCCCGGTCGACCGACCTCAGCCCTAGTCGACTAGTCAGGTTACTAGTCAACTTGGTTGAAGCCTGGATCAGAAAATTCAATTAGAAATATGTTTAAAAATTCTTTTATCTTTTCTAAAAATTACCAAAAATAGTTTTATCATTTTGCATTGATATATAAACATGTAGTAAAAAGTTTAGCTCAAATATCAATCAATATGAACTATTTTTGTGTCTAATCATTTTTACCAAAAAAAACTGTATTTTCTAAAACTTGAATTTTGAATAGAAAATACGTTTTGTCCAAAACACTTCCAGATACAAAAACATGATAATTAAACACTTTGAAGCATGATGCATATGGATAGAAATCCAATATACATGAAACAAATATATATCATAGTTTTTGTCATTAATTCCAAAAATGTTTTGTCAAAAATACCAAAACATATAACACATGAATAAAGGAGTCAAAACTAAGTTTGTCTAGAAAATTAAAGCATGCATGTATATAGAACAAATCATATATACATTAAACCATGTAAACTTGTTTTGATCTATCTATTCATGAAAACCAAGATCGGTTAAACCTAAAACCGAAAAACAAAAACTAATATTCAAAACATGAAACGTGTGTGTTGTGAACTTGAGCATTATCATACTAATCTAATCTTTACAATTAGGCTCTAAACACAAACTAAACTAGGGATACCTAAGTCTTCTTGTATAGCGCCGTCTCCAAGTTGACTCGGTCCAAACCGTGATTCACCAAGCTTGACTCCAATGAGTGCTAGATGTCATCTTTGATGCTTAGGCTCTTGAATCACCTTGTGAAAGATGTGTGGAAGCTTTCACCAACTAATATCTTGTTAAATATCTGAAATTTAAACATTGCAAGATTATTAGTACACATAACTACATGAGTTAATCATCAACAAAACTAGAGTGGAAGGCCTTTGGGCCAACAATCTCCCCCTTTTTGATGATGACAAAACTCATGGAGTTATATATGCATGGATTAAAGTAAAGCTTCAAAGAAGCTCCCCCTTAACTCATGCATAACAATAAAACATATAAGATATGCAATGAATGTTCTTAAACACATATAAACATGTTCTGGATACCAATTAAAATAAAACATAAACAATGAAACATGCTCTTGACTCTTGATACCAATAAAACAATAATATTGAAACCAACATATTATTACTAATGAAAACTAACTAAAACATATGCATAAATCAACCAACATATGCATAAATCAACCATGCATATAAACTACAAATTCTTCTCCCCCTTTTTGTCAATCATCAACAAAGGGGTAAAAACAAACATAATGAAAACAAATACTTCTCCCCCTAAATCTTCAAAACAAAGAAGTAATAAATTATTCCAAGGGGTAAAACCAAAGTCAATATGATATCAATTGAAAATAACAAACTTTGAGAAATGCTAAATCCTATTTGAAAAAAAACAAGGCATTGAAACAAAATAACATTTTATATCAAAATGAAAACATGTAATGTAAACTTGATACCAATAGATAATAAAAAATTGATACCAATTTTAAGGAAACAAATAGCATCTTGATACCAAAAGAAGATATTTTTCATTATAAGCATATGATACCAATTACTTTAATATCATAAAGTTAGGGAGTGGGAAACAAAAACAATGGTAAACCAAATACCAATTGAAATATAAAATACGAGTTTTCTCCCCCTTTATGAAATACCAAAAGAAAATATGCATAGGCTTGAAATAAGATACCAATTGAAAATTAAATCAATTGAAACATGATATTCATTAAAAATTCAAGCTTAGCAATCTTAAAATTATGATAAAGCTTGTATGTGGATACCAATTGAAAAACTCAAGCTTAACATAACCAAAATTGTGCTTCAAAATATAGGGATATAATAAGCACAAATAAATCATCTATATGTATGTAAGAAATAGATACCAATTGAAATTGATACTATATGAAGTGTAAGCATACATATATAAAACAAACATATATGAGTATACAAAAGGATGTCAAGATTGATACCAATTGAAAGAATTCAATGATACCAATTGAAACAACAATAAGATCAAGTGTATGACTCATATCAACTACCACCCATTTCATGATCAAGTTTAAAATGATTTACACTATTAAGCATACATGAGCATGATCTCCCATCCAACCGCCCATGAATGGTAGGGGTTTTCAAAAGTAGATTTGGAATTATAGTTTGTTTGAAAAACTCTACCAAATTGAAGAATACGAACTAGTTATATGAAAATTTGAAAACTAGCACGTAATCCTTCAAGTGAGGAATAACAAAAATATTTTTCATGAAAACACATGTAAATCACATGACATTAAAACACTCAAAATCCATATAGCACAAATTGTACTCATGAAAACTAAATCACGAGAAAACATTAAATAGGGTGAGTGTACAAGTGTTGTGTGAAACATATCATCATGAAAATGGACAATCAAGCTTGATTGAAATTCCTTTAAAATATGAAAAACTAAATCTTCATTACTAAAGGAAATTTCCTCAATGGCACGAAAATCATCATAACAAATTAAACTCCAAGGCATATGTATGTTTTGACAAAACAAAAGTATACATACATATCCCTAAACACAATTGAGTCCAAAATATAGATTTGCATGAAAAGCAAATGACTCAAGGGGCATACATGTATATCTTAAGGTTTGGCAAAATAGACATATACGTGAAGTGAAAACACTTAATCATAGAAAACACATCAAAAAAAGGAATACATGTTTGAATGCATGAATCATCAAAACTAGACTATACTAGAACATCTAATGGGTACAAATAGGCATCCAAGCACAAACATATATAAAGGTTTATTTGTGTCCCACTACATGTGCAAGTATAAATTCTATCTTAATGAAAACTAACATCTAAACAAGTAATCAAATCATTATGCATAAAACGGATACAAATCAATCATGAAAAACATAAAATTGATCATGAAGAACATCCACATGCTATTAGAATCAAGAAACACATGATCAAAACATGTGGCTAAATTAGAAATCATACAACACAAGATATTTATCAAAACATGAATCATTAAAAAAAATCATAGTCAACCATATGATTTGCATGACAAAGACATGTGCATTAAACCTATGATAAACATGATAGCTAAAACATAAAGAGAACACAAAATATGGGTCCATACTAAACATGGGTGTCTCAATAACTAATCATGTAAAGCATAAATCTAACAAACATGGCAAATATCATACTAATCATGAAATAATGAAACATGATTCAATAAGAACAAAATCATAAACATCCAAATGGTCATAATGCATATGCATGTGCATTAGATGTAGGGCATACATGTTAGTTTAAACAATGTGAGAACACTAAATATAGATCCATATAAGACATAGGTGCTCAAGTAACTAAACATGTATAACACTATTTTAAAGAGCATGGCATAAGCATAATGAACAATAAACCATGGCATGCTATAATAGATGAACATGAAAAGCATGAAATTAAAAATGGGAGTTAGAGAATGATACCAAAACCGATGAAGGTGCATCTCTAATTCTCAAACCACGGTGGTCCTCCCACCAAATCTCCTTGAGAGTGAAGCATCCAAATGGTTCTCTTTAGGCACGGAACGCATCCACTCCAAGGCACCAACACTCTCACGTTTTGCGAGAGCTCCCACCTACATCAAAAAGTATAGAGGTGGTCTTTGGTACCCATTTCTTTGTGGGTCCACGGGGGTTAGTATCTTTTCTAACCCAAACAAAATTAGTTGCTAAATTTTCATGATAAATGCGATCATAACAAAATCTAACAAGGTGGCCTTTTCGACCACAATGTGTACAAGTGTACACATGAGTATACATATGATGGTGATGATCATGAAAAGCATGTGTATGCCGTGATGGGTGTGCATGCAAGGTTGGAGCTTGTTTCTTGCGAACCAAGGATTCCAAACGAGTGTGATTTAAAGCACATTGCGCTCAAGTGGAGCCCAAACAATCAACACTTTTCTTCAAATTATTTATATCATTTTCAATGCTAGAAGATAAAGTGGAGCATGCTATAGGTGTGCTAGAACAAGAAGCTACACTAGCATGGCAAACATCAATCTCTTTTTGTAAGGATTTATTTTTATTCAAAACCAAATCCAATTCTTTTGTTATGAAATCAATTTCATTTTTCAAAGTAACATTTTCTTTAAAAATAAGATCTAATTTTGAAGATAAAACCTTATTGTGCTTTACAACATCATCACAATCATTTTATTTTTCAAAAATTCATTTTCCTTTAAAGCAAGTTCGAGTTGAGATTTAAGTGAGTCACATTCACATTCAATCTCTTCCTTCTCTTGCAACATCAATTCAAAATTAGAGCATAAATCCTTTAATTCATTTTTCAAAACAAGATTATCATCTTTCAACAAATCATGTTTTTCTAACAAATTCTCAAGCTTTTGAACAAGTTCCATATTTAAAGTTTGAACTTCAAAACATCCATGACAATAGGAACTGGAGCTATCATCTATTTGAGAATCCGATTGTACCTCATGGGAGTCATTCCCATGGACCATAAAGCATGGTTCTTCGGATTTGTCTCTCCTAGATCTCCTTATCTTGTTGATAATCTTTGGAAGCTCGGGAGATGACAACATGCTCCAAACTGCAAAAGCCGAATCATATCGATCAAAAACATGTAGAAGATTTTCATTGAGAGATGCTCTAAGTGCCCTAAGTGCTAATGCATTGGCCTTTTTATGCTTGCTACTATTTGGAAGGATTCTTGTGTAGAGGCTTGATAAGCTAGATGTCCTAGACTTTTTAAATGACTACTCATCTTGGCTATCCAAATATCATGTCTAGCAAAATTAAACATAGGAGGGCTATCCATGAGTGCAAACTAATATGTGTGCAAATGACAATGCAAATGAAGATTAGCAAACCAAGATCTCACTCCTAGGTGGTTAAACCTAAATATCAGGAGCGCTACCTCTGATACCAATGAAAAGTCACCTAGAGGGGGGGTGAATAGGTGACGATGCTAATCTAGTGAACTTAATGCGAAATTTAAAAACTAATTGCAATTACAACAATGATGCACACACAAGCAAGTATAGGATATAGCAATTTGCACAATACACAAAGTAAAGAGAGAGATAGAGAGAGAGTCAATGGATCAAGTGCAAACAACAAGATATGTTCCGAGGTTCGAGCACCCAGCTCTACATCCCCGCCTTCGACACACGAAGGATTTCAATCCACTAGCTTGTCCACAAAGGACTCCCACAAAGGGAACCTCCACCGAGGATTTGGGGCAATCACAATACAAGGAGTACCCAACTCCTCTCCTTACAAACACAACCTCCTCCTTGAGGCACAACTCCAAGCCTACAAACAATCACCTCACAACCCGAGGGATTAGCACAAAACCAAGCAAGGATCACCTCACAACTCGAGGGATACAAACCACTTGCACAAACAACCTCCTCAACCCAAGAGGGAAAAAGCACAAAGCAAAGTGTAGAGGGTTTACAACTTGGTGGTTCAACAACAATCACAAACAATCTCTTTTTCCACACACAAAGATCCTATAGAAAAGATAGTAGATTTTGCTCAAGTGTGGAGAAAACCAAGGGATTTGAAACCAGCAACTCAAAGAAAATCTTTGGGAAATAATAGAAAATGAAGATAGTGAAATTCAAACAAAAACCTTTCCCAAAATCCCTTTTCTTTGGTTTTTCAAACCCTAATAAAAACACCAAAAAGATTGTTCAATTTGAATCCAAAAACCTCTTTTAATTGCTGTAAAAACACAAGAGTATGGAAAAATTCGCAAAAAAAAAATCTTAGAGAAAAACTCTTGCAAATGGGGTATTTATAGGCTAATCCAGAAAATAGCCGTTGGCAGCAGAACTGCCAGAAATACCCTGCCGGTCGACCGCCCGGTCGACCGCCCAACGGTCAATTTTTGACCGTTGTCAGCTATCGGTCGACCGCCCGGTCGACCGAAACAAACAGAGAGCAGACTGCTCTCAGTCCGGTCGACCGGTCTGGTCGACCGTCCCAGTGTCTCCAAATGTGCACAGATCTGTGCACGTCGGTCGATCGTCCGGTCGACCGACCTCAGCCCTAGTCGACTAGTCAGGTTACTAGTCGACTTGGTTGAAGCCTGGATCAGAAAATTCAATTAGAAATATGTTTAAAAATTCTTTTATCTTTTCTAAAAATCACAAAAATAGTTTTATCATTTTGCATTGATATATAAACATGTGGTAAAAAGTTTAGCTCAAATATCAATCAATATGAACTATTTTTGTGTCTAATCATTTTTACCAAAAAAAAAACTGTATTTTCTAAAACTTGAATTTTGAATAGAAAATACGTTTTGTCCAAAACACTTCCAGATACAAAAACATGATAATTAAACACTTTGAAGCATGATGCATATGGATAGGAATCCAATATACATGAAACAAATATATATCATAGTTTTGTCATTAATTCCAAAACATGTTTGTCAAAAATACCAAAACATATAACACATGAATAAAGGAGTCAAAACTAAGTTTGTCTAGAAAATTAAAGCATGCATGTATATAGAACAAATCATATATACATTAAACCATGTAAACTTATTTTGATCTATCTATTCATGAAAACCAAGATCGGTTAAACCTAAAACCGAAAAAACCAAAAACCAATATTCAAAACATGAAACGTGTGTGTTGTGAACTTGAGCATTATCATACTAATCTAATCTTTACAATTAGGCTCTAAACACAAACTAAACTAGGGATACCGAAGTCTTCTTGTAGAGCGCCGTCTCCAAGTTGACTCGGTCCAAACCGTGATTCACCAAGCTTGACTCCAATGAGTGCTAGATGTCATCTTTGATGCTTAGGCTCTTGAATCACCTTGTGAAAGATGTGTGAAAGCTTTCACCAACTAATATCTTGTTAAATATCTGAAACTTAAACATTGCAAGATTATTAGTACACATAACTACATGAGTTAATCATCATCAAAACTAGAGTGGAAGGCCTTTGGGCCAACATGAAGCTCTCTTGGTTGACACAAGTATGGCACACAAACAAACCAAACATGTATATGATATGAACAATATGAATCAATGCACAATATAAGAGAGAGAGAGTTAGAGAAAGTGGATCAAACGCAAACACAAAGATATGTTTCGAGATTCGAGTACCTAGTTCTACGTCCCCGCCTTCACACAGAAGGATTTCCACAAACTCGTCCACACAGGACTTCCCACACGGGGAACCTCCACAGAGGATTGGGTAAATATAATCGGGAGTACACAACTCCTCTCTCCAACAAATACAACCTCTCACTAGAGGCAAGGCACAAAACAAATCACCTCTATACTTAGAGGGATAGGCACTTAGCCAAACAATGATCAACCTCTCACTAGAGGGATTAGGCTCAAAGCCACACAAACACAATCACCTCACACTTGAGGGATTCCAACACAACCTCCACTATCACCTCTCACTAGAGGGATACCAATACAATCACCTCTCACTAGAGGGATATCATAAATCAAGGAGGGTTTACAACTTGGTAGTTTCCACAACCACAAACTAATTTTCCCACAAAATAAATCTTATAGATAGGATAGATAGTTATGCTCAAGTGTGAGAAAATAAAGAGTTCGAAAATCAAAAACACAAAGAAAATACTTGGGAAAACTTCTAGGATATAAAGGAAACGAGAACAAAAAAAAATCCAAAGACTTCTCTTTTTCTTTGATTTTTCCAAATCTTTAAAACAAATGAAGATAGATCTTTTGAACCCAAAAACTCTTTTAAAAACTTGTATTAAAACACTTGTAAAGGTGAGAAATTTAGCTCTTAAAATTTTACTTTAAAACAAACTCAAATAGGGTATAGCCCCATTTCAAATTTGCCCGTTGGCAGCAGGCAAGGGCATTTTTGCCCTTCCGGTCGACCGCCCGGTCGACCGGCCCAACGGTCAGATTTCTGACCGTCGTGCCTTCGGTCGACCAGCCCGGTCGACTGAGATTGGATACAGAGAGCAGAGCTCTCTGCCGATCGACCGACCCGGTCGACTGGGGCCATTTCTAGAGAGCAGAGCTCTTTGGACGGTCGATCGACCACCAGCTCAAGCTGGCGTGTGTTGACACTTAAAAAAGACAAGATTCTTACTGGCCCGAACAATGTCAAAACTTGTTGACATTTACAAAAGACAAGTGACAGACAAGCTGACGACCAGTTTTCACCCATCTCCGAGGGACAAGGAAGCAACTTGGACTCCACTGATCCAGCAAGCAGACAGTGAGCCCGGATTGTCTCTAAACAGACCTCAGCAGGTCTAGGATGCTACCACTTAGCATCACATGAGCCCAAAGGGATAGCCTCGCCTGAGAGGCTAAGATCATCCAACTTCGCCTTAAAGCCATTCAAAGCTCTGCTAGGAAGCTAACTTATAGCTTCGCCTGAACTGCTGAAGCGTAACTCCGCAAAGAGAGTTAGCTTCGCCTGAAGCCACATGCAACTGCGCAGAAAGGGTATATGATAGCTTCGCAACAGATGACATCTAGCTCCGCCGAAGAGCTTTCTTCTGACTTCGCCAGATACTGCCTCCAGCTCCGCTGTGAGTTCAAAGCGGGCAGCACCGCTGCTGGTCTGCTATGGTCAACCTTTGACCAATCAAATCTCCAGATGAAATCAGATCTAATCAGGATTGAGATCAAATCCAATCAAGATCAAATCTGAGATCAAATTTGGCAGTTGATTGCCACAATCTCTTGACTCTTCTAAAATGAGTAAGAAGATCAGGGGAAATCCTCCAACGATATGGAAAGGATCAATACAGATCAAGAGGATCAACCGACGCCATTTCTAGCTTCGCATTCTAGCCTAGCTTCGCAGCAAGCTGACTCTCGCAGCAATGCTTTTCCGATTTTAAACAGATTGAATTCGATCTGTTTCTATATTTTCAAGGGACAATTATACTCCTGCTCTCCCTATAAATAGCCCACCAGGGGCACAAGGAGAGAAGAGAGGAGAGAGACGATACGCAAGAGAGAAGACTCCACAAGTAGAGACTTCTTCACAAAGCACCGTGCGTTCTTGAATTCAGAGACTTTATAGAGAGTTGCTTCTCTAATCAGGGTGCTGATACCCTAATACCTTCTTCTCAAGGAATCTCTGGAACCAGGCGAGAAGGAATTCCTAATTGAAGGCGGTTTTAAGAAGTAGCAAGAGGGTTCTACCAACCTTCTGTTCTCTGATTCCCCGAACCAGGTGAGAAGGGAATCTCATGCTCGCATCGTCAAAGGGACAAAGTGGTCGCGCGCTGACCAGACTCCTATCGGCACACTTCTCCAGAATCTCTGAGGAGATCTACTTGTAATCTTTTTAAGAATACTTGTAATTTAGCTCCTCAACTCTTTTTATTATAAGTTTTCCCCTTTGAAAATTATATGGAAAACAAGATGGCGACTCCGCTGGGGATTAAATTCTCCACTGCCGAGAATCAAGTGTCACAATGCGATGAACAGACCTTCGGGTCTAACTCTGAATTCAGAAAAGCCGGTGCAGCCAGAGCCTTTCTGGCTAAATCTTCAAGGAAAGTCTCTGCGGAGACAGAAAAGGTTCTCTGCGAACCTACTGCGGTTCTCTGGCACAACAAAGAAGCACGCCCGCAGTCCAAGTCCTTCACGTTCGAATTCGACCAAGGAAGATTTGAAGAAGTCCTCTCTGGGGGTGGTCTAATGCTTCGAGCACGGAAGCATATAAAGGTCTCCATGACCAAGGTTTCGAAGCAGGAACCAGAAGCAGAAATCTGCCAACACCCTTCAGCCTCGCATGTGGCTAATCAGGTTCCTTGCGAACCTAAGTATCCTCTACCAAAGCGGATGTGGAGGCCTAAATAGAAGTCTCTGGCCAAAGCCTCAGGCGTAGCTACGCCAAAACGCGCCTCTCTTGCGAAGAAAAAGGCAAGATGTCTGTCTGTCCAACAATGCTGCTAATCGCGAAGTCACGACGGCAATCATACCGTCGCCCAATTCAAAAGCAGCATCGCCTTGCGCCAGCCTTATTCTCATGAGCGAAACTACAGTACCACAGCGTACGCGCAGGGTTCATGACCGTGAAGCTAGAGCCAAAATATTATCCAAGGCTAATTGCCTTCGCAGCAGCATAGCGGGTAAACCACCACAGCGTGCTCCGCTCTCGGTTCGTCAAGCGCTAAACTCGCGCCTGGTGGCGAAGCTAGAACTGAAGAACTATTTAGTGCTAATCCCTTCTTCAGGAATAAAAGAAGCAGGACATCGTCCTATATACGATCCAAAAGAGCCTCTGCGCTGGATCGTTTAGGCCCGAGCGGGTCTGATTTGCGGGAATTGCCAACAAATAAACAAACTTCTTCCTCCTGTTGTCAACAAGTGGGATGTCAGTTGGTGACACTCCACTCGGTCCATTGCCGGCTGGGACCAATCCCCGCCACTCCTCCAGGACGACGATCAGTGTTTGATCGACTGTCGGCACAGGCCCCGGTGAAACATCATAAAAGGAGCGTCTCGCGAGATCTACCCTCTGCATCCGTCTACATGATTGGAAGAGGACGAGAGCTACGCAGGGGAAGACAAGCATCTGACGACACCCCCTACAGCTCCCCAGATCCAGATTACAGCCCAGGCTTAGGCGAAGTCTTGGTGCATGAAGAGGGTATTTTCCGAAACACCAGATCTAGGGTGGCGATACCCTACAGTTATGAACAGCCTTCTTCCTCAACGGCCCTAGCCTCGCCGGAGCCCAGGAGATCACTCCAACCATCGGATGAAGAAGATGAAGACAGTGGGTACGCCTCTTCAGCGACAGTTAGCTCAGTGCGAAAAGATAGAGCATCAGTCAACATGGCTGATAATGTTAACGATGACCTCCGTCGGCGTTTGGAAGCTCAGGAGCAAACTTCCAAGACCCAGCAAGAAGCTCTGGACAACATTCAACAGATGCTTGCTCAACTCCTCAATAACTAGAATAACAATGATACCGGAAGCAATCATGATGAGGAGGAGCATTTTAGCAATGATCAGCCTAAGACGGAGAAATCCAAGGAGGGTTCTTCTTTAGACGCTGAAGTCCTTAAGGGTCTCCAAGCTCAAATTGCGTCCCTAGCTCAGAGGGATGAATTAAAGAAAGTAGGGGCAATCCGTCCTTACCCATTGGAGTGGGATTCAGTGCCATACCCATCAAAGTTCAAACCACCAACGTTGCATACGTATGATGGTAAAAGTTCACCAAATCAGCACATCTACTATTTTCAATCTCAGACTGGTAATGTTATAGACAATGATGCTATCATGGCTAGACTGTTCATTGGCACCTTAAAGGGGTAGCATTCGACTGGTTCTGAAGTCTCCCTCTGGGTTCTGTCAATTCCTGGATCGACCTGGAAACCCGATTCCTCTCTCGTTTCTGTGAGGACGATACCGAGGTAACCATGGACAAGCTCCTCTCCACCGTGCAGAAGAAGGGCGAATCTTTCCGTGACTACATTGAGCGGTTCAGAAATCTGTCTTTGATGTGCCCAGCAGGCATGCCATTACCCATGCTCTTACAGACATGCAGGCATAACTTCTTGGACCAGGTAGAAGTTCGCATGGGGGCTGTCAAAGCCCACACCTGGAAGGAATTGGTCGAACAAGCTGAGATAGCCGAAAAGTCGACTAAAAAGTTCGAACCATCCGCCCCCAAAAGCAAATGGGGGTATGAACAATAAAGGACGTAGCGACATGGCGCAGTCTTCTCAAGCCAAAGGGAAAGAGACTATGTCCGTAGAATTGTTCGGGGACGTGCAGTCGAAAGCCAAGAAGAGCGGCTTCAATAATCAGGAGTCTAAGTTCCCTCCAAAACAGTACTCCTTCAGAGACGATCAGGTGGTCACGATATTCCATTTGCTTCACAAAGGGAATAAAATGAAGCTGCCAGATGCTCGGCGTCCCAATGAGATAGGACGCATAAACGACCCCAAATACTGTCTCTATCATAGGATGATTCACCATCCTACCACAAGTGCTATGTCCTCAAAGATAGAATTTAAGCCTTGGTCGACGCCGGGGTCCTGACACTGAAGTCAGAGCAGAAGAAAGTCACCGCCAATATGGTGACCCTCGAGTTCGGCAAAACCCCAAAGGTCACAGTTCCTGACGGGACTTATCCAATCCCTGTGCCACGGTTGGAAGTCAAGCATCCTCCAGCTAAAACTCAAGATAATGAGGGTCTTGTTCCCTTAACATTGGAGACAGGGAAAGTCATGTGGATACACCCAAACCTCGTCCAAGACATGCAGTGGGATTCAAAGAGGCCAAGTCAAAGGGCAAATCTTGCAATGTCATCTCCATCCTGCCAGACGACGGCAATCTTACGTCAGCTTCCCTCAGTGATTCAGAAGGAGAAAAGCATGTTTGCACAACGCAGGCCGATGTACCTCAGCTGATGGGTACTCGATCCGGAAAATCATACTTAAAACAGTTTGAGAAAGCTACTGACGAGACACAACAGCAAACGACGTCAGTACAAGTACCAGCATCCGCTTCGATTCCAACCAAGGGAAAAGAGAAGCCTAAAGAGGTCCGATTCGACCATGTCCTGAAAAAGCCTTCAGGACCAGGGCTTGACATGCCCTTTCGTTTTGACATATTGGCTCAGCTGGCTAATATCCCAGCTCGTATTACAATACACGAGCTCTTTCGTCTCTCAAAAGCAACAAGAGAAGCACTTAGGGATGTGCTGGCTAATTCAGAATCATTCCTGACATACATGCCAGAGGTCCCTAACAATGACGCTCAGTCTTCTTTCCCAGAATGTCATCATGTATAATCAAAGGTGCCAGCTATTACCTTCACAGCGGAAGACATGCTTCTCAAAGATAACAAGCACGATCGACCTCTGTACTACACCAGATATATCGGTTCAACATGCATCGAAAGGGTACAAGTCGATCCAGGGTCCGCACTCAGCATCATTCCCAAAAGGTTACTTTATTTCCTTGGTATACCGCTATATAGGTTGTCCGCAACACCACCACAATATACGGTTTCAATGCCGGGAGTAGTCATCCACTTGGAAAGATTCGACTCCGTTGCCAAATCGGGAGCCTGAAGTCGGAAGTGACGTGCTATGTCATTGACGCTGACACGTCATATAACCTACTGCTTGGACGACCATGGATCCACGCCAACTGGATCGTTCCCTCCATTCTGCACCAGTGCTTCAAATATGTCGAAGATGACACGACGGTACGAACTGTCTTTGCTGAAAAGCAACCATTCAAAGGGGTAGAAAATTACTTCACTGACGCTCTCCTGTATCAAGAAACCGGCGAAGCATCTAAAGAACCATTGCCAGATGATGATGAAAGTGGCAATGAGGCGGATTCAGAATCTGAAGTAGGTATGCCAGCTATTTTGATTGGTGAACCAATTATAGCATGTCTTAATAACCCCAAATGTAATACTCCTTCTGAAGATGAAGGTGAATGGGTAATTAATGATAAAATTTATTCCAATTATCCTGCGAGTGTTGGGCTGCTTAAATCCATTACGGATAGCTCTCTGCACATGCCTTTGCATAAACCAAGTGCGTCCAGTACACCCATGGAAGCTACAGAAGGGGCCACGCTAGTGATCCCTCCGTCCAAAGAAGGTCAGTTACCGATAATCTTCGGTAGAACCCAACCATGGGGATCCATAACCGCAGATTCGAGTTCAGACTCAGACACTCCACAATCCTTCCATTACGCGCAACCTGCACGCCATATTATGAAGAAAATGGGATACGCCCTAAAGCATGGAGAAGGCCTGAATTTTGGAAAGGAAGGCGCGGTTTGATGCGGAACTTTGTGCCTAAAGGGAAGCTTGCAAATTACTATGATAGTACATGCAGGGGGTTGGGATATGTTACATCCACATCGTCAGCAACGGTTCAATTCAAAGACGATGAACCAATTCTATCACATTCAGCCTCATCCTCCGAGTGGGACTCAGACGTCAGTGTGGGAATAATGTTCGAAAACCTCACCGTTAATATGATTTCGAGCAGTCAATTGGAGCCTGCAGAAGCTACTGATGAGAAACCATGGGCCCAGCAATTAGATCTCCAATGGGAAAAAAGATTTGAACTGCGCGAACCACCTACTAAAGACAAGGTGATGCAGGTCAACTTGGGTAGTCAAGACCACCCTAAGCCCATCTTTATAAGTGAAAGCTTATCACTTACAAAAAAAGAAGAACTGATAATACTCGTAAAGGAGTATATAGACGTCTTCGCATGGAGCTACGAAGACATGCCCGGACTCGATCCACAAGTCGCCATGCACCGTCTGAACATCAAGCCCGACGCCAAACCAGTCAAGCAGCAACAACGTCGGTTTCGCCCAAACATTATGGAAGCTATTGAGGCCGAAGTCCATAAGCTCATTGCATGTGGCTTCATTCGGGAGGAACAACATCCAGATTGGGTTGCTAATATCGTTCTAGTCCTCAAGAAGAATGGCAAAATACGGATTTGCATCGACTACCGTGATCTCAATACGGCTTGCCCTAAAGACGAATTCCCACTGCCCATCACCGATGTCATGATTGACGATACCTATGGATTCGAAAGAATGTCTTTCATGGATGGCTTTTCAGGGTACAATCAGATTAAAATGTACCCCGACGATGAGAAGCATACTTCGTTCCGAACACCCTTGGGGGTATACTGCTACACCGTAATTCCCTTCGGGCTAAAGAACGCCGGAGCAACCTATCAGCGGGCAATGAGTACAATCTTCCGCGACCATCTTCGAAAAACGGTGGAATGCTATGTCGACGACATTGCTGTCAAAAGCCGCAATAAGGATGACCATCTTCGTAATCTGAGAACGATGTTCGACATAATGCGGGCTCATCAACTGAAGATGAACTCGACAAAATCCTTCTTGGGAGTGTCAAGTGGCAAGTTCCTTGGGTTCATTGTTACGTCAAAAGCGATTAATCTTGACCCAGACAAAGTCAAGGCCATTCAAAGCATGCATCCATCGAGGAATCTCAAAGAGCTTAGAGGCCTGCAAGGAAGATTGGCGTATATCAGAAGGTTCATTGCAAACCTTTCGGGCCGTTGTCAGCCGTTCACCCGACTCATGAAAAAGGGTGCTTCCTTCGTATGGGATCAAGCTTGTCAAGAAGCTTATGAAGACATCAAGAGATACCTCACGAAGCCTCCAATCTTAGTGGCCCCTACATTAGGAAGCCATTCTTGCTTTATGCGAAAGCTCTGGACCATTCTCTTGGTGCCCTCCTTGCTCAAAAGGACGACAATGGTCACGAGCAGGCCATTTATTACCTGAGCAGGATTCTGATAGGGGCAGAATCTCGTTATAATCCTTTCGAGAAGGAGTGCTTAGCTCTTGTCTTTGCTGTTCAGAAGACACGACATTATTTGGTCGGCCAAACCATACATGTCATCTCCAGAGTAAATCCTTTGCGTCTTCTCATGACGAAGCCAAGATCATTGAATTTAAGATTAGCTAAATGGGCGCTTCTTTTGTCTCAATACGACATGATCTTTACCCCACAAAAGGCGGTTAAAGGCCAGGACCTTGCAGAGTTCTTGGACGCTTATCCAGTTCCAGAACACTCAAAACTTCACGAAGATATTCCAGATGAAGTCTTCGAGTCTAACGCAACCTCAGAAGAGGAAGTGTGGCAGATGTTCTTCGATGTAGCATCACGAATAGGCCCTAAAGGCAAGAATATGTTGGCCCAATGGCTTTCCACTCTAGTTTTGATGATGATCAACACTCATGTAGTTATGTTTACTAATATTCTTGTGTTTCTAAGTTTCAGATCATTAACAGGATATTAGTTGGTGATTAGCTTCAACAACATGATTAGAAGCTATTCATGATGATTCCGGTGCCAAAGCTTAAAGATCATACCTTTGCACTTGGAGAATCACGGAGTTTGGACCGAGTCTACTTGAAGATGAAGATCGTCAAGAAGACTTAGGTATCCTAATTTAGATAGAGTTTTTAGATCCATTTGTAAAGCTTAGTTTAGTTGATATGCTCAAGTGAACACAAAACACACACGTTTTATGATTTGATATTTAGTTTTTATGAATAGTTGATCAAAACAAGTTTACATATGGTATATGTATAGTAGATGTTTTCTATTTATACATACATGCTTTAACTTGGTAAACAAACTTATTTTGATATCCCTATTCATGTTTTGGAAAAATCAAGTTTGACAAAATACAGGTTTTGTTTTTGATAAAATTTGCAAGACTCTAAAATGAATTGATATGTTGATATATTGTCTTGAAATTTTTATCACATGTTTATGTTTTAACATAAAATGATAAAATAAGTTTTAGAAAAACATATTTTTAGAAAAACAGTTTTATTGTGATTAAAACTATTTTTTAGATTTACTGTGAATTTATGGGATTTTTATTGAGTGAAAAGACCTATTTTCAAATCCCGTATCTGTGCAGATCTGTACTGTGCCTGGCAGGCCAGTTCGGTCGACCGGACCGGTCGACCGCACCATGTGGCCGGTCGACCGGGTCGGTCGACCGATGTGCACAGACGTGCACGCTGGCTAGACATTGTAGTCGGTCGACCGGACCGGTCGACCGAGTTGAGAGTTCAACTCTCAGGATGTTTCGGTCGACCGGGCCGGTCGACCGCTAGTGCCCAACGGTCACTTTTCTGACCGTTGGCGGTCGACCGGGCCGGTCGACCGACGCCTGTCAGAGCTGCCAGCTCAGCTCTAACAGCTAGTTTTCTGTTTGGCCTATATAAACTCCATCTCTTTGGGGATTTTGGCCAAGTTTTTAAGGAGAAAAATTTCTGGTTTCTAGAGGTTTTAAAACAAGTTTTCAAAAGTGTTTGGGGCTTTAATTCTTCAATCTTTATTGTTTTAGGTTTTTGGAAAAATCAAAGAAAAGAATATTTTGGGAGATTTGTCTTGGTTTTCATTCTATATCTTTTGGAAGGATTTTCCCAAGTGATTTTCTTTGTTGCTAGTTTTCCAAAACACCTTGTTTCCACACTTGAGCTATCTACTATCCTAAACTATTAGGATCTTTGTTTTGTGGAAAAGAAAGAAAAAGAGAGTTTGTGGTTTTTGAACCACTTGTTGTAAACCCTCCTTTATTTGTTGTATCCCTCTTTGGTAGAGGTGATCGGAGTGGTATTGGTTTGCTCCCTCTTCGGTAGAGGTGGAGTTTGGTTGTGAGCCTCTTCGGTAGAGGTGTGTGGATTGGTTGTTGTTGGTTGTTGGCCTCGGTGGAGGTTGTTGTATTGAGAGAGGAGTTAGGTACTCCTTGTGTTGTAAGAAATCCTCTTCGGTAGATGTTCCTCGGTGGGAGTTGAGATAGTGGAAATCCTACACGGTGGTGTAGGCGGGGATGTAGAGCAAGGTGCTCGAACCTCGAAACAAATCTTGGTGTTTGCGTTGTGATCCATTGTCTCTCTAACTCTCTCTCATTTACTTTGTGCAAAGCATCATACTTCATATCATACCATATTTGCTTGTGTTGTGCATAATTCATATTGCCTTGCATTATTTCATATTGTAATTTATCCTTGATTGCTTGGCTTGATTGTGTGTGCACATATTTCATATTGCTTGGATTGCTTGTGTGTGTGTGCCTAACTTGTACTCATCCAACAAGAGCTTCACATAGCGCCTCAACCCATTTCAAGGGGAATCAAGGGGAGTTAGTCCAGAGCCTCGCAAGGGGAATTCGGCTATACTTGTTGTATTGTATTAGTTTGTGCATAATTTGCATTAGCTTCCGCATTTAGCGCACTTAGTTTGCATTTAGTTTCTTAGATTAGCACTTACACCTATTCACCCCCCCTCTAAGTGTTTTTCAATTGGTATCAGAGCTAGTGCTCCTGATACTTAGGCTTAACATCCTAGGAGTGAGATCCATTTGCTTGCTAATCTCATTTGCATTTGCTTGTTTGCACACATTTAGTTTATACCATGGACTTCATGACCCCACCTAGTTTTGACCCTTCCAACATTGATGTTTGGAAGTATAGGATGTCCATGTACCTAAAGACCCTAGGTTTGCATGTTTTCCTTGCCGCCACCAAGAGATGTTATCTTGGTGATGGTAATCATATAGGGGCCAATGCACAAGCCCTAGAGGCCATTAGAAGCACATTACCTAAAGATTATCTTATGCGTGTTTCTAATCTTGATTCCGCTTTTGCAGTGTGGAACAAGTTGACAACAACCACCACCTCCTAGCTTCAATTGCCAATCCAAGAAGAGGAATCTAGCGGAGAATCCGAGCCACAACAATGCTATATGGTCCAAGAGAATGACTCCCTTGAGGTACACTCGGAAACTCCATTAGATAGTGATGATGATGCTAGCTCTTCAAATGATCATATTGATGCCCATGCTTTGAATGAAGAACTTTCCATTGTTTGTGAAAAACTAATAGAAAAATATAAGATTTTGAAAAAGAAAAGTCTAGAAATTGAAAAAGAAAATATAAGTTTGCATGCTAGACTTAACAATGTTTTGCAAGAGAAAGTTGAGGTCTATAATGAAAGGGATTCATTGAGATCTCAATTAGAACTTGCACTTAAAGAAAATGAATTTTTAAAATCTAAAAATGATTGCCATGTTCTTTTGAAGAAAAATGAAAATTTGTCTTCAAAAGTTGATTTTGTTTTTTAAAAGAGAATGTTGATTTGAAAAATAAAATTATTTCTATTTCAAATGATCTAGATGTTTGTTTAAAGAAAAACATTGTTTTGCAAAATAAGATTGATGCACATGTTTGCCATGCTAGGGTAGTATCACACACTTCACCTATTGCATGCCACACTTCTTCTTCTAAGATTAATGATGATATTTATTTACTTAAGAAGAAGGTTGATTGTTTGGGCTCCACTATGAGCCAATGTGCCTTGAATCACACTCGGTTGGAAACCTTGGTTCGAAAGAAACAAGTTCCATCCTTTATGCATGCACACCCTTCACGGCATACACATGCTTCTCACGGACACACCCATCACCATATGTATGCTCATGTGTACACATGTACACATTGTGGACGTAAGGGCCACCTTGCTAAATTTTGCTATGATAGATTACATACTCCAAATTTAGCAAAGAAATTTGTTTGGGTTAGAGAAGGGACTAACCCCCATGGACCCAACAAGATGTGGGTACCAAAGACCACCCCTCCTTTGTTTAATGTAGGTGTGGGCTCTCACATGACGTGAGAGTGATAGCACCTTGGAGTGGATGCGTTCCGGACTTCATGGAAATCAAATTGGATGCATCACTTTCAAGGGAAGATTTGGTGGAGATGACCACCATGTTTTGGAGACAAGGAGAGTTGCTTCTTCGATTTTGGTAACAATCCTTTACTCCCATTTATTGTTTACATGCTTTCCATTTCATTGCTTATAGCATGTTTTGATGTTTTATAGCATGTTTCATTGTCTATGGATTAGTATGTTCATTCCATGTTTATTAGATCCTTGACATACATGTATAGTATTTGAGACACACATGCTTATTTGATTCACATTTAGTGTTCTCACCGTTTGTTTAGCTATAATGTACATCATGAATCTAATACATGTGAATTCTCATAATAATCATGTTTTAGTTTTCCATGATGACTTTTATCGTGTTTTTGATGCTTCATGTTTTGAATATATGTTTAAGTGTTAGTTTTCATTAAAACTAGTTATATACTTGTACATAGAGTGGGCTACAAATAAATCTATATACAGTTGGAATTGAATGCTTATTTGAACCCATTAGATGTGCTAGTATAGTCTAGTTTTGATGATTCATACATATTAAACTTGTATTCTCATTTTTGAATTTGCGTTATGATTGTATATTTCACTTCATGTATATGTTTGTATTGCCAAACTTTAAGATATACATGTATACCCTTGAGTCATTTGCCTTTCATGCAAATATCTATTATGGACTCAAAGTGTGTTTAAGGGATATGTATGTATACTTCTTGTGTTGACAAATCATACATATACCTTGAAATGAAAATTGCTTTGATGAAAATTTAGCCTTACATGTTTTCATGTTATGTGTCAATATTTAACTTCATGTATATGTCCATCTTATCCAAACTATTGACTATACATGAGTATCCTTTTTGAGCCACGTGCCTTAATGCATATATCTTGTGGACTCTTTATGTTTTGGATATGTATGTATACGTTAGTTTGTATTAGACATACATATGCCTTGAAGATTAGATAGTTTTGATGATTTCGTGTTTTAAAGAATAATTGAGCTTATTGCCTAATTTTCATATTTATGATCTTCACATATTATTTGTACACTCATATCTATTGCTCATGTTTTGTTTCTCATGAGGTATGCTTTATTGGTTAGAGTGATGATTATCATGTGAATTTCATTTTGTTTTATTCCTTACTTGAAGGATTTCGTGCTAGTTAACAAGTTTTCCATTTAACTAGTTGCGGTGTTCTTCATTTTGGTAGTGATTTTCAAACAAAACTACATTTTCAAATCTATCTTTGAAAACCCTACCTTCAAAGGGCGGTAGGATGGGAGATCATGTTCATGTATGCCCTAAATTGAAAATCTTTAAAACTTGAATTATGATTGGGTGGTAGATAATATGATGTATACACTTGAACTTATTGTTATGTCAATTGGTATCATTGAACTCTTTCAATTGGTATCATTTTGATCTTCTTGTATACTCATATATGTTTTGTATGTATGTATGCTTTAAATTCCAAGTATATCAATTTCTATTGGTATCTATCTTTCATACATATATATGTTTGTGTTTATGCTAGTGCTTGAGTTTCAATTTTGTTTAAATTGATTACTTTTAAATTTTTATCAAGACTATGCATGACTTTAGTTTGTATTTCATAAAGGGGGAGAAAATTTGATTTTGTATTTCAATTGGTATTTGTACTCCCACTCTTTATGATTAAAAGTTGTTATTTTAAACATATGATATCAACATCAAATTATATGTTTTTTAAAATGAACAATTCTTACTATTGGTATCAATGTCTCTATGTAAAATCTTTTCAATTGGTTAAACATAACAAATTTTGAATACATTTAGTATCAAGATTCATGTTTTAGGAATTCAAGATTTATGTTTAATTACAATTGGTATTTTCAAAATTTTGTTTAAAGAAAATATTCAATGTTTTGATTTGTATTTCCTATATGCAAGGAGAGCTTAACATCTCTCTTACATATAGATTCATGTTGAGTATATTATAAATTGAGGAGCTTGACAACTCTTCTTTATATGATATACGTGTGTAGGGGGAGCTTCATATCTCCTCTTATGCATTACATAATATGTGTTATGTGAGTTAGGGCTTGTCATCCCTTCTTCATGTAATGCATATGTGTACTTCCTCTTCATGAATGTATATAGCATATAACATATATTGATTCTTGTTTATTGGTATCAAGATGCTTCATTGACATATTTTTAATTGATATCATGTTTGTAGTCACCCCTTATTGATTTTGTTTTTTGTTTTAGACAAAAAGGGGGAGAACATTGTCTTTTATTGTTTTGTTTGACATAAAGGGGAAGAAAGATTTTTATCCCTCGTTTTATTTATGGTTTTGATTACCCCTTTGTTGATGATTGACAAAAAGGGGGAGAAAGATTTATGAAGTTTTATATGCATGCTTATGTTTATGCATATATTATGTTTTAATCTCAAGAATCTCAAGAATATTAAGTTTAATTGGTTTAATTGATTTATAGAGTTTGCTTTGTAATTGGTATCTAGAGCTTATTAGTTTGCTTTGTAATTGGTATCTAGAGCTTATTTTGTTTTGAATATTCCATTTGATATCTAGAACCATTTATTGTTTATGCATATCCATGTTTCATGTTTAATATTCATTGCATATATTTATTGTTTATCCCTATGCATGAGTTAAGGGGGAGCTTCCTTGAAGCTTATCTTTAATCCATGCATATATAACTCCATGAGTTTTGTCATCATCAAAAAGAGGGAGATTGTTGGCCCAATGGCTTTCCACTCTAGTTTTGATGATGATCAACACTCATGTAGTTATGTTTACTAATATTCTTGTGTTTCTAAGTTTCAGATCATTAACAGGATATTAGTTGGTGATTAGCTTCAACAAGATGATTAGAAGCTATTCATGATGATTCCGGTGCCAAAGCTTAAAGATCATACCTTTGCACTTGGAGAATCACGGAGTTTGGACTGAGTCTACTTGAAGATGAAGATCGTCAAGAAGACTTAGGTATCCTAGTTTAGATAGAGGTTTTAGATCCATTTGTAAAGCTTAGTTTAGTTGATATGCTCAAGTGAACACAAAACACACGTTTTATGATTTGATATTTAGTTTTATGAATAGTTGATCAAAACAAGTTTACATATGGTATATGTATAGTAGATGTTTTCTATTTATACATACATGCTTTAACTTGGTAAACAAACTTATTTTGATATCCCTATTCATGTTTTGGAAAAATCAAGTTTGACAAAATACAGGTTTTGTTTTTGATAAAATTTGCAAGACTCTAAAATGAATTGATATGTTGATATATTGTCTTGAAATTTTTATCACATGTTTATGTTTTAACATAAATGATAAAACAAGTTTTAGAAAAACATATTTTTAGAAAAATAGTTTTTATTGTGATTAAAACTATTTTTTAGATTTACTGTGAATTTATGGGATTTTTATTGAGTGAAAAGACCTATTTTCAAATCCCGTATCTGTGCAGATCTGCACTGTGCCTGGCAGGCCAGTTCGGTCGACCGGACCGGTCGACCGCACCATGTGGCCGGTCGACCGGGTCGGTCGACCGATGTGCACAGACGTGCACGCTGGCTACACATTGTAGTCGGTCGACCGGACCGGTCGACCGAGTTGAGAGTTCAACTCTCAGGATGTTTCGGTCGACCGGGCCGGTCGACCGCTAGTGCCCAACGGTCACTTTTCTGACCGTTGGCGGTCGACCGGGCCGGTCGACCGACGCCTGTCAGAGCTGCCAGCTCAGCTCTAACGGCTAGTTTTCTGTTTGGCCTATATAAACTCCATCTCTTTGGGGATTTTGGCCAAGTTTTTTTAAGGAGAAAAATTTCTGGTTTTTAGAGGTTTTAAAATAAGTTTTCAAAAGTGTTTGGGGCTTTAATTCTTCAATCTTTATTGTTTTAGGTTTTGGAAAAATCAAAGAAAAGAATATTTTGGGAGATTTGTCTTGGTTTTCATTCTATATCTTTTGGAAGGATTTTCCCAAGTGATTTTCTTATTGCTAGTTTTCCAAAAACACCTTGTTTCCACACTTGAGCTATCTACTATCCTAAACTATTAGGATCTTTGTTTTGTGGAAAAAGAAAGAAAAAGAGAGTTTGTGGTTTTTGAACCACTTGTTGTAAACCCTCCTTTATTTGTTGTATCCCTCTTCGGTAGAGGTGATCGGAGTGGTATTGGTTTGCTCCCTCTTCGGTAGAGGTGGAGTTTGGTTGTGAGCCTCTTCGGTAGAGGTGTGTGGATTGGTTGTTGTTGGTTGTTGGCCTCGGTGGAGGTTGTTGTATTGAGAGAGGAGTTAGGTACTCCTTGTGTTGTAAGAAATCCTCTTCGGTAGAGGTTCCCTCGGTGGGAGTTGAGATAGTGGAAATCCTACACGGTGGTGTAGGCGGGGATGTAGAGCAAGGTGCTCGAACCTCGAAACAAATCTTGGTGTTTGCGTTGTGATCCATTGTCTCTCTAACTCTCTCTCATTTACTTTGTGCAAAGCATCATACTTCATATCATACCATATTTGCTTGTGTTGTGCATAATTCATATTGCCTTGCATTATTTCATATTGTAATTTATCCTTGATTGCTTGGCTTGATTGTGTGTGCACATATTTCATATTGCTTGGATTGCTTGTGTGTGTGTGCCTAACTTGTACTCATCCAACAAGAGCTTCACATAGCGCCTCAACCCATTTCAAGGGGAATCAAGGGGAGTTAGTCCAGAGCCTCGCAAGGGGAATTCGGCTATACTTGTTGTATTGTATTAGTTTGTGCATAATTTGCATTAGCTTCCGCATTTAGCGCACTTAGTTTGCATTTAGTTTCTTAGATTAGCACTTACACCTATTCACCCCCCTCTAGGTGTTTTTCAATTGGTATCAGAGCTAGTGCTCCTGATACTTAGGCTTAACATCCTAGGAGTGAGATCCATTTGCTTGCTAATCTCATTTGCATTTGCTTGTTTGCACACATTTAGTTTATACCATGGACTTCATGACCCCACCTAGTTTTGACCCTTCCAACATTGATGTTTGGAAGTATAGGATGTCCATGTACCTAAAGACCCTAGGTTGCATGTTTTCCTTGCCGCCACCAAGAGATGTTACCTTGGTGATGGTAGTCATATAGGGGCCAATGCACAAGCCCTAGAGGCCATTAGAAGCACATTACCTAAAGATTATCTTATGCGTGTTTCTAATCTTGATTCCGCTTTTGCAGTGTGGAACAAGTTGACAACAACCACCACCTCCAAGCTTCAATTGCCAATCAAAGAAGAGGAATCTAGCGGAGAATCCGAGCCACAACAATGCTATATGGTCCAAGAGAATGACTCCCTTGAGGTACACTCGGAAACTCCATTAGATAGTGATGATGATGCTAGCTCTTCAAATGATCATATTGATGCCCATGCTTTGAATGAAGAACTTTCCATTGTTTGTGAAAAACTAATAGAAAAATATAAGATTTGAAAAAGAAAAGTCTAGAAATTGAAAAAGAAAATATAAGTTTGCATGCTAGACTTAACAATGTTTTGCAAGAGAAAGTTGAGGTCTATAATGAAAGGGATTCATTGAGATCTCAATTAGAACTTGCACTTAAAGAAAATGAATTTTTAAAATCTAAAATGATTGCCATGTTCTTTTGAAGAAAAATGAAAATTTGTCTTCAAAAGTTGATTTTATTTTAAAAGAGAATGTTGATTTGAAAAATAAAATTATTTCTATTTCAAATGATCTAGATGTTTGTTTAAAGAAAAACATTATTTGCAAAATAAGATTGATGCACATGTTTGCCATGCTAGGGTAGTATCACACACTTCACCTATTGCATGCCACACTTCTTCTTCTAAGATTAATGATGATATTTATTTGCTTAAGAAGAAGGTTGATTGTTTGGGCTCCACTATGAGCCAATGTGCCTTGAACCACACTCGGTTGGAAACCTTGGTTCGAAAGAAACAAGTTCCATCCTTTATGCATGCACACCCTTCACGGCATACACATGCTTCTCACGGACACACCCATCACCATATGTATGCTCATGTGTACACATGTACACATTGTGGACGTAAGGGCCACCTTGCTAAATTTTGCTATGATAGATTACATACTCCAAATTTAGCAAAGAAATTTGTTTGGGTTAGACCCCCATGGACCCAACAAGATGTGGGTACCAAAGACCACCCCTCCTTTGTTTAATGTAGGTGTGGGCTCTCACATGACGTGAGAGTGATAGCACCTTGGAGTGGATGCGTTCCGGACTTCATGGAAATCAAATTGGATGCATCACTTTCAAGGGAAGATTTGGTGGAGATGACCACCATGTTTTGGAGACAAGGAGAGTTGCTTCTTCGATTTTGGTAACAATCCTTTACTCCCATTTATTGTTTACATGCTTTCCATTTCATTGCTTATAGCATGTTTTGATGTTTTATAGCATGTTTCATTGTCTATGGATTAGTATGTTCATTCCATGTTTATTAGATCCTTGACATACATGTATAGTATTTGAGACACACATGCTTATTTGATTCACATTTAGTGTTCTCACCGTTTGTTTAGCTATAATGTACATCATGAATCTAATACATGTGAATTCTCATAATAATCATGTTTTAGTTTTCCATGATGACTTTTATCGTGTTTTGATGCTTCATGTTTTGAATATATGTTTAAGTGTTAGTTTTCATTAAACTAGTTATATACTTGTACATAGAGTGGGCTACAAATAAATCTATATACAGTTGGAATTGAATGCTTATTTGAACCCATTAGATGTGCTAGTATAGTCTAGTTTTGATGATTCATACATATTAAACTTGTATTCTCATTTTTGAATTTGCGTTATGATTGTATATTTCACTTCATGTATATGTTTGTATTGCCAAACTTTAAGATATACATGTATACCCCTTGAGTCATTTGCCTTTCATGCAAATATCTATTATGGACTCAAAGTGTGTTTAAGGGATATGTATGTATACTTCTTGTGTTGACAAATCATACATATACCTTGAAATGAAAATTGCTTTGATGAAAATTTAGCCTTACATGTTTTCATGTTTATGTGTCAATATTTAACTTCATGTATATGTCCATCTTATCCAAACTATTGACTATACATGAGTATCCTTTTTGAGCCACGTGCCTTAATGCATATATCTTGTGGACTCTTTATGTTTTGGATATGTATGTATACGTTAGTTTGTATTAGACATACATATGCCTTGAAGATTAGATAGTTTTGATGATTTCGTGTTTTAAAGAATAATTGAGCTTATTGCCTAATTTTCATATTTATGATCTTCACATATTATTTGTACACTCATATCTATTGCTCATGTTTTGTTTCTCATGAGGTATGCTTTATTGGTTAGAGTGATGATTATCATGTGAATTTCATTTTTGTTTTATTCCTTACTTGAAGGATTTCATGCTAGTTAACAAGTTTTCCATTTAACTAGTTGCGGTGTTCTTCATTTGGTAGTGATTTTCAAACAAAACTACATTTTCAAATCTATCTTTGAAAACCCCTACCTTCAAAGGGCGGTAGGATGGGAGATCATGTTCATGTATGCCCTAAATTGAAAATCTTTAAAACTTGAATTATGATTGGGTGGTAGATAATATGATGTATACACTTGAACTTATTGTTATGTCAATTGGTATCATTGAATTCTTTCAATTGGTATCATTTTGATCTTCTTGTATACTCATATATGTTTTGTATGTATGTATGCTTTAAATTCCAAGTATATCAATTTCTATTGGTATCTATCTTTCATACATATATATGTTTGTGTTTATGCTAGTGCTTGAGTTTCAATTTTGTTTAAATTGATTACTTTTAAATTGTTATCAAGACTATGCATGACTTTAGTTTGTATTTCATAAAGGGGGAGAAAATTTGATTTTGTATTTCAATTGGTATTTGTACTCCCACTCTTTATGATTAAAAGTTGTTATTTTAAACATATGATATCAACATCAAATTATATGTTTTTAAAATGAACAATTCTTACTATTGGTATCAATGTCTCTATGTAAAATCTTTTCAATTGGTTAAACATAACAAATTTTGAATACATTTAGTATCAAGATTCATGTTTTAGGAATTCAAGATTTATGTTTAATTACAATTGGTATTTTCAAAATTTTGTTTAAAGAAAATATTCAATGTTTTGATTTGTATTTCCTATATGCAAGGAGAGCTTAACATCTCTCTTACATATAGATTCATGTTGAGTATATTATAAATTGAGGAGCTTGACAACTCTTCTTTATATGATATACGTGTGTAGGGGGAGCTTCACACCTCCTCTTATGCATTACATAATATGTGTTATGTGAGTTAGGGCTTGTCATCCCTTCTTCATGTAATGCATATGTGTAGGGAAGCTAACTTAGCGTCTTCCTCTTCATGAATGTATATAGCAATATAACATATATTGATTCTTGTTTATTGGTATCAAGATGCTTCATTGACATATTTTTAATTGATATCATGTTGTAGTCACCCCTTATTGATTTTGTTTTTTTGTTTTAGACAAAAAGGGGGAGAACATTGTCTTTTATTGTTTTGTTTGACATAAAGGGGAAGAAAGATTTTTACCCCTCGTTTTATTTATGGTTTTGATTACCCCTTTGTTGATGATTGACAAAAAGGGGGAGAAAGATTTATGAAGTTTTATATGCATGCTTATGTTTATGCATATATTATGTTTTAATCTCAAGAATCTCAAGAATATTAAGTTTAATTGGTTTAATTGATTTATAGAGTTTGCTTTGTAATTGGTATCTAGAGCTTATTAGTTTGCTTTGTAATTGGTATCTAGAGCTTATTTTGTTTTGAATATTCCATTTGATATCTAGAACCATTTATTGTTTATGCATATGCATGTTTCATGTTTAATATTCATTGCATATATTTATTGTTTATCCCTATGCATGAGTTAAGGGGGAGCTTCCTTGAAGCTTATCTTTAATCCATGCATATATAACTGAAAAACACATAGAGGGGGGGTGAATAGGTGTAAGTGCTAATCTAAGAAACTAAATGCAAACTAAGTGTGCTAAATGCGGAAGCTAATGCAAATTATGCACAAACTAATACAATACAACAAGTGTAGCCGAATTCCCCTTGCGAGGCTCTGGACTAACTCCTCTTGATTCCCCTTGAAATGGGTTGAGGCGCTATGTGAAGCTCTTGTTGGATGAGTACAAGTTAGGCACACACACACAAGCAATCCAAGCAATATGAAATATGTGCACACACAATCAAGCCAAGTAATCAAGGATAAATTACAATATGAAAGATGCAAGGCAACACAAGCAATGTATATAAAATGAATGCTATGAAAGTATGATGCTTGTATGAAATGATGCTTGCACAAAGTAAAGAGAGTAAGGGTTAGAGAGACAATGGATCAAACGCTAACACAAAGATTTGTTTCGAGGTTCGAGCACCTTGCTCTACATCCCCGCCTACACCACCGTGTAGGATTTCCACTATCTCAACTCCCACCGAGGGAACCTCTACCGAAGAGGATTTCTTACAACCCAAGGAGTACCGAACTCCTCTCTCAATACAAACCACAACACCTCATACTAGAGGTGTCAACCAACAACCACACCTCTACCTAAGAGGCTTACAAACACAATCCCAATCACCTCACACTTGAGGGATCCAAACCAATACCACTCCGATCACCTCTACCGAAGAGGGATTCACAAATAAAAGGAGGGTTACAACACAAGAGGTTTACAACAACAACCTCAAACACTTTCTTTTCTCTTTTTCCACAAAACAAGATCCTAATAGTTTAGGATAGAAGATATGGCTCAAGTGTGGAAACTATGTGTTTTGGAAAACAAGAACTCAAAGAAAAACACTTGGGAAATTTCTTGTAAAAGATAAAGAATGAAAGCCAATACAAAAATCCCAAATTCCAATTTCTTTGATTTTTCCAAAACCCAAAAACACAAAGAATAAATCTTGTTAGCACTTAAAACTCTTTTAAAACTCTTTTAATCACTTTAGAAAACTGGTATTTTTCTTCTTGAAAAACTTGGCCAAAATCCCCAAAGAGATGGGTTTATATAGCCCCTATACAAAACTAGCTGTTAGGCTGATGTGGCAGTTCTGACAGCCACCGGTCGACCGGCCCGGTCGACCGCCAACGGTCAAAAATGTGACCGTTGGGCACTAGCGGTCGACCGGCCCGGTCGACCGAAAAAACCCGAGAGCAGAGCTCTCACCTCGGTCGACCGACCCGGTCGACCGGTTCTGTGCTTAACAGACGTGCACATCTGTGCACATCGGTCGACCGGATCGGTCGACCGGCCCTTTGGTGCGGTCGACCGGCACGGTCGACCGACCAGCCTGTCAGCCCAAAAACCAGGTCAGAAATTTAGGGAAAAATATTTTACAAAAATCTTTTATCATTTCTGAAAATTCCATAAAACTTGTTTTATCATTTTATGTTAAAACATAAACATGTGATAAAAATTTCAAGACAATATATCAATATATCAATTCATTTTTGTGTCTTGCAAATTTTATCAAAAACAAAAACCGTTATTTTTATCAAACATGATTTTTCCAAAACATGAATAGGGATATCAAAATAAGTTTGTTTACCAAGTCAAAGCATGTATGTATAAATAGAGAACATCTACTATACATATAACATATGTAAACTTGTTTTGATCTATTATTCATGAAAACCAGAAACCAAATCATGAAACGTGTGTGTTTTGTGCACTTGAGCATACCAACTAAACTAAGCTTTACAAATGGATCTAAACACATAAACTAAACTAACTACACTAGGATACCTAAGTCTTCTTGTCGATCTTCCATCTTCAAGTAGACTCGATCCCAAACGCGTGATCCTCCAAGTGCAAAGGTATGATCTTTAAGCTTTGGCACCGGAATCACCATGATAAGCTTCTAATCATCTTGTTGAAGCTAATCACCAACTAATATCCTGTTAATGATCTGAAACTTAGAAACACAAGAATATTAGTAAACATAACTACATGAGTGTTGATCATTATCAAAACTAGAGTGGAAGGCCATTGGGCCAACAATCTCCCCTTTTTGATGATGACAAAACTCATGGAGTTATATATGCATGGATTAAAGATAAGCTTCAAGGAAGCTCCCCCTTAACTCATGCATAGGGATAAACAATAAATATATGCAATGAATATTAAACATGAAACATGCATATGCATAAACAATAAATGGTTCTAGATATCAAATGGAATATTCAAAACAAAATAAGCTCTAGATACCAATTACAAAGCAAACTCTATAAATCAATTAAACTTAATATTCTTGAGATTCTTGAGATTAAAACATAATATATGCATAAACATAAGCTTGCATATAAAACTTCATAAATCTTTCTCCCCCTTTTTGTCAATCATCAACAAAGGGGTAATCAAAACCATAAACAAAACGAGGGGTAAAAATCTTTCTCCCCTTTTTGTCAATCAAAACAATGCAAACAATGTTCTCCCCCTTTTTGTCTAAAACAAAAAAATCAATAAGGGGTGACTACAAACATGATATCAATTAAAAATATGTCAATGAAGCATCTTGATACCAATAAACAAGAATCAATATATGTTATATGCTATATACATTCATGAAGAGGAAGACGCTAAGTTAGCTTCCCTACACATATGCATTACATGAAGAAAGGATGACAAGCCCCAATTCACATAACACATATTATGTAATGCATAAGAGGAGATGTGAAGCTCCCCCTACACACGTATATCATATAAAGAAGAGTTGTCAAGCTCCTCAATTTATAATATACTCAACATGAATCTATATGTAAGAGAGATGTTAAGCTCTCCTTGCATATGCAAATACAAATCAAAACTTTGAATATTTTCTTTAAACAAAATTTTGGAAATACCAATTGTAATTAAACATAAGTCTTGAATTCTTAAACATGAATCTTGAAACCAAAACAAATTTTGAATTTCTTAAATATGATACAATTGAAAAGATTTTACATAGAAACATTGATACCAATTGTAAGAATTGTTCATTTAATTTGATGTTGATATCATATGTTTAAAATAACAACTTTTAATCATAAAGTGTGGGAGTACAAATACCAATTGAAATACAAAATCATATTTTCTCCCCCTTTATGAAATACAAACTAAAGTCATGCATAGTCTTGATAACAATTTAAAAGTAATCAATTTAAACAAATTGAAACTCAAGCACTAGCATAAACACAAACATATATATGTATGAAAGATAGATACCAATAGAAATTGATATACTTGGAATTTAAAGCATACATACATACAAAACATATATGAGTATATAAGAAGATCAAAATGATACCAATTGAAAGAGTTCAATGATACCAATTGACATAACAATAAGTTCAAGTGTATACATCATATTATCTACCACCCAATCATAATTCAAGTTTTAAAGATTTTCAATTTAGGGCATACATGAACATGATCTCCCATCCTACCGCCCTTGGATGGTAGGGGTTTTCAAAGATAGATTTGTAAATGTAGTTTTGTTTGAAAATCTCTACCAAAGTGAAGAACATCGCAACTAGTTAAATGGAAAACTTGTTAACTAGTACGAAATCCTTCAAGCAAGGAATAAAACAAAATAGTTTTTCATGAAGTAAGAAATCCACATAATAATCAACACTCTAATCCAATTAAGCATAAATATGTCTCATGAAAAAAATAAAACATGAGCAAGCAATAGATGTGACTGTACAAATAAAGTGTGAATATCATACTTATGAAAATATTTTCATTAAGCTCAATTATTCCTTAAAACATAATTCCATCAAAAACATGAAAAATCATATAAAACTACTTATTTAATTTTCAAGGCATATGTATGTCTAATACAAGCTAAAATATACATACATATCCAAAACTCAACGAGTCCACTAAATGTATATTCATGAAGGCACGTGGCTCAAAAAGATGTATATGTATAAGATTAGTTTGAACTAGATAGACATATACATGAAGTTAAACATAAATACATGAAACATGAAAAACTAAATTTTCATCACAACAAATTTCATTTCAAGGTATATGTATGAATTTGTCAACACAATAATTATACATACATATCCCTAAACACAATTGAGTTCATATATATATATTTGCATGAAAGGCAAATGACTCAAGGGGTATACATGTATATCTTAAAGTTTGACAATAATACACATATACATGAAGTGAAAACTCATAAAACAAATCCAAAAATGGAATACAAGTTTGAAATGTATGAATCATCAAAACTAGACTATACTAGCACATCTAATGGATTCAAATAAGCGTTCAAGCTCATACATATATAGATTTATTTGTGGCCCACTATATGTACAAGTATAATTCCTAGTCTTAATGAAAACTAACATCTAAACAGTAACCTTAACATGAAGCATCAAAACACAATATAAAAGTCATCATGATAAAGCTAAAACATGATTACTATGTAAATTCACATGTATTAGATTCATGATGTACACTATAGCTTAAACAAAAGTGAGAACACTAAGTATGGGTTCATATATGCATATGTGTCTCAAATACTATACATGTATGTCAAGGATCTAATAAACATGGAATGAACATACTAATCCATAGACATCAAAAACATGCTATAAACATTAAAACATGGAAAGCATGTAAACAATAAATGGGAGTAAAGGATTGTTACCAAAACCGAAGAAGCAACTCTCCTTGTCTCCAAAACATGGTGGTCATCTCCACCAAATCTTTCCTTGAAAGTGATGCATCCAATTTGATTTCCATGAAGTCCGGAACGCATCCACTCCAAGGTGCTAACACTCTCACGTCATGTGAGAGCCCACACCTACATCAAAAACTTTAGGGGTGGTGGTCTTTGGTACCCATACCTTCTTGTTGGGTCCATGGGGGTTAGTCCCTTCTCTAACCCAAACAAAGTTCTTTGCTAAATTTGGAGTATGTAATCTATCATAGCAAAATTTAGCAAGGTGGCCCTTACGTCCACAATGTGTACAAGTGTACACATGAGCATACATGTGTTGATGGTGTCCGTGTGGAGCATGTGTATGCCGTGATGGGTGTGCATGCATAAAGGATGGAACTTGTTTCTTTCGAACCAAGGTTTCCAAGCGTGTGTGGTTCATGGCACATTGGCTCATAGTGGAGCCCAAACAATCTACTCTCTTCTTTAACATACAAATATCATCATTGATCCTAGAAGAAGAGGTACATGCATTAGGTAGACTAGATGAAGAAGCTACACTAGCATGGCAAACATGTGCATCAATTTTATTTTGCAAAACAATATTCTTATCTAAACAAACATTCAACTCATTTGAAATAGAAATGATTTTGTTTTTCAAAGCAACATTCTCTTTTAAAACAAAATCAACTTTAGAAGACATATTTTCATTTTCTTCAAAAGAGTTTCACAATCATTTTTAGACTTTAAAAATTTATTTTCTTTTAAAGCAAGTTCCAATTGAGATCTCAATGAATCCCTTTCATTATAGGCCTCAACTTTCTCTTGCAAAACACAATCAAGTCTAGAATGCAAACATCTATTTTCTTTTTCAATATCTAGACTTTTCTTTTTCAACACGTTATATTTTTCTATTAACTTTTCACACACAATAGATAGTTCTTCATTTAAGGCATGGGGATCAATATAATCATTTGAAGAACTAGCACAATCATTACTATCTAGGTGGGATTCCGAATGTACCTCAAGGGAGTCATTCCCTTGGACCATGAAGCATTGTGGATCGGATTCTCCACTAGATTCCTCTTCTTGAATTTGAACTTGAAGCTCCGAGGTGGTGGTGGTTGTCAATTTGTTCCACACTGCAAAGGCGGAATCAAAGTTAGAAACACATAAGAGATAATCTTTAGGAAGAGTGCTTCTAATGGCCTCTAGGGCTTGTGCATTGGCCCCTATATGATTACCATCACCAAGATAACATCTCTTGGTGGCGGCAAGGAAGACATGCAAACCTAGGGTCTTTAGGTACATGGACATCCTATACTTCCAAACATCAATGTTGGAAGGGTCAAAGCTAGGAGGGGTCATGAAGTCCATGGTAAACTATATATGAATGTGCAAACAAACAAATGCAAATGAGATTAGCAAGCAAATGGATCACTCCTAGGATGTTAAGCCTAAGTATCAGGAGCACTAGCTCTGATACCAATTGAAAAACACCTAGAGGGGGGGTGAATAGGTGTAAGTGCTAATCTAAGAAACTAAATGTAAACTAAATGCGCTAAATGCGGAAGCTAATGCAAATTATGCACAAACTAATACAATACAACAAGTGTAGCCGAATTCTCCTTGCGAGGCTCTGGACTAACTCCTCTTGATTCCCCTTGAAATGGGTTGAGGCGCTATGTGAAGCTCTTGTTGGATGAGTACAAGTTAGGCACACACACACAAGCAATCCAAGCAATATGAAATATGTGCACACACAATCAAGCCAAGCAATCAAGGATAAATTACAATATGAAAGATGCAAGGCAACACAAGCAATGTATATAAAATGAATGCTATGAAAGTATGATGCTTGTATGAAATGATGCTTGCACAAAGTAAAGAGAGTAAGGGTTAGAGAGACAATGGATCAAACGCTAACACAAAGATTTGTTTCGAGGTTCGAGCACCTTGCTCTACATCCCCGCCTACACCACCGTGTAGGATTTCCACTATCTCAACTCCCACCGAGGAAACCTCTACCGAAGAGGATTTCTTACAACCCAAGGAGTATCGAACTCCTCTCTCAATACAAACCACAACACCTCACACTAGAGGTGTCAACCAACAACCACACCTTTACCTAAGAGGCTTACAAACACAATCCCAATCACCTCACACTTGAGGGATCCAAACCAATACCACTCCGATCACCTCTACCGAAGAGGGATTCACAAATAAAAGGAGGGTTACAATACAAGAGGTTTACAACAACAAACTCAAACACTTTCTTTTCTCTTTTTCCACAAAACAAGATCCTAATAGTTTAGGATAGAAGATATGGCTCAAGTGTGGAAACTATGTGTTTTGGAAAACAAGAACTCAAAGAAAAACACTTGGGAAATTTCTTGTAAAAGATAAAGAATGAAAGCCAATACAAAAATCCCAAATTCCAATTTCTTTGATTTTTCCAAAACCCAAAAACACAAAGAATAAATCTTGTTAGCACTTAAAACTCTTTTAAAACTCTTTTAATCACTTTAGAAAACTGGTATTTTTCTTCTTGAAAAACTTGGCCAAAATCCCCAAAGAGATGGGGTTTATATAGCCCTATACAAAACTAGCCGTTAGGCTGATGTGGCAGTTCTGACAGCCACCGGTCGACCGGCCCGGTCGACCGCCAACGGTCAAAAATGTGACCGTTGGGCACTAGCGGTCGACCGGCCCGGTCGACCGAAAAAACCCGAGAGCAGAGCTCTCACCTCGGTCGACCGACCCGGTCGACCGGTTCTGTGCTTAACAGACGTGCACATCTGTGCACATCGGTCGACCGAATCGGTCGACCGGCCCTTTGGTGCGGTCGACCGGCACGGTCGACCGACCAGCCTGTCAGCCCAAAAACCAGGTCAGAAATTTAGGGAAAAATATTTTACAAAAATCTTTTATCATTTCTGAAAATTCCATAAAACTTGTTTTATCATTTTATGTTAAAACATAAACATGTGATAAAAATTTCAAGACAATATATCAACATATCAATTCATTTTTGTGTCTTGCAAATTTTATCAAAAACAAAAACCGGTATTTTTATCAAACATGATTTTTCCAAAACATGAATAGGGATATCAAAATAAGTTTGTTTACCAAGTCAAAGCATGTATGTATAAATAGAGAACATCTACTATACATATAACATATGTAAACTTGTTTTGATCTATTATTCATGAAAACCAAAAACCAAATCATGAAACGTGTGTGTTTTGTGCACTTGAGCATACCAACTAAACTAAGCTTTACAAATGGATCTAAACACATAAACTAAACTAACTACACTAGGATACCTAAGTCTTCTTGTCGATCTTCCATCTTCAAGTAGACTCGATCCCAAACGCGTGATCCTCCAAGTGCAAAGGTATGATCTTTAAGCTTTGGCACCGGAATCACCGTGATAAGCTTCTAATCATCTTGTTGAAGCTAATCACCAACTAATATCCTGTTAATGATCTGAAACTTAGAAACACAAGAATATTAGTAAACATAACTACATGAGTGTTGATCATTATCAAAACTAGAGTGGAAGGCCATTGGGCCAACAATAACTCCATGAGTTTTGTCATCATCAAAAAGGGGGAGATTGTTGGCCCAATGGCTTTCCACTCTAGTTTTGATCATGATCAACACTCATGTAGTTATGTTTACTAATATTCTTGTGTTTCTAAGTTTCAGATCATTAACAGGATATTAGTTGGTGATTAGCTTCAACAAGATGATTAGAAGCTATTCATGATGATTCCGGTGCCAAAGCTTAAAGATCATACCTTTGCACTTGGAGAATCACGGAGTTTGGACCGAGTCTACTTGAAGATGAAGATCGTCAAGAAGACTTAGGTATCCTAGTTTAGATAGAGTTTTTAGATCCATTTGTAAAGCTTAGTTTAGTTGATATGCTCAAGTGAACACAAAACACACACGTTTTATGATTTGATATTTAGTTTTTATGAATAGTTGATCAAAACAAGTTTACATATGGTATATGTATAGTAGATGTTTTCTATTTATACATACATGCTTTAACTTGGTAAACAAACTTATTTTGATATCCCTATTCATGTTTTGGAAAAATCAAGTTTGACAAAATACAGGTTTTGTTTTTGATAAAATTTGCAAGACTCTAAAATGAATTGATATGTTGATATATTGTCTTGAAATTTTTATCACATGTTTATGTTTTAACATAAAATGATAAAACAAGTTTTAGAAAAACATATTTTAGAAAAACAGTTTTTATTGTGATTAAAACTATTTTTTAGATTTACTGTGAATTTATGGGATTTTTATTGAGTGAAAAGACCTATTTTCAAATCCCGTATCTGTGCAGATCTGCACTGTGCCTGCCAGGCCAGTTCGGTCGACCGGACCGGTCGACCGCACCATGTGGCCGGTCGACCGGGTCGGTCGACCGATGTGCACAGACGTGCACGCTGGCTACACATTGTAGTCGGTCGACGGACCGGTCGACCGAGTTGAGAGTTCAACTCTCAGGATGTTTCGGTCGACCGGGCCGGTCGACCGCTAGTGCTCAACGGTCACTTTTCTGACCGTTGGCGGTCGACCGGGCCGATCGACCGACGCCTGTCAGAGCTGCCAGCTCAGCTCTAACGGCTAGTTTTCTGTTTGGCCTATATAAACTCCATCTCTTTGGGGATTTTGGCCAAGTTTTTTAAGGAGAAAAATTTCTGGTTTCTAGAGGTTTTAAAACAAGTTTTCAAAAGTGTTTGGGGCTTTAATTCTTCAATCTTTATTGTTTTAGGTTTTTGGAAAAATCAAAGAAAAGAATATTTTGGGAGATTTGTCTTGGTTTTCATTCTATATCTTTTGGAAGGATTTTCCCAAGTGATTTTCTTTGTTGCTAGTTTTCCAAAAACACCTTGTTTCCACACTTGAGCTATCTACTATCCTAAACTATTAGGATCTTTGTTTTGTGGAAAAAGAAAGAAAAAGAGAGTTTGTGGTTTTTGAACCACTTGTTGTAAACCCTCCTTTATTTGTTGTATCCCTCTTCGGTAGAGGTGATCGGAGTGGTATTGGTTTGCTCCCTCTTCGGTAGAGGTGGAGTTTGGTTGTGAGCCTCTTCGGTAGAGGTGTGTGGATTGGTTGTTGTTGGTTGTTGGCCTCGGTGGAGGTTGTTGTATTGAGAGAGGAGTTAGGTACTCCTTGTGTTGTAAGAAATCCTCTTCGGTAGAGGTTCCCTCGGTGGGAGTTGAGATAGTGGAAATCCTACACGGTGGTGTAGGCGGGGATGTAGAGCAAGGTGCTCGAACCTCGAAACAAATCTTGGTGTTTGCGTTGTGATCCATTGTCTCTCTAACTCTCTCTCATTTACTTTGTGCAAAGCATCATACTTCATATCATACCATATTTGCTTGTGTTGTGCATAATTCATATTGCCTTGCATTATTTCATATTGTAATTTATCCTTGATTGCTTGGCTTGATTGTGTGTGCACATATTTCATATTGCTTGGATTGCTTGTGTGTGTGTGCCTAACTTGTACTCATCCAACAAGAGCTTCACATAGCGCCTCAACCCATTTCAAGGGGAATCAAGGGGAGTTAGTCCAGAGCCTCGCAAGGGGAATTCGGCTACACTTGTTGTATTGTATTAGTTTGTGCATAATTTGCATTAGCTTCCGCATTTAGCGCACTTAGTTTGCATTTAGTTTCTTAGATTAGCACTTACACCTATTCACCCCCCTCTAGGTGTTTTTCAGATTATTGCCAGAGTGGGGGTTGTGTTCATCTCCCCACAGGATCATGTCCTTCCCAGAGCATTCTCCCTGACAGAGTCATGCTCCAACAATGTAGCGGAATATAATGCTCTGCTCATTGGTCTTCAGCTCGCCCATGGAATGGGGGTACGCTACCTCGAAGCTTACGGCGATTCAAAACTGATTATTAATCAGGTAAAAGGCGAATATGAAGTTCGCCGCGAGGATTTGGTGCCTTATTACCACACAACCATCGAATTGGCTAACCTATTTGAAGGTTTCTACATCGGGCATGTGTCTCGATCTCAGAATACCAAGGCAGATGCTCTGGCTGCATTAGTAACAACATTAGACTTACCAGCCGACACCGAGTATCACCTCACAGTGGCAACCCGACACCTTCTCTGCTCTAAACATATGTTGAGAACCAGAGAGGTCTATAATATCTCAACGGATCTTGAGCCGAGAGATTGGCGATTTTCTCTCATCGACTATGCCTTACATGGTCTGCTGTCAGACGATCCTAAAGAAGCGGCATCTATCAGACGAAGGTCTCTCCGTTTCTACTACGATCCAACTCTGAAGACACTTTACCGTCGTTCATATGACGGTGTCGTCCTCTGTTGCCTTTCCAATTCAGAGGCGCAGAAAGTGTTTAAAGAAGCACATGATGGCATTTGCGGAGCTCATCAGCCAGGTCCAAAACTTAAAGATAGGTTGCATAGGCTTGGATACTATTGGCCAACCATGATAGCCGATGCCATCCAATATGCACGAAGGTGTAAAGCATGCCAGATTCATGCGGACTTCATACACCAGCCCTCGGAGTTGCTCCACCCGACTGTTGCTTCATGGCCATTTGAAGCATGGGGAATCGATGTCGTAGGGCCAATCAGCCCCTCTTCGACAAAAGGACACCGGTTTATCTTGGCAATAACTGACTATTTTTCAAAGTGGGCGGAAGCTAGACCACTGGTAGAAGTCAAAACCTCTAACGCGGTGAATTTCATCAAGCACCATGTCATTCATCGATTTGGTGTCCCTAGGCGGATCATCCATGATAATGGTCCCCAATTCGTAAGCCAGGTATTCTATCAGTTCTGCGATAAATACCGAATTCAGAATGTGGCTTCGACTGCCTATAATCCCGCCGCTAATGGCTTGGCGGAAGCATTCAACAAAATGATCATCAAGCTACTCAAGAAGTTCGTCTCATCGAATAAGCGAGATTGGGAAGAAAAGCTTGGTGAATGTCTTTGGGCCTACCAAACCACGGTTCGGACACCGACAGGCAATACACCTTTTTTCTTGGTGTACGGGTGTGAAGCAGTCATCCCGCTGGAAATCCAAATGCCGTCATTGCGAGTCGCTCTAATGACTAAGATCACATCAGAGGACAATGATCGATTGCGTCTTCAAGAGCTCGAGTTGTATCAAGCTCGAATCTCAAAAGCCTTCAATAAGAAGGTCAAACAAAGAGTCTTCCAGAAAGGAGACTTGGTTTTAGCCGTCAGACGACCGATGATTATGACGCACAAGACCAAAGACAAATTTTAGCCTAAATGGGAAGGACCGTTTGTAATAGAAACAGTCTATTCAAACGGAGCATACCGCCTCATGACTTCAGATGGCGATTTACTCATGCCGATTAATGGCAAGTTCTTAAAGAAGTATTATCCTTGATTAAGGATCCTTCTCATGATCAAGTTGACATTATACCTCTGATCAAGACCTTTATGTCCAAGGTACATGCAAAGAGAGCCTTTCTCTTCCTCCAAGCGAGATCATACAACCATAAACCAGTAGGAACCTGGCCATATACTGGTTCTCTCAAAGGAGAATCAAGGTTACACATACGCTAACTAGATGAACCAATATCCTTAACAATTAAGGATAAAGGAAAATGTTGGCCTTTAAGCCCAACATAAGTCCTCGACAACTCATCATGCTGAGGGGAATAGCATGGCTAGCCCAATTCAAACGGTAGTTGGTAAAGGCATATCAAACCCGTTGACAGCTGGGGATTTGCTAAAAATCCTAAGAGACCTGTTCCCATTTGATTCCCTCTCCAAAATCACTTACCAATTCTCATCCATAGAATGGTAAGACCACATATGCATTTCGCTGTTACGTTAACATTAAACCTATGACAGTGATTCCCTGGTTTCTCCCCGCGAAAACGAGCTCTCCAAAATCACTTACCAATTCTCATCCATAGAATGGTAAGACCACATATGCATTTCGCTGTTACGTTAACATTAAACCTATGACAGTGATTCCCTGGTTTCTCCCCGCGAAAACGAGCTCTCCAAAATCACTTACCAATTCTCATCCATAGAATGGTAAGACCACATATGCATTTCGCTGTTACGTTAACACTAAACCTATGATAGTGATTTTCTCGTTTCTCCCCGTGAAAACGAGACCTTTTCCCAAATTCCATTACAACCTTGAGCCTGTTGACATCTATAAAAGACAGGTCTCGATACTTGTTGACATTTACAAAAGATAAGTATCACCTACCTTGAGCTTGGTGGCGTCTCAATTGGTTATGTCATTGCGACCTCTGAACTAGCAGACAGCCAAGTCTCAATTTTGAGCCTGTTGACATTTACAAAAGACAGGTCTCGATACTTGTTGACATTTACAAAAGACAGGTATCACCAACCTTAAGCTTGGTGGCGTCTCAATCGGTTATGTCATTGCGACCTCTGAACCAACAGACAACCAAGTCTCAATTTCGAGCTTGTTGACATTTACAAAAGACAAGTCTCAACCTTGAGCCTGTTGACATTTACAAAAGACAGGTCTCGATACTTGTTGACATTTACAAAAGACAAGTATCACCAACCTTGAGCTTGGTGGCGTCTCAATCGGTTATGTCATTGCGACCTCTGAACTAGCAAACAGCCAAGTCTCAATTTTGAGCTTGTTGACATTTACAAAAGACAAGTCTCAACCTTGAGCCTGTTGATATTTACAAAAGACAGGTCTCGATACTTATTGACATTTACAAAAGATAAGTATCACCGACCTTGAGCTTGGTGGCGTCTCAATCGGTTATGTCATTGCGACCTCTGAACTGGCAGACAGCCAAGTCTCAACCTTGAGCCTGTTGACATTAATAAAAGACAGGTCTCACCCGTACTTGTTGACATCTACAAAAGACAAGTATTACCCTTTTAGCCCCACAAAGGCTAATCTTGAGCTTGGTGGCTTCTCAACCGGTTACGTCAGTGCGACTTCTGAACCGGCAGATAGCCAAGTCTCATTATTCAATCCAGCAAGGGCTATCCTCTCAAATGGCTGCAATACAACTTGGAAACGACAATCCAGCAGATAGAACAAGTCGGAGATTCGACAGGGAGTCAAAACAAAATTACTTTTATTGATTCCAAAAAGGACGGGATACATGGAGGTACATATATTACAAGCTATAAGGGTGCGTCATAAGATTTGATCCGTCCCTCAAGAAAGGCCAGCCATGCCTTCCTATCATCGGCAGGCCTAATAAGAGCCCGCGACCTTAGCTCAGCCTTATTAAAACTCGCCGTCTGGGCCAAGCGAGATTCAACTTCAGCCAAGGTTGCCCTTTGAGCTAACTCTTACCACGAAAGCTCATCACTCTGAGCCTTAAGCTGCTCAAGCCGCGCAGTTTCTTCAAGACGTACAGGTTCAGCCTTGGATAAGAGAAGATTTGCCTTCCTGATAATCTCCTTGGCCTTTTCAATTTTGTCTTCAGCGTCAAGAAGAGCACTGTTAGAAGCATTTATGGCATCCCCGAGCTCTATCTTCCTTGTCTCCAAGGATTTCAAGTCCGAAGAAATAGCCTTAGCGGCTTCCTGAGCGGCGAGATGGGCTTCATGCATTTGAGCGACAAGGTGCGCAAGCTGCTCGTCAACCGAAGACTCCAAGTTTGAACGGCTGAGACGGCACCATTCTTCCACGTCTCTCTCAAATTGGTCTACCAGAAGTTCCAATGCGACGGCCTGGTTATCCCCTCCGAAGTCCCGGATATTCTCAATACTACGGGAGAGGACCACCTTTAAAGTAGAACATGGCATAGTTGAGCCTTTCAAGACCAGATCAATGGATCGCTTCAAGCCTTTATAAAAGCTATCGATTAATCAGCTACAAATTCATTTTTAGCCTCGGCCACTCCTGGCAGACGGGCAGCCTCAGAAGATTCCACCGGCCTTGTTGATATTACCGTGGAAGCAACAGTGGGAACACTGGCTGCAGCAGCATGGCAGGTTATTGGTGATCTTGACGGAGTCCTCATTGAAACCAGTACACTAGCCACAACCGAGGTCAGACTAGTGACTATTTCCTAGACAGCAGGCTCAACCACCAGTGTTGGAGAAGTAGGACTTGTAATCACCCACAGCTCCGCACCTGGCAAAACTGATGGCACCTCACTCGTTGATATAGTTGGGAGTGAAGTTGCCTCCATGACTACCGTCCCTTCAACCTCTGTTCCTCTGGCTGGCTCAGGCCGATAAGGGGAAGGTCACCATACAAAGCATCCAACACAGCAGCATCCGCCGCGGTCAAAGTGCTCATGTCACCCCTGGACCCCTCGGGAAGACCGGTTGGCTCCCTTGAAGTTGACGCACCCAGAGGCGGAACACCTGCAACAAAGTTGTGTTTAGGCAGGACACAACAAATGGTAAAAGTCAAAAGCCAAAGCAATACCAAAAGATGATGTCGCCTCAATCGTCTAGGCGGCCACATCAGTCTCTACAGGCTCTATTGGAAAATCCTTAGCGGAGTCAATACGAAGGCCCAGCCCGCTTTCGCTCGCCGAACCCTTCGTTGTCCACCCAAGGGAGCTAGAAGTATCAAAATTTCTCCTCGAAGTCCCGATACCCGAAGGACCAACATCAGCTGCATCACCTCCGGACCCTTCTGAGACGGCAAAATAGCCAGCCTCATCACCCTCTTTATAGGTGAATAGGGGATCATAATGTTCCCCATGTTCTTCGACGGCCGCAGCTCTCGGGCTTGTCGCTGCCTCAGTTCCTGCACCACAAAATGAATGATGAGCTGTCTAAAACACATATAAGGTATATTACAAGGACGGAGTTGATTTTACCCAAGTTCGGAGCAATTTCGCCAGTCGTCGGTTCTGCAACTGACGGTTCAACTACTAATGGGACAAGACGAGGAAGCACCGCAGATGGTTCGCCCTCTACAACAACCGTAGGAGCTTGGCGACGAGGCTTTTTCACCAACTGCTTCCTACAAGACCCACCTGTCCGTTTGCGCTTAAGAGGAACGTCGGAATCCTCTTCCTCTGCTTCTTCTACATGTCTTGGGGGAGCTGTCCTCATCACGCCAGAACCAGCTGCAAGAGTCTCGGCACTTGCCTCCGCTTCGAAGCGAGGACTTTCCGCATCCGAGGCTTCGCTGTCATCAACAGCACGAATTCTTTTATGCCCGGGACGCGAACCCTTTTACCTTCCCTTCTCTCAGAGACCTTCCGCTTTAGCCGCTGAGAAATTAACTTCACACCAGAACTGTTAGCATTGAATCCAAGGGGTGTGGAGTTGGAAGTCGCATACCACTGGCAGAAGCTCAGGGTCATTAGAAGATTAGGAGTCCTCAACGGCATATGCAGCCGCGCCTCGGTACAGCCCGCAATGAAAAATCGCCAAGCACGAGCTCCATCAATAAGGCTCCCCATGAAAGCTAGATTGAGATTTGGGTTGCCCATATACAGTTGGTCATATCCAAACTGTCGAGCAAACCGACTTGAAACATAGGGCTCCAAGTAGCAGCTATCCCCGCTCCAGTATAATAAATGTGAGGGCCGGATGCTGACTAGCCATTCAAAAATTCCCCGGCTCAAGGATGACTACCCTTCCCCCGCATCTTTGAACTCCTCGTCATAGCCTGCATCCCGAATACGGGAAAAACAGCGGAAGTCATAGCGACGCACCAATTTACGCGCCTCAGCCACGTAAGTCTTCTGCCATGAGCATCCTTCGAATCGGCGGAGGAGCGCCATTCGAACACCTTCGGGAGGGTCCTCTCCAGCTTCAATCAAAGAGGGACAGTGCAGGGCGAATCAACGCCATCAAATAAGTATATGGCAGACCTACTCTGGGGTTAGGTCCGTCGCGGGGTGAAGTGGCCCCCTTTCCACGCTTCGTCACTGGCGGTCTACAGAAACCTTCCGTCAATGCGCGAAGGCCTCTCTGGATACAGCACACCATGGCCGGAAGAAGTCCCAGAGAACGACCATGGTCTAGACGAACAGCAGGCAGCAGGACGTTCGGATGAATGACGTCACCCGACGAAGACGGCACAACGCACCTCTTCAGTCAGACTGTCAAGAAGCCAGCTAGCAGTGCCTGCCGGGACATCGGCCGACGAGCCTGGTGATGGAAATTTCGAAGAACATCGCCTTTTTCATAGGGACCGTCGTCTTCTTCCACAACTAGATCCCTTGGGAATGCTTTTGCATCAGGCTAAAGATGTCTTCGACAGCGACTCCACAGTGAGCCGCTTCAGGAGTGTTCTCCATATCTGGGGACAAATAATCTCCCCAGCTCTTCAAGCTACAAGAAGTTCCCTTACTATTTCCGTGCATGCTGAAGCAAATGTACAAATGGCACATTAACTCCCGGTAAGTCTCGAACAAGGCAGACTCCTGCTTCTCCAGAAATGCCAATTCCGCCTCGCACGGGAAGTATTCTTCATATGGGATAGATCCCAAAGGCAGAGCAGAGACTTCACACATCTCATGCAGAGCCATACCCAGTTCGCCAAAGGGGGTGAAGAAAGTCCCTGTAGCCGGGTAGTACAATTCAAAGATGGCGTAGAAGCACGCCACGTTCATCTCAACGCCGTAGCAAGTCGCCCTGACGGCCTTATGAAGGTTCAGCCTCTCCAGATCCTCCTCGAAATGAGCAAGGACGTATACAGTTAAATCCCTCCACCACGCCTTCGGAGGGTGAATCCAGCCTGGAGTTCTGAAATCAGTGGCCGGATAGTTCCCATTAACTTTAAAGAATTGATTGCCAAAGGTCTGTGCCACCGCAGGATTTTCTCCCACTTGGATGTCTCGCGACACATTCCCAGGATGTAGACCCATTATGCAACGAGGAGGCCCCGCTTTTGCATAACCAGGAGACTAAAGCATCAATTTCCCTACATGGATGGAGTCGGTACTCCGGCTCACTTCCCACGACATCTTCCGAGCCTGCGTCACGCATTGGAAGGAAGACAAAGAAAAATGCCGCTTATTAGATGGGAGACAGAATTTCTCGCCATCCAACTGGAAAATCCATTGCCCCTCCTCGGCCAGCAGCTGGCGATCAGGGTCTGGCGCGGCATCCTCGAACATGAAGTCGGGCTTCCTATAGGTTCGACGGTCAAAATCTTCATGGGGAGCCGTAGTCAGAATGCTCCTCGTGGTGCGTTGCTCCCCACCATAAATAAGTGTGTCTCGAACGAGAGAGCTCCGCTCACTAAACAGAGAAGCCTGCCCTTGGAATTGCAGGCTGACATTGCCGTCCGATCCCCTGGTCATCCCAAATAGACTGTTCAAAGGACCCGGAGTGTAGTGCACTGCAGGAACAAAGAGAAACTATGATCAATTCATCAGCCAAGCGAAGGCCTAAACAAAAACACAATTTTCGCTAAGGCATAGCTTTGCTCTCCGAGCGAAGCTAGCATGACGATAGCTTCGCCCCGAAGCTTGGTTGCGCAGCTGCAGTGTAACTCCGCATCCCACACGAGGGCAGGATGCAGGAAAATATTCAAGTGTTAGCTTCGCTTTGGAAGCTTAGCTTCGAACAATAGGATGCGACAAAGCCTCAAAGGCTAACTTCGTCAGAAGGGCATTACGGTCCTTTTCCCTTAAAATTTCAAAGGACAGCTTCGCTTGAAAGCTTAAAGAAGAATTCTTCAGTTCTTGGATCCCCGATTAAGAAATCAAGGTAAATTCAGGGAATTGGACTTCCTAAAATCATAATACCATGGTTGATCTCGTGTTGGAGTCATTTAAGGACAGCCGGAAACTAGCTGTAAGAGAGAGACGGCAGTCTCTAATCAAAAGGGAAAGTTCCCTACCGGCGATTGGTCGTTCGATGACCGGAGGAGGGGAAGGACCCTCCGCTGCAGAAGTTGCCACTTCTTTTCCCGCTCGTCTCTTGGGCGCCATTGAAGAACTGTGGAAGTTCTTAAACTCTTGAATGAAGAAGAAAGAAGAAGAAGAGTCAAGTGCTCTGGAAAATTCAAAGAAAAATGATGACTTTCTCTCTCAGTCCAACCAGGCTTTTATAGGCTGACGATCGCCTGAAACGACGCCTCGATAAGAGCACAGGCTGTCGTTTCAAATTAATTTGAAACGGCGCCTAAAGCGCCTTCTCGAGAAGCGCTGATTCTGCCCCATTAAGGGCTAACTTCGCCATGAGCCAGATGCGGACTTCGCACAATACATCGATGATTTCGCCATCAGGATTGCCTTAGCCTCGCTGAAGGCATAGGCCGAACTCGCAGATATGCTAGCTTCGCTGAAAGCTTACTCTGGATTCAAAAAGGGTCCTATCTTTTAACCCCGCATGGAGTTTAGCTCCGCTAGCCGAATTCAAGATGAAGGCAAAGCAAAAATCAAATGAGCAGAAAATGAACTTTCATTGATTTAAAAGGAAAGGTACATTGATACTACATCAAGGTTGTGTTTCATACAACAGAATCATTTGCTCAAGAGGCATACAAGTGGTCTTATCTATTTTCAAGCCAAACCAACCAGACACGAAAGGCCTTCCTCCTGCACAAGGCCGTAATCCTTCACATAATGATAGAAGGTGCCACCAGAACAAATTGTGCCACCAGGAAGTTGAACCTTCCGCAATCAAAATTGGCAAAGGACTGATCGCCACTAGCAGGTTGGATCTTCTTTGATGAAAATTGGCAATGGGAAGATCCGCGACCTTATAGATGACGTCCGCTTTCCCAAAGTGGATCATCTCGGATAAGCGACTACCAGCCTCGCCTCGAAGTGGATCATCTCGGATAAGCGACTGCCAACCTCTTCTGGGACACACAGCGGCTGCCCAAGTTTGTTCCCCTACTTAAGGGTAAAGTCTCAACTGGAAAAGCAAGAGGAAATTTCCTGGTTTCTTTAATTAAATAAAAAGATTGGCGAACATAGCTCACTGTAATGTAAACCGGAACAAATTAGCAGTTAAACACAGGAGAAGCTGCAAAAGCACTAAGTCAAATTCTTTGGGGCGAAGCAATCCCATTCAGTCAAGTATTGATTTCAGTTAAAACAGAGGGTAGCCTCGCTTGCACAGTGATGATGGGCTAGCTCAGCAAATGCCAAGTCCTAACGTCGCCTATATGGCTAAGCCAGACTGATCCTGAGGAACGCAGTCTTGACCCCACCTATATGGCAAGACTGGCTCAACTTCGAAGAGACTAAGTCCCAAGTTTTGCCTGTGTAGCGGACTTAACACGCATGCAGTAATCTTTCTTTGATCAAGTCAAAATGATAGCTTCACTGGGAAGCTATGCTGAAATCCTTCTCTGCAGATCAGTTAAATGGAGAGCAAGGGAAATTCATCCCTGAAGCAGCTGTCAAAGCTAAGTGAAGGGAGATGAACTCCCTAAAAGATTATTGGTGAAGTCTCTAAATGATCAAGACTTATCGGTCCTTGGCCGGGTAATAACCAGAGTGGGCATCCCCACTAATTCAGAGATCTGAATATCTCTTTCAACCAAGAGAAGAGAAGAAGAGCAGATCACTTCTCTTCAGAGGACCTCAAGTGTCCTATTTATAGGCCCCATGGCCTGAGCGCTGCCGCCTCAAGCGTGGAAGCACGAGCGCATTTAAGGCATTTATTGCGCCTTGAGAAAAGGGACGGTTTCCCTTAGAACCGTGCAAAGGAAGAAACGCTCTCCCTCATAAAGGCACTTATTGCGCCTTGAAGAAATGGAATATCCTCCCTCAGAAATGCACAAGGGAAGAATATCTCCTTCGATCAATGCGAGAGAAGTCATTCTGACCTCGAAAAAGGAGTAATCCTTCTCGTGATTGACCCACAGCAGTTAGCCTCGGGAAAGCAACAGATGCTCCAGAGCGAACTTATTCCTGGAAGCCTGGATGCGAAGCTACGCAGATGCGAATCTACATGATTCTCCAGCGAACTTATCCCAAAGCAGGATTAAAAGAGAAGCAGAACTCAACCACTATGGCGACGTTCGTACTTCACATACTACCGATCAAAGCAGTTCAAAGTATTTCGAAGTCTGAGCCATCGCAGACTTTCGAAAACTTTGAAGGGGGTCTTGTTGACACTTAAAAAAGACAAGATTCTTACTGGCCCGAACAATGTCTAAACTTGTTGACATTTACAAAAGACAAGTGACAGATAAGCTGACGACCAGTTTTCACCCATCTCCGAGGGACAAGGAAGCAACTTGGACTCCACTGATCCAGCAAGTAGACAGTGAGCCCGGATTGTCTCTAAACAGACCTCAGCAGGTCTAGGATGCTACCACTTAGCATCACATGAGCCCAAAGGGATAGCCTCGCCTGAGAGGTTAAGATCATCCAACTTCGCCTTAAAGCCATTCAAAGCTCTGCCAGGAAGCTAACTTATAGCTTCGCCTGAACTGCTGAAGCGTAACTCCGCAGAGAGAGTTAGCTTCGCCTGAAGCCACATGCAACTGCGCAGAAAGGGTATATGGTAGCTTCGCAACAGATGACATCTAGCTCCACCGAAGAGCTTTCTTCTGACTTCGCCAGATACTGCCTCCAGCTCCGCTGTGAGTTCAAAGCGGGCAGCGCCGCTGCTGGTCTGCTATGGTCAACCTTTGACCAATCAAATCTCCAGATGAAATCAGATATAATCAGGATTGAGATCAAATCCAATCAAGATCACATCTGAGATCAAATTTGGCAGTTGATTGCCACAATCTCTTGACTCTTCTAAAACGAGTAAGAAGATCAGGGAAAATCCTCCAACGATATGGAAAGGATCAAAACAGATCAAGAGGATCAACCGACCTGCCATTTCTAGCTTCGCAGAAGCTGATCCTAGCCTCGTAGCAAGGCTACTTTCCCGATTTTAAACAGATTGGATTCGATCTGTTTCTATATTTTCAAGGGACAATTATACCCCTGCTCTCTCTATAAATAGCCCACCAGGGGCACAAGGAGAGAAGAGAGGAGAGAGGCGATACGTAAGAGAGAAGACTCCACAAGCAGAGACTTCTTCACAAAGCACCGTGCGTTCTTGAATTCAGAGACTTTATAGAGAATTGCTTCTCTAATCAGGGTGCTGATACTCTAATACCTTCTTCTCAAGGAACCTCCGGAACCAGGCGAGAAGGAATTCCTAATTGAAGGAGGTTTTGAGAAGTAGTAAGAGGGTTCTACCAACCTTCTGTTCTCTGATTCCCCGAACCAGGCAAGAAGGGAATCTCATCACTCGCATCGTCAAAGGGACAAAGTGGTCACGCGCTGACCAGACTCCTATCAGCACACTTCTCCAGAATCTCTGAGGAGATCTACTTGTAATCTTTTTAAGAATACTTGTAATTTAGCTCCTCAACTCTTTTTATTGTAAGTTTTCCCCTTTGAAAATTATATGGAAAACAGCGTGCATGCTTGTGCACGTCGGTCGGCCGCACCGGTCGACCGACTATTGTTACGGTCGACCGGCAGACAGCCAGTCTAGTTATTATAGGACTTAAAAAGTTAGGTTTTTATCTTTAATTAAATCCCATAAAATCACATAAATTTCACAAAAATCAGTTCTTATTATATCTTTGAAATACAAATATGTGTGATAAAAATTCAACACATATTTCAAACTATTTGAGCCATTTTTGTGAGATTAAAAATTTGCCTTAAATCAAAAACTGTATTTTTCAAAAATAGAATTTTTGAAATGGAAATTCGTTTTCTCCAAAACTTATGCAAATACAAAAACATGATATTGAAACAACTTTGAAGCATATTGTATATGGATAGAATCTAATATACATGAAAGGTAGTATATCTATGTTTTTGACATTAAATCTAAAAATAAGTTTTATTTAAATACAAAACTCTAAATACATGAATAGCCTATCAAAATAAGTTTTCTAAATAGATGAAGCATAGATGTATATAGATCAAATCTAATATACATTAAACCATGTAAACTTGTTTTGATTCTATCTATTCATGAAAACCAAAATCGGTTAAGCCGAAAACCAAAACATGAACTTGTGTGTATGTGTATTGTGAACTTGAGCATATCACACTATCTAATCTTTACAATGAGATCTAAACAAACTATACTAAAACAAACCGAAGTCTTCTTGTAGAACGCCATCTCCAAGTTGACTCGACCCAAACGTGATCTTCCGAGCTTGACTCCAACCGAGTGCTAGATGTGAACTTGACGCTCGAGCTCTTGAATCACCATGTGAAAGCTCCAAAAACACCTTTGTTGAAGCTAATCACCTACTAATATCTTGGTTAAATATCTAAAACTAAATATCACAAGATTATTAGTAACTATAACTACATGAGTTAATCATCATCAAAACTAGAGTGAAGGGCCTCTGGACCAACACTTTATTAATTAATATTATTCCAGTCTACACTCCTTCCTAACTCTAAATCAATCTCCACTCCAATATAAGTCTATTGATAAATCAAAGTATCAACAGATCTAATAAATCTAATAATGTTACCCATCGATAAAGTGAGTTACCCACATCTCAGTATTAAGATACTAACTCTGCATATATATAGACATCAACAATATATCAATTCATTCTCTATCCCCAAATCCAACCTCACACTAATATAGTCCACTGACCCAATCTATCAATGAAGTACGTCTCATTATTAATCCACAAATTTACAATTTAGTTCTCATCCTCTTATCACTAATAAGGAAACTTATGACTAATACTCACTAGCTTCGAATACCAGAACTAAACAATAACAGTATTGGCAATAGAGTAACGATATATCTATAAAACAATATGAGTGCATCATGATATAACAATAGTTGCCGGCATGATGAAAATAATGCAAAATATATATACATTCGCATGAAACATTAGTGAAAATACTGAGATAGGATAAGAATTAAAATAGATTTAAGATTAGTTAAGATTTTATTTTGAAATAGAATTATGATTTTGAAAATAGGATTTGGATTTAGGGTAAGTTATGATTAGATATGATTTTTGTTAGGATGTGGATTTGAGGTAAGATTAAAATAAGTAAGATTAAATTAGATATTAGGTAATAGGTTTTGGTTTGGTTTTGACTCAAATAAAAAAAAAATAGAAGGAATGGAAATGGGCTCATGGCTTGGGTCAAGAAAAAATAAAAGAAAAATATGAAACGGATATAAGCTAATGGTAAAAGGTAAAGCATATGGAAATGGGTACTTGGGTTTGGATTGGGCTTAGGATAAAGAATAAGAAAATGAAAGAAAAAGGAAGAGAAAAATAGGTGGCAAAAAGTGAGCTTATCTAAGAATAATACACAAAATAAATATCAATAAATTAATAATAAGAATAATAACAATAATACACAAAGATATAGTAATACATAATAATAACCATAATAGTAATATAATAACAACAATAATTAACACAAAATACATGTAATAAAAAATAATATTATTCATTATTAAATCTTGTATTTCAAAAATAGAGGTATTACATTCTACGCACCTTATAAAAAATTTCGTCCTTGAAATTTCAATAAAGCAAAGAATAATAAAAAAAATTAAAGTTAAGGGAGAACATAAACAAGCTTCCATGTCGCCTCTCTGAGACACCACGTTTCCGCTGCGCGCTCTGATTTCTGCTACAACCTTCAACATGGAGTGATCAAACTCAGGAGACAAAATTGGAAAAATAGAATCGAAAAAAGGAATAAGAATCATGATGGAACTAAGATTACGCTAGAAGAAGAGTTAGAATCAGGCGTATCAAAGATTCAAGAGATAGATACTAAAAGAGAGGACGATTAATTTCAAATGGAGTCAATATAATTGAAAGTACATCTAGAGGGGGGTGAATAGGTGTACGGCTAATCTATGAACAATAATGCGGAAATTAAAAACTTAATGCAACACACTTAGTGCAACCAACGAGTGTAGCCGAATTCCCAGTGAAGGCTCTGGACTAACTCCTTTTGATTCCTTTGAATAAGAGTTGAGATGCTATATGAAGATCTCGTGGTTAAACACAAGTGAGGCACACAAACAAACACAACCAAGCAAATAAGTATGATATGACAATATGAATCAATGCAAGGTACAATATAAGAGAGAGGGTTAGAGAAAGTGGATCAATCGCAAATACCGAGATATGTTTCGAGGTTCGAGCACACAGCTCTACGTCCCCGCCTTCATACAGAAGGATTTTCATTAACTCGTCCACACAGGACTTCCCACACAGGGAACCTCCACTGAGAATTTTGGGCAATACAATAACCGGGAGTACACAACTCCTCTCTCAAATACAACACAACCTCTACACTTAGAGGCTAGGCACAAAGCGACCACAATATCCACCTCATAAATGAGGGATAGGCACAAAGTCAAACAAGGATCACCTCACACTAGAGGGATAGGGCACAAAGCCACCACTCCAATAATCAACCCTACACAAGAGGGATATCACAAATAAGGAGGGTTTACAACTTGGTGATCACAAAGACCACAAACCAATTTTTTCACAAAACAAAGATCCTATAGATAGGATAGCAAGATAAGCTCAAGTGTGGAAAATAAAGAGTTTGGAAACAAAAACACAAAGAAAAATACTTGGAAAAACAACTAGAATAAGATTGAAATGAAGATCAAAACTAATATCTCAAATATCCAATTTTTCTTTGATTTTTTCAACCCTTTAAAACAAATAAAGATGAATCCTTTGGCTCTAAAAAACTTTTTTGAAAACTTGTATAAAACACTAGAGAAGTTGAAAATTTTGCTCTTCAAAATCTTGTTAATAAACAACTCAAATGGGGGGATATTTATACCCCATTTGGAATCTGCCTGTTGGCAGCAGAAAAGGCCCAGATTGGCCTTCCGGTCGACCGGCCAACGGTCAAAAAATCGGCCATTGAGCCTCCGGTCGACCGCCCTATCGAGCGTGCCCAGAACCAGAGAGCAACGACTCTCTGGCCGGTCGACCGCCCGGTCGACCGGGCCAACCCGAGAGTGGGCTAACTTCAGTCGGTCGACCGTTCGGTCAATCGGCCAAACATACTGGCCTTTGTGCAGGTCTTGTGCACATCAATCGACCGGTCCGGTCGACCGACCACTGGTCCGGTCGACCGACCACTGGTCTGGTCGACCGCCAGAGCCTGGCAGGGCAAAATACAGGACTTGAAAACTGGTGTTTTTAATGTCAAATAAATCCCATAAAATCTTTAAAATTCTACAAAAATAGGTTCTTGTTATATCTTTGAAATCCAAACATGTTTGAGTAAAAATCAAACCATATTACAAACATTTTGAACCATTTTTGTGACTTGGAAAATTTGCCTAAAACCAAATTCTGTATTTTCCAAAACTTAGATTTTTGAAATGGAAATCCGATTTTTTCAAAACACATGTAAATACAAAAACATGATATTTAAACAACTTTGAAGTATATAGTATATGGATAGAATCCAATATACATGAAAGAGATATATATCAATATTTTTTTGACATTAAATCCGAAAATAAGTTTTGTTTATATATAAAACCCAAATACATGAAAAGGTTATCAAAATAAGCTTTCTTAAGAATATGAAGCATACATGTATATATATATCAAATCTAATATACATTAAACCATGTAAACTTGTTTTGATATAATACCTTTCATGAAAACCAAGATCGGTTAAACCAAAAACCAAAACCAAAACATGAAACGTGTGTGTGTTGTGAACTTGAGCATACAACACTATCTAACTTTACAATGGATCTAAACTAACTATTCTTAAACTAAACAAACCGAAGTCTTCTTGTCTCTAAGCCGACTCGATCCAAACGCGATCCACCGAGCTGGACTCCAACGAGTGCTAGATATGAACTTTGACGCTCGGGCTCTTGAATCACCATGTGAAAGCTCCAAAATACCTTTGTTGAAGATAATCACCTACTAATATCTTGGTTAAATATCTGAAACTAAATATCACAAGATTATTAGTAAACTATAACTACATGAGTTAATCATCATCAAAACTAGAGTGGAAAGCCTCTGGGCCAACAATCTCCCCTTTTTTGATGATGACAAATCTCATGGAGTTATATATGCATGGATTAAAGTTAAGCTTCAAAGAAGCTCCCCCTTAACTCATGCATAGTAATAAACAATAAGATATGCAATGAATGGTAAACATGAATATGCATAAACATGCATAAAACAATGAAAGAAACATGCTCTTGATATCAAATTTTTAAAATAAATTCTTTTTCCCCTTTTTTAAAATAAACATGTTCTTAAATACTAATTGAAAATATAAACTTAGAATAAACATGTTCTTTAAATAATTGCTCTTGATACCAATAAAAATTTCAATTGAAAGCTTTATCAATAAAAGCAATAAAAGCTCTTGATACCAATAAATAAAAGCTCTTGATACCAATTGAAAGATATTCAATAAAAGCTCTTGATACCAACAATAAAAATTTACAAAAGTTCTTGATACCAATAAAACAAAACAACAAAATATGTTCTTGATACTAATATCAATACTCTTGATACCAATATCAACAAAACATCAAAACATCAAACAAACTCTCTTGATACCAATATGAAACAAACTTTGATATAAATTTACAAAACAACAATAAACATGCATTTTGATACAAACTTACAAATAAACAATAAACATGCATATAAACTCAAATACTTCTCCCCCTTTTTGTCATTCATCAACAAAGGGGTTAAAGTAAACAATAAAACAATGTTCTCCCCCCTTTTGTCTGAAACAAAAAAAATCAAGTAGGGGTGAAATCAAATCAAAACATTATGATGCCAATTGAAAAAAAATATCAATTTAGTGCATCATGATATCAATTGAAAATAAATAAAACATACAAATTGAAAGCACATAAAACAATGTTTTTAATATAAATTTAAATAAACATGTCTATATTATACCAATTGAAAGTAAGTAAAACATAAAAAAATTTTGATATCAATTGAAAGATGTAAACATATAGGTAATCTTAATACCAATTGTAAAAAAATTAGTACCAATTGAAAGTAATTTTTCATTAGGAGCATATGATACCAAAAAAAATCAATATCATTTTTCAATCATTTTTCAATATAAAGTGTGGGAGTAAAATACCAACGGTAAACAAAACTAATTGAAAGGTGAAATATGAATTTTCTCCCCCTTTATGAAATACCAAACAAAATGATGCATAAGCTTGTATAAGATACCAATTGAAATATAATCAATTGAAATATAATAATCATTTAAGAAATCAACCTTAGCATAACTAAAATTTGTGCTCAAAGATATAGAGATATAGTAAGCACAAATAAAATATATATATATATATATGTATGAGAAATTAAATACCAATCGAAATTGATACTATTTGAAATATAAGCATACATATATAAAAACATATATGAGTATACAAAAAGAATGCCAATAGTGATACCAATTGAAAAGATCCAATGATACCAATTGAAAATACAATAAGATCAAGTGTATAACTCATATTCCCTACCATCCATTCATGCACATGTTTAAATAGATTTTCAATTAAGAGCATACAAGGCATGGTCGCCCAATCAGCCGCCCTTGAAAGGGTAGGGGTTTTCAAAAATAAGTTTGAAAATTTTGTAACACATTTGAAAACTCTACTATATGAAGAATACCGCAACTAGTTATATGATAAAATTGTAAACTAGTACGAAATCCTTCAAGAAAGGAATAAAACAAAAATATATTTCATGAAAAACATATAAGTCACACGATCATCAACACTCAAAATCTATAAGGTACATATCAAACTCATGAAAACAAAATCATGAGAAAACTTTAAGTAAAGTGAGTATATAACAGTTATGTGAAACACATCATCATGAAAATAGGCAATCAAGCTCAATATGAAATTCCTTAAAAACATGAAAATCATCAAAATTAGAATCCTTCAAGGTATATGTATGTTTTGTACAAACTAGAGTATACATACATATCCTAACATAAACGAGTCCACAAAAATATATGCATAAAGGCAAGTGGCTCAATGATGTATATGTATAACTATTAGTTTAGACAAAATAGACATATACATGAAGTTAAACATAAACATGAAAAACATGTACAAAATGTTGAATACAAGTCAAAATGTATGAGTCATCAAAACTAGACTATACTAGTACATCTAATGGGTACAAATGAGCGTTTAAGCACAAACACATTATAATCTATTTGTGGCTCACTAGTTGTACAAGTATATGCCTGAGTTTTAATGAAAACTAACATCTAGACGTGTAATCAAAACATGAACCATAGAAATCAAAACAAAACTCATATGATCATTATGGTAAATGAACATGCATTAGATCTAGGACATACACATTAGTTAAACTAAAGTGAGAACACTAAAGTATAAATTCATATTAAACATGAGTGATCTCAAATACTAATCATGCATATCACAAGTCTAATAATCATGGCATTTAGCATAATAATCAAGAAACATCAAATCATGTTAAAAATCAATGACATGAAAAGCATGTAAACATAAATGAGGAGTAAGAGATCGTTACCAAAACTAATGAGGGTACATCTCTATGTCTTCAAACCATGGTGGTCTTCCCACCAAACTCCCCTTAAATGTGATGCATCCAAATAGTCCTCTTTAAGCTCGGAACGCATCCACCTCAAGGCACCATCACTCTCACGTCATGTGAGAGCCCACACCTACATCAAGTAAAATAGGACTGGTCTTTGGTACCCATACTCTTTTGGGTCTATGGGGGTTAGCTCTTTTTCTAACCCAAACAAATTTAGTTGCTAAATTTGAATCATGTATACGATCATAACAAAACTTAGCAAGGTGGCCCTTACGTCTACAATGTGTACATGTGTACATGTGTACACATGAGCATACATTGTGTGATGGGTATGAATGTGGGAAGCATGTGTATGCCGTGATTTGTGTGCATGCATAGGAGGAACTTATTTTTTTCGAAACATAGATTCTAAACGTGAGTGGTTCAAAGCACAATGGCTCAAAGTGGAGCCCAAACAATCAACACTTTTCTTTAATAAACATATATCATTTTCAATCATGGAAGAAGAGGTGCATGCAATAGGTATGCTAGAAGGAGAAGCTATACTAGCATGGCAAACATGTGTATCAATATCAATTTTTAAAGATTTATTTTCATTTAAGCAAACTTCTAAATCTTTTGAAATCAAATCAAGTTTGTTTTTCAAAGAAAAATTTTCTTTTACGACAAAATCAAGCTTTGAAGTTAAAGTTTCATTGTTCTTCAAAACATTTTCACAATCATTTTTATTTTTCAAGATTTCATTTTCTTTTAGAGCAAGATCAAGTTGAGATTTAAGTGAGTCACGTTCACTTGAAATCTCATCCCTTTCTTGCAAAGCAATCTCAAGTCTAGAAGATAAATTTTTATTTTCTTCTTTTAACCCAAAACTATCCTTTTTCAAAAGTTTATATTTTGAAATCAAATTTTTACAATTTTTAGCTAGTTCATTATTTAAGACAAGTGCATCCATACACTCATTACAATAAGAACTAGTACTAACATCTAGTTGAGTATCCGAATGTACCTCAAGGGAGTCATTCCCTTGGACCATGAAGCAACGTTCGTCGGACTTGTCTCGACTAGATTTCTTTTTCTTATTGATAATCATTTGTAGCTCGGGAGAAGTCAAAATGTTCCACACTGTAAAAGCGGAATCATAATGAGAAAACACATGTAAATATTTTTTTATCAAGAGATGCTCTAAGTGCCTTTAGGGCTAGTGCATTGGCCTCTATATGCTTGCTATCACTAAGGTAGGATTCCTTGGTAATGGCAAGGTAAACTTTATATCCTAAGGCTTTTAAATGACAACTCATCATAACCTTCCATATATCAATTCTAGAGACATCAAGCATGGGAGGGCTATCCATGAGTGCAAACTATATGTGTGCAAATACAAATGTAGATTAGCAAAACCAAGATCACACTCCTAGGTTGTTAAACCTAATATCAGGAGCGTAGGCTCTGATACCAATTGAAAATACACCTAGGGGGGTGAGTAGGTGTACGGCTAATCTATGAACAATAATGCGGAAATTAAAAACTTAATACAACACACTTAGTGTAACCAACGAGTGTAGCCGAATTCCCGGTGAAGGGCTCTGGACTAACTCCTCTTGATTCCTCTGAATAAGAGTTGAGGTGCTATATGAAGCTCTCGTGGTTAAACACAAGTGAGGCACACAAAAAAATACAACTAAGCATATAAGTATGATATGACAATATGAATCAGTGCAAGGCACAATATAAGAGAGAGAGTTAGAGAAAGTGGATCAATCGCAAACACCGAGATATGTTTCGAGGTTCGAGCACACAGCTCTACGTCCCCGCCTTCACACGGAAGGATTTTCACTAACTCGTCCACACAGGACTTCCCACACAGGGAACCTCCACTGAGGATTTTGGGCAATACAATAACCGGGAGTACACAACTCCTCTCTCAAATACAACACAACCTCTACACTTAGAGGTTAGGCACAAAGCCACCACAATATCCACCTCACAAATGAGGAATAGGCACAAAGCCAAACAAGGATCACCTCACACTAGAGGGATAGGTGATTGGTAGTGAAAAATGCATAATTGTCATCATATTTACCATCATATTTTCATATTTATTCATATAATTCTGTACATTTACTAATATTTTGTTATTTAATGTGTGCAGGCCTTGAGTATTAAATTAAATAAAGAATTAAAGCTTAATGAAGCCTAAAAGCCCATATCCAAGCCCAAGTCCAAGCCCAGGTGCAAAAGTGCAATTACAAGAAGTCAAAAGTGCAAATACAAATTGTAAAAATTGCAAATACTACAAAGAGGGAAAGGATAGAATTCTATTCTACCCTAAATGCTTGGTGGATGAGGATAAATAAGAGTGCAAGGATGAGATTCATTTTTGAAGGGATTTGGATTTAGGTTAACTTGATTTCTAAGTTATCTCAAAAATCCAAAATGAAGAGCCAGGATCCAGCTTCCAGAAGCATATGCCCAGATGGACGGACCAGGAGAAGCCACGCGCCAAAGCGCGTGGCCACCTGACACTGTATGGCCGCGAAAACGCGGCCAGAGCCGCGTTTCCGCGGCAAAGAAGATGAGATTGCGTACCAAATTTGGTGGCTGGGCTCTATCAGGACTCTATCACCTTCTGCACCTATAAATACCCCTGCAGGCACAGCAGAGAGGGCATCCAGAGAAGATTAGGGTTTTTCTTTAGCTTTTTCTCAAATTTTTGCACGTTGTAATTTCGTTTTAAAGGCTTTGTGGAGAAGAAGGAGCTTGTATTTGGAGACATACTTTCGAATAAAGGTTACTTTCTTTTGCATATTTAATTCTTGTCAATTTTTATTTCTTTTCTCTACGATTAATTGCTTCGGTTTTCATCTGTGATCTCTTGTTTTGTTTCTTCTTCTTTTCTTCTAATTAAAAAAGAAAACAAAAAAACAATATAAAAAAATATAAAAAAATGATGTCTAACTAATGCTTTGTGTGGTTTGCTGATCTCTTAAGCAACCCTAGGGTAAGTTAGGATTTGAATCGATTGATGACAGTTTTTAGAAACCCTAGGTTTAAAGATTATTTTTCTTGAAGATTAAACTGATGATTAGATTTCTTAATCTAGGTTGCACATTTAAATGACTCCTCATGCCTTCATACTTAAGAACAAGGACAGCCTAAATTTAAGATTAGTCTTTTCTTAAGCTGTACTTAGATGTTAGGATGAAACATTGTTTAGTTTTTGATAATGCAACTTAGTTAGATTCTAGTATCATATTTTCTTGCTTGAATCACTCTTAATAATCTAGGGTAAATCACATTTATCTCAAGATGAAATTCAACATCCAAGACTTGCATGGTGGGTTGTGGTAGTAGATCAGTAAAACCATACTTCTTTATTCATATACACTTCAAATCTAATCCCTTCTTTGTTTTATTCAAAGCATACAGAGGAATCGGCCGAAAAGCTTGCATCGCATCCTTCCCTGAGGATCACGACCCGCTTTGGCCCTTGCTACAGCGGATAGCATTGAGACTAAGAACTCTACAACTCATTCTTCTTATTTACAAATTCTAAAATCTCAATCAAAATTTTGGCGCCGTTGCCGGGGAAGGAACGGCACGATTTTCTCAAATTAATTATTTTTTATTCTTTCTGTTTGCAGATTCAGAGAACAGGAAAACAAAGCAGCAGCGAGGACACATAGCAACTCTGTGCCTCTGCCCTCAAAGGCAGAGCATCAGAGTCTACTTCAGAGCCGCGGGTCCGCGGCAAAAGCCGCGTTTCCGCGGCCTGAGTAGTTCACTACTCATAAAGTTTTCTGCAGGTTGCTCAGAATTGTAAATACTGCTTACTGCTATGATAAATTTTCTCTGTGATCATTCTGCAACTGCTAATTAATAACATTAACCCATTTGTTGATAATAAAAAAAATTTAGACTCTTGTATTTAGGGCACGTGTCTATTTTAATTTTTTTTAATTCTGTTGAAGAGTGCTGGCGACAAGGTACGTCTGCATTGCATATAGATTAGGAAACACTCTTGGCTGTTTACTGCTTTTTGAGTGATTACTTTTCTACTGCTTTACACGTACACAAAAATATCTTAAGAGCATAACCAATAAACAAGATAAGGTGGGGATTTCATCACCCTTCCTTGGCCCACAAATCATATCCGTCACACTCACAACCCTAACCTTAAGTAAAATTTGACTAGGCATTGGCCCTAGGTTAACTCGGACTCAATAGAAGATTGACCTAAGGAGGAAAATTGTTCGAAATTAACTCTTGTCAAATCGGTGTCTAGGCAGGGGATTGAGGGCCGAAAGCCCGAAGAACAGTGGTTATTTAATTAAGGAACGTCTCTGACGGAAAACCTCCCACCGGTCTTGCCACCTACCTGACCGATTAGCTTGTGGTTAACGTCGACAATAGACCTCCTAAGGACAGTCTAAAGTTAGGAGTCGTCTAGGTCAAGGATAACCCTAGAATAGGATTTTTTATTTGTTTTTCTTTTTTTTTGGTTGATTGGGTGAACTTGTTTGCTAATTGTGCATGCCCGCTTGGTCGAGAGACCCACTTACATCCAGGTTAACTAGGACTAGTTCACCACCTGAGCAAAAGCCCGACTCACACATGGCACAACCACCGTCACTCCAAGATAGGTTCTATCCTATTAGAACCTCTCTTCCTTCTTGCATCAAGCTTACTGATGAAGGTGTTGACCACTTTGAGCTTAAGCCACAATATATCAACACCCTTCCCAAATTTCATGGACTTGAATCCGAGGATACATACTTCTTCATAAGGGAATTTGAGGAAGTATGTCTCATGATGAATATTCCTAAGTTAGGAAAAGATGCCATCAAACTTAGGTTTGTCCCCTTTACTTTGAAGGATTTAGCAAAGAAATGGCTCTACAGTCTAGAGGTCGGTTCTATATCTTCTTGGGATAATTTCGTTAAGGCATTCTTAAAGAAATTTATCCCATTCACAAGACTGCACTGATTAGGAAGAATATCCTACAGTTTAAGCAAACAGCCAATGAACCTTTTTGGAAATACTTCGAACGTTTTAAGGACCTCCTTGCCCAATGCCCTCACCATGGGATAGAGAAATGGCGACTTTGCCAAGTTCTATATGATGGATTAGATTATCCAACTAAAACACTGTTAGAATCCATGTGTCAAGGAGGATTTCTGCAAAAGAATGAAGATGAAGGATGGTTATTGTATGAGGAATTAGCTGAAAATACCATCCAATGGGAACATACTCCGGAAAAATTTAGGACTAATGACCCTACTTCTTCTAAAGGAGGTATCCATTCCATTGAGGCAAACATAGCAACCGATGCTAAGTTAGCTGCTGTTATGCGAAGACTAGAGGCTCTTGAAACTAAAGAGCCAGTCTCTGTGAACCAAGTCAGCCCAACATCTTCAGCGGGCTGTACTTATTGTCAAGATATGAACCATGTGTTCGAGGAATGTCCTGTCTTCATCGCGCATCAAAGCTTGCCCGAACATATGAGTGCGGCCTTCACAAGGCCAACCAACAATCCGTATTCGCCCACCTACAATCCCGGTTGGAGAAACCATCCCAATTTTTCATGGGGCCCAAGCAACAATGATCAAATTAGGCCCAAATTCTCCAACAATTTTCAAAATCCGCCCTATCAACAAAATTTCCCTAGTCAAAATCCTCCACAATCTTTCCAAAATTTGCAAATGGAAACATGACTCTCAAATTTGGAAAGAAAGGTGGACACTCTAGTTAAAAGCCACGACACGCTGGCTCAAGTCTTAACTATGATAGAGATCCAATTGAACCAGCAAGAGAGACAGAGGGGTACCCTACCGAGTCAACCATTGCCAAATCCTAGGAATCCTAGGCCAGCTAATGAGGCTCAAGACCCAAACCAGTGTCACATAGTTCATACACTCAGATTGGGGAAACAAGTTGATAATCAAGTATCCATGCCACAGGATCCATCTCAGTCCTCCATTCCATCTAGCTCCACTCCTTCTACACCTAGCTCCAATGAAACTGAAGTTGAAAAGTCAGCAGGTCAGGTGCACCAGCCTATAGCTCCATTTCCAAATAGGCTTAGAAGCAACAACAATGTACATATGGAGAAATTATTAGAGGTGTTCAATCAAGTTAGGCTCAACATCCCACTTCTTGATGCAATCCAACAGGTCCCTAGTTATGCCAAATTCCTTAAGGACATGTGCACCAAGAAAAGAAAGACTAATGTGCCTAAGAAGGTTTTTCTAGCCACTAACATCAGTGAGCTATTGTCCAACCAGATCCCTGTTAAGTATAAGGACCCTGGTTGCCCCACCATCTCTTGCACCATAGGTCGAGCCGAAATCAATCGAGCACTCCTCGATTTAGGAGCTAGATCAATTTGCTCCCTTTCTCAGTATATCAACAACATGGATTAGGTGAACTCAACCTGACCCAAGTTACTATTCAGTTGGCTGACCGCTCAATCAAAGTTCCTAAGGGAGAGATCAATGACGTTCTCATACGGGTGGAAGAATTCATTTACCCAGTTGATTTCATTGTTTTAGAGACACAACTGTTGGCCCAAAGGCCTATCACCCTAGTTTTGATGATGATCAACTCACGAAGTTATGATTACTAATGATCTTGTGTTTAATTAGTGACAGATTCTTTATCAAGATCTTAGTAGGTGTGGAGCTTCAACAAAGGATTTAAAGACAAGTTGGAAGCTAGCACCGGTTGATTCACGAGCCTATGCATCAAGAACACATCTAGAGATGAGCTCGGTGGATTGCATTTGGACCAAGTCAAGAAGATGAGAAGCCTTCAAGTGAAGACTTCAAGAAGTTGAAGACTTGTGTCTAGGTATAAGATTTTTATTTGTTTTAGATAAAAATGTAAAGGATAGAATAGATTGGTGGATTGCTCAAGTCTATATCACACACACACTCTTGATAGAACTCTTGATAGAATGATCTTCATAAAAGATTTTCCTAGTTAAGAAAAGATTTTTATTTGTGATAAAATACAATTTGGTTTTTGGTATTCATGTATACATATCTTATATCCAAAACCATGTTTAGAGCCTTATGTCAAAAACTAGATATTCATCTTATTTGTGTAGTGGATCATATCCATACACACTATGCTTTAAAAGTATATCTTGTTTTTGTATTTGATGAGATTTTCCTTATGACAAAATATCTACTTTGGGTTTTGGTAATTTCTTATATACATATCCTTTAACCAAAACAAGTTTAGTGCTTTATGTCAAAAACTAGATATTTCATCTTGATTGTGTGGTGGATCATATCCATACACACTTTGCTTTATAAGTTCAAAATATCTTGTTTTTGTATTTTGTGAAGTTATGGAAAAATAAGTTTTAGAAAAACATATTTTTAGAAAAACAGTTTTTATTTTGATTGAAACTATTTTTCTGGATTTACTGTGAATTTCTGGGATTTTATTAAGTTAAAAGACCAATCCTTAATCCCAATTTTCTGGTTCTGCCAGTTCTGATTTTTCAGAACTGACAGAGGCCGGTCGACCGGGTCGGTCGACCGGACGTGCACAACGTGCACGCCAGTGTGCACTGGAGATCGGTCGACCGGGCCGGTCGACCGCTTCAGAGAGCTTTGCTCTCGGGAAGTATCGGTCGACCGGGCCGGTCGACCGACAGAGAGTTTACTCTCTTCTCCAGTTGCTCGGTCGACCGGGCCGGTCGACCGGAGGCTGCAACGGTCGGATTTTTGACCGTTGCCGGTCGACCGACCGGTCGACCGGTAGCTCTGACAGAGCCCAACGGTCAGATTTTTCTGGCCTCTATAAAAGGGGTTTTGTCATTGTTTGAAGCCAAGATTTTGAGGACTTCTTGAGCCAGTTTTTCCAAGTAATTTCAGAAGTTTTCTCCACAAAATAGAGTGCCAATATTTCCTATCAAAAGGGATTTTATCAAGAGAGTGTTTATTGTGATTTCTTGAGTTTTCCATCAAAAGTTCTTTCCTTGATTTCTCACACTACACTTGAGCATCCATTGAGCTATTCATCCTATAGGAGAGTTGTAGTGAGAGTTTGTAATTGGTGATCAAGTGTTTAGATCACCAAGAGATCATTTCTTGTTCTTTGAGAAGGCGGACGGTTGTGTTCGCGGTTTGATTGAGGGTCCTAGTGAGGACTTGGTGTTGTTCGGTCCTAGTGAGGACTTGTAGCTTGAGGTGCGGCCTCGACGAGCCGGTGGGCTTGTGGTGTGTAAGGGACTAGAGAGTCCGAGGGCTTGTAGGTGTTGCGGCACCAAGGAGAGATCCGGTTGGATCGTGCATAGTGGAAATCCTTCGTGTGTCGAAGGCGGGGATGTAGAGCAAGTGTGCTCGAACCTCGAAACATACCCTTGTGTTTGCGATTGCTCTCTCTTGCTCTCTTTCTCACTTAGTCTCTTTTATATCTTGCATTACTTACATTGTCTTTAATTTACATGCTTGATATACCCTTGTGCTTATATTGTTATATACTTGCGTGGGATTGCTTGTTAACACTAGTATTCAACCAAGAGAGCCAACGCGGCACCTCAACCCATTCAAGGGGAATCTAGAGGAGCTTGTCCAGAGCCTCGCAAGGGGAATTCGGCAACACTCTTGTGTTATACATAAGTGTTTAATTAAAAGAAGTTTTAATTTGGTCAACTTAGTTTTAATTCCGCATTATTTGTTCATAAGTGACCATTAGATTAGCCATCACCTATTCACCCCCCCTCTAGGTGATCTTACAACAACCTGTGTCTAATCCTAGGTCCCAAACTCCCGTCATCTTAGGAAGACCGTTCCTAGCAACCGCAAATACAATTATAAATTGTAGAAACGGATCCATGAGATTGACTTTTGGGGATATGACCAAGGAAGTCAATATTTTCAACTTAGGTAAGCATCCCTACGATGTGACCGACCAACCCTTTGAGGTTAACTTCATTGAAAACATGACGAGTGAGCACAATGAGGAGATCACACTAGAGTCAGAGGAAGAGGAAGACTTAGAAGCAAGTGATCTCAGCCTTGATAAGATCGAATGGGAATCAAATCTGAGTTCTATAGAGATGGGAGATTCTAGCTTAACACCTCCACCCATCGAGCCACCTCCTTCTTTGGAGTTAAAAGCCTTGCCTAAACATCTTAAGTACGCCTACCTAGGTGAACAAGAGACGTTACCGGTCATAGTTGCATCTAATTTGACTAATAGGCAAGAGGAAGACCTACTGGCAACCCTTAGGAGACATAGGGAAGCTGATTGTAATTCAATATTGCATATTTTACCTCATAATTCCCATGCATTTAGTTAATAAATATATGATTTTTACTCATCTTCTCTACATATTTGCAGGTACACACTCTAAAGGAGATAAAGCAAATAATCACTTTAATTAACACTAATTAAAGTGATTAAATCCAAGATTAAAGATAAAGCCAAGATTTGAATTCCAGATCCAGAAAGATCCACGCGCCCAAAGAAGAATCCAGATAGTCCACGTGGCTAACCACTTAACAATAAAATCCCACCAGAAAATCTGGGCTCAACGGCCCAGATTTTGCCGCCAGTTTTGGGAGATCTTGCAAGTTGGCGGCCGTTACAGGGAGTTAGGATCCCGGATTTTGCGCCAACCAACTACCTTCTGGATCCTTCACCTGGGGCTATAAATATGTGACCTTGGACCTGCGAGCTAAGAGAATGGAGAAGGGAGGAGAATTCATTAGTTGTTGTAATTTTGTTTAGTTTTTCTCTAGATTTAGTTCTTTAGATCCCTCTTCTTCTTCCCTAGAATTCATTGTAAAAGAGAGTGATTGTGAGAGAGAGTGCTTGTGTAATCAAGGGTGACACTTGAAGCAACAAGGATTGATCCATTCTTCTTCCTCTACTTGAGCTTGGTTCTAGTTTATGTGCTTTCTTTAATTGCTTTCTTTATTGCTTTCTTTAATTCCTTGCAAATTTACTTCATGCTTTGTTTTACTTCTCTAATGGCTTTTAGCTAATTCCTTCTCCATGTACTAGCTAACCACTAGCCTTGCCATCTTCACTAACTCATGGGTGATTGCTTTTGTTCATCTTGCAAGTTGTATGGTCTTCTCTTCTCCGATGGGTTAAACCACCCATTCGACAAGTGAGAAAGTAATTAGATCAACACGCGAGACGAATCCACGCCGATGGAGTGACAACATGAGGCAAGCCTTCACTATCACGGAGTTTAGTAAGTATTGGTAAGGTAGTAAGGTAAGCTAGTCATGGAATGCTTCTTCTTTAAGTTTCCTTTTCTTTTCTTGTGAATACCAAATCCTCTTCTTGGTTTCTTTTCCGACTTTTTCACCATGAACATATCCATCCTTTCTTTAGTTTTTTTTTCATTTGATTCATTATTTTTATAAGACATAGAAGAATTCTCATTTTATAACTTCACTACCACTCGTCAAAGCTTCCATCGCGAGCTCTCCCTGAGATTCGACTCGGTATAGTCCTATACTATAGCGGAGACAAGAAAGGGTACATAAAATACATTTTTATACTCATAATACGTATACCTTCTTAGTCTAATCAAAATGGCGACGTTGCCGGGGAGAGCAACGTTTTTTAGTTTAAAGTGAAGTACTAAACGATTCTTCTTCTCTGTTGCAGGTTACAGGTTGAAGAAACAAAAAATCTTGCATTGCAGTGACATACAAGTGGACCTGGGCCTCTGCTCTCGAAAGCAGAGACCAGGATCCCTCCAAATTGCCGCAATTTCTGGGCTTTTGCCGCAGATTTGCGGCAAAGAGGAGATCACTACTGACAAGTTTTCTGCAGGGCCTCTGGTTCTGCAAAACACAGCTGCTGATATACCTGAAATTCTGTATTTTTCACCTTATTCCTGCTTAATTAAAAAACAGTAAAAGTTGGTTGAAATTGTTAAAAATTGTTTAGACATTTGCATTCTACGCACGTGTCTTTCAATTCTTTACTTTTACTGTTGAAGAGTGCTGGAGGCAAGGTACGTTTCGCATTGCATATAGACTAGGAATCATCTCTTGCTTGATTTTCATGCTTTGAGTGAATCTTAGTGATATTTCTTGTACACTTGCACAATTCAATTTTAAGGGCATACCCGTAAATAAGATAAGGTGGGGGAGTTCATTACCCTTTCCTTAGCCCGAAAACCACAATCTCAAGCACTCACTAACCCAAGCCTAATTTAATAAAAAAGTAGACGTTGGCCCTAGGGACATCTCGGACTCATTTAGGAGATTATCCTAAGGGGGAAAAGTGTTGGAATTTAACTCTTGCAAAATCAGTGTCTAGGAAAGGGGTTGAGGGCCGAAAGCTCGAAGGTTACTGGTTACTTAATTAAGGAACGTCTTCGGACGGAAAACCTCCCACCAACCTTACCCTTCCTTGGCTGATTAGCTTGTGGTTAGAGTCTACACTAAACCTCCCGTGGACAGTCTATCAGTTAGGAGTCGTCTAGGTCCTAAGTCTACCCTAACTTAGGTTAGAATTTTTCTTTCTTTTGTTTGTTTGTTTGTTTGTTTGTATTTGATTGTGTGATATGGCTTACAATTACAATTCTTTCCATCCTAATAATAATCCATATTTCACACCATCTCCATATTCGGATAATTCCAACCCGGTGTTTTACAATATGCACCAACCAAATACACCGGGTTGGCCTTATCCGAATCAATATGACCCATACCCCCCATCTAATAACTATAATTTCCATAATAATTTCAACTCTTCACCGAGTAATTGGGGATTCCAGTCCCCCGAGTTTAATTATCAACCTCCTTGTCCACCATATTCACCGAGTCCACAATATCCACAGTATTCATTTCCCGATTCCGCTTCATATACTCCTTTTTCTGAACCTCCATTTGAAGAAAAATCTGAGTTACTGAGGAGTTTAGAAGCCAATTTACAGAGAGCCGAGCAAACACTTCCAGAACCATTTGCCTCTCCAATTCTACAGTATTTTCAAGAGTCTTACTCAGTTCCACCTTTTCCTAATGAACAACCATTTGTCATGGAAACGAGTAAAGATTTCTTGTGTGAGTCCACTCTTCCATCACCACACAGTTTTGACTCACAATTTCATCACCAATTCCAAAACAATTCTTCATCTTTTCAACAAAATGATGAACCAATGAATTGTGAAAAGATGCTTGAATTCCTGACTCATGCTCGAAATGATCGTAACCGTGACATAGATTTGATGATCCAAACTCTTCATTCTCATCCTATTTCTAATGTCACTAACCATTCTGTCAAAGAGTCATGTTGTTTTGGAAATCAAGATTCAATTTCAGCACAACCACCTGAACTTGTCCAAACTTCAGATTCCATTGACATTTTGGCAAGTTTTTCATTTCCTAAAATTGAACTTGTCCAAACGTCAAATCCCATTGACATTTTGGCAAGTTTTTCATCTCCTACAAATGAACTTGTCCAAACTTCAGATCCAATTGACATTTTGGCAAGTTTTCCTTTCCCTGAAATTGAACTTGAACATGATTATGATCCTGAACTTTCACCAGATGATTCAACTCTACTTCCTGATTCAATCATGACTTCCATATCCTTACCTGATTTCACTTCATTTCCCAAGTCAGACTTGGATCCAGTACCCATCTGTTGTGAAATTGAATCACCAATCTTTTATGATGATCACATTGAACTTGACCAATTTCATACTCTTGAAAGTCCCATTGATAAATTGGCAAGTTCACAATTTTTTGGAATTGAACTACATGAGGAATGTGATCTTGAACCCCAACTTAGTGATTCAATTCTTTTTACTGATTCAGTAATGACTCCGGTATCTTTACCTCACTTCAATCTTTTCCCGGAGTCGACATTGGATCCTTTCCCAATTCACAATGAAGTTGAATCACCCATCTTTAAGGATCATGTTGAACTTGACCAATTATACCTTTTTGAAGATCCTATTGACAAATTGGCAAGTTCACAATTTTGTGGAATTGAACTCAATGAGAAATGTGACTTTGACCCTCAAGTTTGTGATTTAGTTCAAATACCTGAATCATTAATGACTCCTGTTTTGTTACCCAATTTGAGTAACATTTTAGAGTCAGTTTTGATTCCCAACCCTCCTGAACTTGAATCACTAATCTTAGATAGTCACATTCCATCATGGGAAACTGAATGTGGACTTGAGCTTCATTTTCTTGACTTGGACCCAGTTCCTGAATCCATTCCGACTCCTGAACCTTTACTTGACTTCATTCACTTCCCTGAGTCGGTGTTCCTTTCCGAGTCCAAGTCAACCGTTCTATCATTTCATAATCCATTCTGGGACAAGGATCTTGATAAATTTGACTCTGAAATTTATTATGGAAAATGGAAATTAGATGGGGGCATGTACATAATAAAAGTCACACATGCATACATCATTCTTGTGGGTCATATTCTTGAAATTTCTGGTGGGTTCCTGAAAACCCAACGTAAAGTTGATTGGGCCATGTTTCGTGGACCAATCCGACCGCCACCGGAACCACCACCTTGAGGTGATTTTTCCTTCCCTCTCTATTTTGTTTCATGCATACATATATCATGATGCATTGAGGACAATGCATGAGATAAGTGTGGGGGAGGGTTTACTAACTTAGAGTTTTTAGAATTTCTTTCTTTTACACTTCTTTTAGAGTTTTTAGATTTTCTTTCTTTTACACTTCTTTTAGAAATATAAAATAAAAAATAAAAAACAAAAACTTTTTGTAATAAGAGACAAAGTTTAGATCTATTTTTAAGAAAATTAAGATGTATCTTAGAAATTAAGAAAGCCTTAATTATGACATCTTAAATTTAGTTGAAATAATAGATCTTGTTTGAAAATTATAGGCTAAGTAAGTAAAATTGAGGAGATATTTTTATCTTGAATTTTTTTTGCCTTAGATAAATATGCACTTTACACTTACACATTTCTTGGGATGGAGACAAAGACCAAAAATGCCATATAAATAAAAAAAAAAATATGTGAATAAAACATCACTTATTAAGCTGGATAACTATGCCTCAAGAAGCATGGTTACTCACGCCTAACGGTGATCTCACTTATTAAGCTGGATAATTATGCCTCAAGAAGCATGATTATTCACGCCTAACGGTGATTATAAATAATCCCCTTTAGTTTTGTGGCCTTTTTTACTCGAAACCTTAAACCCGAGGGATGTTTTCTCATCTGGTGCCCTAAGACCGACTGGTTTGGGAGTCATCGGTTAAAGGCTCGTTACAAGGGTGAACTAGAAAGCCTAAAATAAGGGAAGAAAAAAAAAAGAAAGAGAAAAATAAATAAATGGCTTGATGGTTAGAGTTGAAATCCCAGAAATTTTCACTGAGCACGGTGTGCATATTATCTAGGTTTTATGAAAGATAAAATATTCAATCCAATTTTGAATTCTTACCTTAATTAAAGACAAGATCTTGCATAGAGACTAAGTTTAAGGAAGAATAATTATAGGTAGACTTATGACCTAGGATCACTTATATTTTTGCAAAAATAGTTCGTAAACTTGTCTCTTATTCAAAATGAGTTTTCAAAACACTAACATTTGTCTTCTTTCTTTATGGATTTTGTGGGTGTAATCCGCTGAAAACCCTCAGGAGACAACACTCCTCCTCTAGGGTAACCTAGAGGTTTAACGGCTTGTTGCACACGCTCAGTGCAATCGCGTCACCTGCAAAAGTGGTGTAATAAAATTGATAGTTAGGATTTTCTTTTCTTTTCTTTATTTTGCTCGGGACGAGCAAAAGAATAAGTGTGGGGGTGTGATTGTAATTCAATATTGCATATTTTACCTCATAATTCCCATGCATTTAGTTAATAAATATATGATTTTTACTCATCTTCTCTACATATTTGCAGGTACACACTCTAAAGGAGATAAAGCAAATAATCACTTTAATTAACACTAATTAAAGTGATTAAATCCAAGATTAAAGATAAAGCCAAGATTTGAATTCCAGATCCAGAAAGATCCACGCGCCCAAAGAAGAATCCAGATAGTCCACGTGGCTAACCACTTAACAATAAAATCCCACCAGAAAATCTGGGCTCAACGGCCCAGATTTTGCCGCCAGTTTTGGGAGATCTTGCAAGTTGGCGGCCGTTACAGGGAGTTAGGATCCCGGATTTTGCGCCAACCAACTACCTTCTGGATCCTTCACCTGGGGCTATAAATATGTGACCTTGGACCTGCGAGCTAAGAGAATGGAGAAGGGAGGAGAATTCATTAGTTGTTGTAATTTTGTTTAGTTTTTCTCTAGGTTTAGTTCTTTAGATCCCTCTTCTTCTTCCCTAGAATTCATTGTAAAAGAGAGTGATTGTGAGAGAGAGAGCTTGTGTAATCAAGGGTGACACTTGAAGCAACAAGGATTGATCCATTCTCCTTCCTCTACTTGAGCTTGGTTCTAGTTTATGTGCTTTCTTTAATTGCTTTCTTTATTGCTTTCTTTAATTCCTTGCAAATTTACTTCATGCTTTGTTTTACTTCTCTAATGGCTTTTAGCTAATTCCTTCTCCATGTACTAGCTAACCACTAGCCTTGCCATCTTCACTAACTCATGGGTGATTGCTTTTGTTCATCTTGCAAGTTGTATGGTCTTCTCTTCTCCGATGGGTTAAACCACCCATTCGACAAGTGAGAAAGTAATTAGATCAACACGCGAGACGAATCCACGCCGATGGAGTGACAACATGAGGCAAGCCTTCACTATCACGGAGTTTAGTAAGTATTGGTAAGGTAGTAAGGTAAGCTAATCATGGAATGCTTCTTCTTTAAGTTTCCTTTTCTTTTCTTGTGAATACCAAATCCTCTTCTTGATTTCTTTTCTGACTTTTCCACCATGAACATATCCATCCTTTCTTTAGTTTCTTTTTCATTTGATTCATTATTTTTATAAGACATAGAAGAATTCTCGTTTTATAACTTCACTACCACTCGTCAAAGCTTCCATCGCGAGCTCTCCCTGAGATTCGACTCGGTATAGTCCTATACTATAGCGGAGACAAGAAAGGGTACATAAAATACATTTTTATACTCATAATACGTATACCGTCTTAGTCTAATCAGAAGCCATTGGTTGGACTATGGCAGATATCAAGGGACTGAGCCCTACGATAGTCCAGCATCTTATTCATCTAGAGGAAGGGGTTAAACCGAAGAGGGATCCACAGCATAGGTTAAACCCACTCATGCAGGAGGCTGTACACGCCGAAATAGTGAAACTGTTAGATAATGGGATCATTTATCCCATTTCCGATAGCGAATGGGTTAGCCCAATGCATGTGGTCCCTAAGAAGTCTAGCTTTACTGTGGTAGAGAATGACAAGCATGAGTTAGTGCAAACACGATTGCCTACTAAGGTTCGAGTATGCATAGACTATCGCAAGTTGAACGCCGCCACTAGGAAAGATCATTTTCCTCTCCCATTTATCGACCAAATGCTGGAAAGATTAGCCGATCATGAGTATTACTGTTTCTTGGACGGTTATTCAGGGTATAACCAAATCCCTATAGCTCCGGAGGACCAAGAAAAGACAACGTTCACGTGCCCATTTGGGACATTTGCCTACCATCGAATGCCTTTCGGCTTATGTAATGCCCCCGCCACATTCCAACGTTGTATGTTAAGCCTGTTTTCTGATATGGTCGAGCACTTTTTAGAGATTTTCATGGACGACTTCTCCGTCTATGGAAATTCATTTGACCATTGTCTCCATCATTTGGAGCTAGTACTGAGTCGATGCACCAAAAAGAACTTGACCCTCAATTGGGAAAAGTGTCACTTCATGGTGCAGCATGGGATTGTCCTACATCATGAGATATCTAGGGAAGGGATTAAGGTAGACAAGGCCAAGGTAGAGATCATAGCCAAACTTCCACTTCCACGATGCGTGAAGGACATTCGGTCTTTCTTAGGACACGTTGGGTTTTATCGTAGGTTCATTAAGGATTTTAGCAAAATTGCTAGACCCCTTACTAACCTTCTAGCTAAAGACGTGCCCTTCATCTTTGATGATAGGTGCCATAGTGCGTGGGAAAAATTGAAAGTGGAACTTATCTCTGCTCCTATCATCTCACCTCCGGACTGGTCCAAACCTTTTGAGATCATGTGCGATGCCTCAGATTTTGCGATAGGCGCTGTCTTAGGACAGCGTAAGGATAGCAAGCAGCATGTGATATACTATTCGAGTAGGACGCTAAATGATGCCCAAATGAACTATACTACAACCGAGAAGGAATTCTTGGCAGTAGTGTTCGCTTTGGAGAAATTCTGCCCATACCTACTTGGGACTAAGACCACGATTTTCACTGACCATTCTGCACTTCGATACCTTATGCTAAAAAAAGATGCGAAGGCCTGACTCATTCGTTGGATCCTTCTCCTTCAAGAATTCGATCTCGAAATTCGAGATAAAAAAGGTGTCGAAAATGTCATCGCAGACCATCTTTCTCATGTGCCAAACGCAACTTCCGACGAACTGCCCATCAATGACAATTTTCCCGATGAACAACTTCTAGCCATCTCTAAGGAACCATGGTTTGCTGACATAGTAAATTACTTAGTCACAAACCAAACACCACCTAATTGGTCAAAACAGGATAGATACCGATTCTTGTCTCAAGTCCGATATTACATGTGGGAAGATCCTTACCTTTTCAAATATTGTAGCGACAAGATTATTAGGAGATGTGTCCCCGACGAGGAAACTAGAAGCGTTCTAGCCTTTTGTCATGAGTTCGCTTGTGGTGGACACTTTGGTCCCCGCAAAACTGCCGAAAAGATTCTGCAAAGTGGCTTTTATTGGCCAACTGTGTTCAAAGACGCATTCGAGTATTGCAAAACTTGCACAAGATGTCAAATGATAGGAAGAATTTCCAAACGTAATATGATGCCCCTAAATCCAATTCTAGAAGTAGAACTTTTCGATGTCTGGGGCATCGATTTTATGGGACCCTTCCCTAATTCGTTTGGGCACCAATACATCTTGTTGGCCGTAGACTACGTGTCAAAATAGGTTGAAGCCATCCCTTGCAAGACAAATGACAACAAAGTTGTTGTCAAATTCTTGAAAGAAAATATTATCTCGCGCTTTGGAACCCCTCGAGCCATCATTAGTGACAATGGCACACATTTTTGCAATAGAACTTTTGAAGCTCTTATGCGAAAATACGCCATAACTCACAAGTTATCTACGCCCTACCATCCTCAAACTAGCGGTCAGGTAGAAGTTTCTAATAGGCAAGTCAAGCTCATCTTGGAGAAAACTGTGAATCAGAATAGGAAGGACTGGTCCACCAAACTGGTGGATGCCCTATGGGCATATAGGACTGCCTTTAAGACGATTCTAGGAATGTCTCCCTACAGACTAGTCTTTAGAAAGGCTTGCCACCTTCCTGTTGAGCTAGTGCACCGGGCCCTATGGGCAATTAAGCAGCTAAATTTCGATCTAGATAAGGCCGGTGAGCGTCGGAAATTGCAAATTTCTGAACTAGAGGAATTAAGGAATGAAGCATACGACAATGCGAAGATTGCGAAGGATAGGGTTAAGGTTTTTCATGACAAGTTCATCACGAGAAAAAAGTTTGTCCAAGGACAAAAAGTTTTACTCTATAACTCTAGACTTCATCTCTTTCCTGGCAAGTTGAAGTCAAGATGGACAGGGCCCTTCATTGTTAAGACTGTATTTCCACACGGAGCCATAGAGATCTACGACCCCAAAAATGGCAATGCATTCAAGGTAAATGGTCAACGTCTTAAAATCTTTTTGGAGTCTGTACCGGAAGTAAATGCAGCCATGGGTCTTTTTGACCCACTGTATCGGTAACTATATCTTTCTGCCAGTTCATGCATCCATGCATTTCATTCATACATTAGGGACAATGCATGAAACAAGTGTGGGGAAAGGGTATGTAATATAAAAAAATTAAAAAAATTATATAAAAAAATAGAAAATTTTTCGTTTTCTCTTTATTTATTGTAAAAAAAATATTATAAAAAGGATAATACTTTGACTTATTTCTTGAAAGAAATCTAAGTTAGTTTTAAGAATTAGGAAAGTCATGATTAGGATTTCGAAAAACTTGGTCAAAATAAATGAATTGTTTAATTTTTAGGTATAGGAGGAGAAATTGAATAAATAATTAGTCTTGATTTTTACCTTAATGAAATGTGCATTCCTAGTGCATATATAGGATTCCAAAACAAAGACCCTTGTGCCTCATAAAAAAAATATAATATATATCACTAATTAAGCTGGATACATGTGCCTCAAGAAGCATAAGTGTTCACGCCTAAAGGTGAGGTTCTGAATAAAATAAAGCCTTTAGTTTTGTGGCCTAGTTCACTCGAATTTGAGTCCGCGGGGTGTTTTCTCACCTGGTGCCCTAAAACCTTCCGTTTTGGGAGCCACCGACTTTAAGTTCGCTACATGGGTGGATTAGAAAGCCTAAGAAAACTGAGAAATATTATACATGTATTAACACATCTATTAGTCAATTAGTTAGGTATGAGGGCCTCAAGAAGCCTTGATACTTACACAAAAGAAAATTAGATGAGTTATACATGCTAAAAAAAAATTATTAACACATCTAATAGTCAATTAGTTAGGTATGAGGGCCTCAAGAAGCCTTGATACTTACACGAAAGAAAATTAGATGAAGTTATAAAAATAATAAAGAGGCATGAGAGTCCAAGTTAAGGAATTCCTAGCAAAGTTACAAGGATGCATATGACTTAGGGTAACGAAAAAGACTATACAAACATTCAATTTTGATCCTTACCTAAAATAAATAACAATTCACTTTATTAAGACTAAGTTTAAGAATGAATAAAAATGATAATCCTAAAACTTATAGACTACTTAGTCTCTTCAAATATAATTTGAATATTCTCCTTTTTATGGATTTTGTGGGTGTAATCCGCTGAAAACCCTCACGAGACAACACTCGTCCTCTAGGGTAACCTAGGGGTTTAACGGCTTGTTGCACATGCTAAGTGCAACCGTGATTCCTACGAAAGTGAGTTAGCTAGATTAGATTTTCTTTTTCTTTTTTGATTTTTACTCGAGGACGAGCAAAAAGATAAGTGTGGGGGTGTGATTGGTAGTGAAAAATGCATAATTGTCATCATATTTACCATCATATTTTCATATTTATTCATATAATTCTGCACATTTACTAATATTTTGTTATTTAATGTGTGCAGGCCTTGAGTATTGAATTAAATAAAGAATTAAAGCTTAATGAAGCCCAAAAGCTCATATCCAAGCCCAAGTCCAAGCCCAGGTGCAAAAGTGAAATTACAAGAAGTCAAAAGTGCAAATACAAATTGTAAAAATTACAAATACTACAAAGAGGGAAAGGATAGAATTCTATTCTACCCTAAATGCTTGGTGGATGAGGATAAATAAGAGTGAAAGGATGAGATTCGTTTTTGAAGGGATTTAGATTTAGGGTAACTTGATTTCTAAGTTATCTCGAAAATCCAAAATGAAGAGCCAGGATCCAGCTTCCAGAAGCATATGCCCAGATGGACGGATCAGGAGAAGCCACGCGCCAAAGCGCGTGGCCATCTGATACTGTATTGCCGCGGAAACGCGGCCAGAGCCACGTTTCCGCGGCAAAGAAGATGAGATTGCGTACCAAATTTGGGGCTGGGCTCTATCAGGACTCTATCACCTTCTGCACCTATAAATACCCCTGTAGGCGCAGCAGAGAGGGCATCCAGAGAAGATTAGGGTTTTTCTTTAGTTTTTTCTTAAATTTCCGCACGTTGTAATTTCGTTTTAAAGGCTTTGTGGAGAAGAAGGAGCTTGTATTTGGAGACATACTTTCGAATAAAGGTTACTTTTTTTTTGCATATTTATTTCTTGTCAATTTTTATTTCTTTTCTCTACGATTAATTGCTTCGGTTTTCATCTGTGATCTCTTGTTTTGTTTCTTCTTCTTTTCTTCTAATTAAAAAAGAAAATAAAAAAACAATATAAAAAAATATAAAAAAATGATGTCTAACTAATTCTTTGTGTGGTTTGCTGATCTCTTAAGCAACCCTAGGGTAAGTTAGGATTTGAATCGATTGATGACAGTTTTAGAAACCCTAGGTCTAAAGATTATTTTTCTTGAAGATTAAACTGATGAATAGATTTCTTAATCTAGGTTGCACATTTAAATGACTCCTCATGCCTTCATACTTAAGAACTAGGACAGCCTAAATTTAAGATTAGCTTTTCTTAAGCTGTACTTAGATGTTAGGATGAAACATTGTTTAGTTTTTGATAATGCAACTTAGTTAGGTTCTAGTATCATATTTTCTTGCTTGAATCACTCTTAATAATCTAGGGTAAATCACATTTATCTCAAGATGAAATTCAACATCTAAGACTTGCATGGTGGGTTGTGGTAGTAGATCAGTAAAACCATACTTCTTTATTCATATACACTTCAAATCTAATCCCTTCTTTGTTTTATTCAAAGCATACAGAGGAATCGGCCAAAAAGCTTGCATCGCATCCTTCCCTGAGGATCACGACCCGCTTTGGCCCTTGCTACAGCGGATAGCATTGAGACTAAGAACTCTACAACTCATTCTTCTTATTTACAAATTCTAAAATCTTAATCAATAGGGCACAAAGCCACCACTCCAATAATCAACCTCTACATAAGAGGGATATCACAAATACGGAGGGTTTACAACTTGGTGATCACAAAGACCACAAACCAATTTTCCCACAAAATAAAGATCCTATAAATAAGATAGCAAGATAAGCTCAAGTGTGGAAAATAAAGAGTTTGGAAACAAAAATACAAAGAAAAATACTTGGGAAAATAACTAGAATAAGATTGAAATGAAGATCAAAACTAATATCCCAAATATCTAATTTTTCTTTGATTTTTCCAACCCTTTAAAATAAATAAAGATGAACCTTTGGCTCTAAAAAACTCTTTTGAAAACTTGTATAAAACACTAGAGAAGATGAAATTTTTGCTCTTCAAAAACTTGTTAAGAAACAACTCAAATGGGGGGATATTTATGCCCCATTTAGAATCTGCCCGTTGGCAGCAGAAAAGGCCCAGATTGGCCTTCCGGTCGACCGGCCGGTCAACCGGCCAACGGTCAAAAAAATCGATCGTTGAGCCCTCCGATCGACCGTGCCCAGAACCAGAGAGCAACGGCTCTCTGGCCGGTTGACCGGGCCAACCCGAGAGTGGGCTGACTTCAATCGGTCGACCGCTCGGTCGACCAGCCAAACATACTGGCCTTTGTGCATGTCTTATGCACATCGGTCGACCGGTCCGGTCGACTGACCACTGGTCCGGTCGACCGTCCCGGTTGACCGCCAGAATCTGGCAGGGCAAAATACAGGACTTGAAAACTGGTCTTTTTATTGTCAAATAAATCCCATAAAATTTTTAAAATTCTACAAAAATAGGTTCTTGTTATATCTTTGAAATCCAAACATGTATGAGTAAAAATCAAACCATGTTACAAATATTTTGAACCATTTTTGTGACTTGAAAAATTTTCCTAAAACCAAATTCTTTATTTTCCAAAACTTAGATTGTTGAAATGGAAATCCGATTTTTCCAAAACACATGTAAATACAAAAACATGATATTTAAACAACTTTAAAGCATATAATATATGGATAGAATCCAATATACATGAAAGAGATATATATCAATGTTTTTTTGACATTAAATCCGAAAATAAGTTTTGTTTAAATGTACATGAATAGGTTATCAAAATAAGCTTTCTTAAGAATATGAAGCATACATGTATATAGATCAAATCTAATATACATTAAACCATGTAAAATTGTTTTGATATAATACCTTTAATGAAAACCAAGTCGGTTAAACTAAAAACCAAAACCAAAACATGAAATGTGTGTGTGTTGTGAACTTGAGCATACCACACTATCTAACTTTACAATGGATCTAAACTAACTATTCTTAAACTAAACAAACCGAAGCCTTCTGTCTCCAAGCCGACTCGATCCAAACGCGATCCACCGAGCTTGACTCCAACGAGTGCTAGATATGAATTTTGACGCTTGGGCTCTTCAATAACCGTGTGAAAGCTCCAAAACACATTTGTTGAAGCTAATCACCTACTAATATCTTGGTTAAATATCTGAAACTAAATATCACAAGATTATTAGTAACATATAACTACATGTGTTAATTTGTTGGCCCAGAGGCCTTCCACTCTAGTTTTGATAATGATTAACTCATGTAGTTATGTGTACTAATAATCTTGTGATTTTAGTTTCAGATCATTAACCTAGATATTAGTTGGTGATTGCTTCAAAACTCCGTGATTCAGAAGCTTTCACATGATGTTTCCAGAGCCTGAGCATCAAGATCATATATAGCACTCGTTGGAGTCAAGCTCGGAGTTTTAGAGTTTTGGATCGAGTCGGCTTGGAGACGACGCTCTACAAGAAGACATCGGTACCTAGTTTAGTTTGAGTTTTAGATCCATTTGTAATGATTAGAATAGTATGATATGCTCAAGTTCACAACACACACGTTTCATGTTTTGAATATTGGTTTTCGGTTTTTCCGTTTTTGGTTTAACCGATCTTGGTTTCATGAATAGTTAGATCAAAACAAGTTTAAATGGTTTTATGTATAGTAGATTCATTCTATATACATGCATGCTTAACCTCCTAGATAAACTTATTTTTGATATGCCTATTCATGTGTTTAGTGTTTTGATATTTTTAACAAAACATACTTTTGGATTTATAGTCAAAAACTATGATACATATATGTTTCATGTATATTAGGCTTATGTCCATATGCAACATGCCTAAAAGTGTTTAAGTATCATATTTTTATATTTCAATGAGTTTTAGGAAAAATCAGATTTCCTATTGAAAAATCCATGTTTGGAAAAATACAGGTTTTGGTTTTTGACAAAATTTATAAGACACAAAAATGGTTCATAATGTTTGATATTTGTGTTGAAATTTTTATCACATAATTATATATCATATATTATGTTAGAAACTATTTTTATGAATTTTTAGAGATTTTATGGGAATTTTTAAGACTTTAAAAATCCAGTTTTTCAGTCCCAGATTTTGGCTGCCAGGCTCTGGCGGTCGACCGTAACGGTCGACCGGGCCAGGAGCCGGTCGACCGTCATGGTCGACCGTACGTGCACAAGATTGTGCACGTAGCCGTGTTAGTCGGCCGGTCGACCGACCGGTCGACCGACTGTGAGCAACCCACTCTCGGGTTGCTCTCGGTCGACCGAGCGGTCGACCGGATAGAGAGTGTTACTCTCTGTTTCTGGGGCCGGTCGACCGGGCGGTCGACCTGTAGCTGCCAACGGTCAAAAATTGACCGTTGGCCGGTCGACCGTCCGGTCGACCGGTAGTTCATTTCTGGCATTTTTAGCTGCCAACGGCTATATTTTCTAGGGGCTATAAATACCCCATTGGAAAGAGGTTTTCACCATGAATTTTTGGACGAAATTTTTGAGCTTTCTCTAGTGTTTATACAAGTTTTAAAAAGAGTTTCTTTATGTTAAAAAGATCAATCTTATTGTTTTAAAAGTGTTTTAATATTTCAAAGAAAAATAGTTTTTTGGGAATTTGTTTTGGTCTAATCATTCTATATCTTTGTGGAGATTTCCCAAGTGATTTTTCTTTATTTTAAACACTTTGTTTTCCACACTTGAGCTTCATTCTATCCTATCTATAGGGTCTTTGTGTTTGTGGGAAAAAGAGATTGGTTTGTGGTCTTTTGATCACCAAGTTGTAAACCCTATTTTTGCTTGGCTTTGTGCCTTTCCCTCATTGTGTTGAGGAGGTTGTGCAATTGGGTTGTATCCCTCAAGTTGTGAGGTGATCCTTGTGTAGCTTTGTGCTTATCCCTTAAGTTGTGAGGTGATTGTTTTGGTTGGCTTGGTGCTTTGCCTCTAGTGAGAGGTTGTGGTTGTAAAGAGAGGAGTTGGGTACTCCTAGTTATTGTATTACCCCAAATTCTCGGTGGAGGTTCCCTGTGTGGGAGTCTTGTGTTGACAAGCTAGTGGATTCGAAATCCTTCTGGGTGAAGGCGGGGATGCAGAGCTGGGTGCTCGAACCTTGAAACAAATCTTGTTATTTGCGCTTGATCCATTGACTCTCTCTCTCTCTCTCTTTACTTTGTGCATTGTTCATATTGCTATATCATATACTTACTTGTGTGTTGTTGCAATTAGTTTTAAATTCCGCATTTAGTTCACTAGATTAGCATTATCACCTATTCACCCCCCCTCTAGGTGATTTCAATTGGTATCAGAGCCTACGCTCCTGATATTTAGGTTTAACCACCTAGGAGTGAGATCTTGGTTTGCTAATCTTCATTTGCATTTGCATTTTGCACTCATATAGTTGCACTCATGGATAGCCCTCCTATGTTTGATATTTCTAGACTTGATATTTGGAAGGCCAAGATGAGTAGTCATTTGAAAGCCCTAGGCTCTAGAGTTTACCAAGTCATTACCAAGGAATCCTACTCTAATGATAGCAAGCATAAAAAGGCCAATGCACTTTCACTTAAGACACTTAGACCATCTTTTGATAAAGATTTATTACATGTGTTTTCTCACTATGATTCAGCTTTTGCAGTTTGGAGCATTATGACTTCTCTCGAGCTTCCAAAGATTATCGATAGGATGAGGAGATCTAGGAAAGACAAGTTCGACGAGCGTTGCCTCATGGTCCAAGGGAATGACTCCCTTGAGGTACAATCGGAATCTCTACTAGATGATAGCTCTAGTTCCTATTGCTATGGATGCTTAGAAGTTCAAACCTTAAATGTAGAACTTGCTACAAAGCTTGAAAAGTTTTTGGAAAAACATTAACTTTTGTAAAAGAAGAACTTTGAACTAAAAGAAGAAATGAAGGATTTGTGTTCAAGTTTTGAATTGACTTTGCAAGAGAAGGAAGAGATTGCTAGTGAACGTGACTCACTTAAATCTCAACTAGAACTTGCCCTAAAGGAAAATAAATTTTTGAAAAGCAAAAATGATTGTGATGATGTTTTGAAAAATAATGAAGCTTTATCTTCAAAATTAGATTTTATTTTCAAAGATAACCATTCTTTGAAAAATGAAATTGAATTTATTTCAAAAGAATTAGATTTAGTTTTAAATAAAAATAAATCTTTGAAAAATGATATAGATACTCATGTATGCCATGCTAGTGTAGCTTCTTCATCTAGCACATCTATTGCATGCTCCACTTTATCTTTAAGTATTGAAAATGATATAAATGTTTTAAAGAAAAGTGTTGATTGTTTGGGCTCCACTTTGAGCCAATGTGCTTTGAACCATTCACGCTTGGAATCTATGTTTCGCAAGAAACAAGTTCCATCTTTGCATGCACACCCTCCACGGCATACACATGCTCCTCACGTACACACCCATCACACTTTGTATGCTCATGTGTACACTTGTACACATTGTGGACGTAAGGGCCACCTTGCTAGATTTTGTTATGATCGTACACATGATGAAAATTTAGCAAATATTTTTGTTTGGGTTAGGAAAGGTACTAACCCCTTTGGACCCAAAAGAAAATGGGTACCAAAGACCACCCCTATGATATTTGATGTAGGTGTGGGCTCTCGCATCACGTGAGAGTGGCGGTACCTTGAAGTGGATGTGTTCCGTGCTTAAAGAAAATAATTTGGATGCATCACTTTCAAGGGGAGTTTGGTGGAGTGGACCACCATTGGTTTGGAGAACTAGAGAGGTGCCTTCATCGGTTTTGGTATCAATCTCTAACTCCCGTTTATATTTGCATGCTTTTCATGTCGTTGATTTATAGCATGTCATGTTTTATTGTTCAATATGCCTATGCCATATTTATTAGAATAGTGATATACATATTTAGTTATTTTGAGTCACCCATGTTTAAAATGGACCTATCTTTGTGTTCTCACTTTGTTTTAAACTAATATGTATGCCCTAGATCTCATGCATATGCGTCTACATAATGATCATATGGATGTTTATGATTTTTGTTTTGATGCCTCATGTTTTTGATTAGGATGTCAAATGCCATGATTATTAGACCATTGACATGCATGTATACCTTTGAGATCACCCATGTTTATATGGATCATTTGTTGTGTTCTCACCATTTGTTTAGCGATTATGCTCATCATAGTTCTAATAACATGTGGATTTACATAAAATGATCGTTTTATGTTTGTAATGATGATTTATGTCCCGTTTTTTTGCTACATGATTTGATTACTTGTTTAGATGTTAGTTTTTCATTAAAACTAGGATATATACTTGTACACTTTGTGGGCCACAAATAGATCATTATATGTTTGTGCTTGAACGCTCTTTTGTACCCATTAGATGTGCTAGTATGGTCTAGTTTTGATGGTTCATGCATTCTAACTTGTATTCCCCATTTTGGCTATGTTTTATGATCTTGTGTTTTCACTTCATGTATACGTCTATTTTGCCAAAGTTTAAGATATACATGTATACCCCTTGAGTCATTTGCTTTTCATGCAAACTTTATATATAGACTCAATTGTGTTTAGGGATATGTATGTATACTTTTTGTGTTGACAAAACATACATATGCTTTGAAGTATAATTTGTTTTATTGAAAAATTTTAGATTTTCATGTTTCATGTTTAAAGGAACTTAAATTGAGCTTAATTGAATATTTTCATGATGATATGTGTCACATAACACTTGTTCACTCACTTTATTAGGTTTCTCATGATTTTGTTTTCATGAGTATGATATGGGCTTTATGGATTTTGAGTGTTTAGTGATCATGTGAATTACATGTGTTTCATGAAAAACAATTTTGTCTTGTTCCTTACTTGAAGGATTTCGTAATAGTTAACAAATTTTTCCATAACTAGTTCGTGTTCTTCGCTTTTGTAGAGTTTTTCAAACAAACTATATTTTCAAACCTATTTTTTTGAAAGCCCTACCTTCAAAGGGCGGTTGGATGGGAGATCATGCTCATGTATGCTTTATAGTGAAAATCATTTTAAACTTGAACATGAGTTGGGTGGTAGGTTATATGAGATATACATTTGATATTATTGTTGTTTCAATTGGTATCATTGGATCTTTTCAATTGGTATCAATATTGACATTTCTTGTATACTCATATACTTTTATGTATGAATGCTTGCACTTCAAAGAGTATCAATTTCAATTGGTATCTAATTTTTCATACATATATATGTTTTTATTTGTGCTTATTATATTCATATATCTTAGAGCACAAATTTTGATCATGATAAAGCTTGTTTTATAATGACTATCTTGTTTCAATTGACTAGTTTTCAATTGGTATCCATATACAAGCTTATTCATTGTTTCATTTGGTATTTCATAAAGGGGGAGAAAACTTGTATTTCATCTTTCAATTGGTATTTGATTTCCACTCCCATACTTTATGATTGAAAATTTCAATTTGGTATCATATGTTCAAAATGAAAAATATTTACAATTGGTATCAAAATTTTTGTTTAGAAATTCAAAATTTGTTATGTTTAATTTCAATTGGTATCAAGATTATTTTCTTACAATTGGTATGTTATTTGTTTACTTATCAATTGGTATCAAGATTTTTGTTTTCAATTGATATATGAATGTTTAATTGAGATTTGTTACAATGCCTCGTTTACCTTTATTTCAATTGGTATCATTTGATATAGGCATTCCTTAAAATGTTTTTATACTCATTTCAATTGATATCATTTATGCACTTCATTGACATTTTTTTTATTGGTATCATGTTTTATGTCACCCCTTTATTTTGAAAAAAAGGGGGAGAACATTTTGTTTTTACTTTTACCCCTTTGTTGATGATTGACAAAAAGGGGGAGAATTATTTGAGTTTATATGCATGTTTTATATGCATGTTTATCTAGAAACATAGTTTGTTTTTGTTTATTAGTTTGTCGTTTAATTGGTATCAAGAGCATTTGTTTTAGTTTGATGTTTATTGGTATCAAGAGCATTTTATTGCATTTTATTGGTATCAAGAGCTTTATTTAAAGAACATGTTTAATTTTGGCATTAAAAGCTTTAATACAGTTTTACCATTTAATTGGTATCAAGAACATATTTTATACCTTTCATTGTTTATGCATGCCTATGCATTTTTATGTTTAATATTCATTGCACATATTTATTGTTTATTCCTATGCATGAGTTAAGGGGGAGCTTCTTTGAAGCTTAACTTTAATCCATGCATATATAACTCCATGAGTTTTGTCATCATCAAAAAGGGGGAGATTGTTGGCCCAGAGGCCTTCCACTCTAGTTTTGATGATGATTAACTCATGTAGTTATAGGTACTAATAATCTTGTGATTTTAGTTTCAGATTATTAACCAAGATATTAGTTGGTGATTGCTTCAAAACTCCGTGATCCGGAAGCTTTCACATGATGTTTCCAGAGCCCGAGCATCAAGATCATATATAGCACTCGTTGGAGTCAAGCTCGGAGTTTTGGAGTTTTGGATCGAGTCGGCTTGGAGACGGCGCTCTACAAGAAGACATCGGTACCTAGTTTAGTTTGAGTTTTAGATCCATTTGTAATGATTAGAATAGTATGATATGCTCAAGTTCACAACACACACGTTTCAAGTTTTGAATATTGGTTTTCGGTTTTTCCGTTTTTGGTTTAACCGATCTTGGTTTCATGAATAGTTAGATCAAAACAAGTTTAAATGGTTTTATGTATAGTAGATTCATTCTATATACATGCATGCTTAACCTCCTAGATAAACTTATTTTTGATATACCTATTCATGTGTTTAGTGTTTTGGTATTTTTAACAAAACATACTTTTGGATTTATAGTCAAAAACTATGATACATATATGTTTCATGTATATTGGACTTATGTCCATATGCAACATTCCTAAAAGTGTTTAAGTATCATGTTTTTGTATTTCAATGAGTTTTAGGAAAAATCAGATTTCCTATTGAAAAATCCATGTTTGGAAAAATACAGGTTTTGATTTTTGACAAAATTTATAAGACACAAAAATGGTTCATAATATTTGATATTTGTGTTAAAATTTTATCACATAATTATATATCATATATTATGTTAGAAACTATTTTTATGGATTTTTAGAGATTTTATGGGAATTTTTAAGACTTTAAAAATCCAGTTTTTCAGTCCCAGATTTTGGCTGCCAGGCTCTGGCGGTCGACCGTAACGGTCGACCGGGTCAGGAGCCGGTCGACAGTCACGGTCGACCGGACGTGCACAAGATTGTGCACGTAGCTATGTCAGTCGGCCGGTCGACCGACCGGTCGACCGACTGTGAGCAACCCACTCTCGGGTTGCTCCTGGTCGACCGAGCGGTCGACCGGACAGAGAGTGTTGCTCTCTGTTTCTGGGGCCAGTCGACCGGGCGGTCGACCGGTAGCTACCAACGGTCAAAAATCGACCGTTGGCCGGTCAACCGTCCGGTAGATCGGTAGTTCATTTCTGGCATTTTTAGCTGCCAACGGCTATATTTTTCTAGGGGCTATAAATACCCCATTGGAAAGAGGTTTTCACCAGGAATTTTTGGACGAAATTTCTGAGTTTTCTCTAGTGTTTATACAAGTTTTAAAAAGAGTTTCTTTGTGATAAAAAGATCAATCTTATTGTTTTAGAAGTGTTTTAATATTTCAAAGAAAAATAGTCTTTTGGGAATTTGTTTTGGTCTAATCATTCTATATCTTTGTGGAGATTTCCCAAGTGATTTTTCTTTGTTTTAAACACTTTGTTTTTCACACTTAAGCTTCATTCTATCCTATCTATAGGGTCTTTGTGTTTGTGGGAAAAAAGAGATCGGTTTGTGGTCTTTTGATCACCAAGTTGTAAACCCTATTTTTGCTTGGCTTTGTGCCTTTCCCTCATTGTGTTGAGGAGGTTGTGCAATTGGGTTGTATCCCTCAAGTAGTGAGGTGATCCTTGTGTAGCTTTGTGCTTATCCCTCAAGTTGTGAGGTGATTGTTTTGGTTGGCTTGGTGCTTTGCCTCTAGTGAGAGGTTGTGGTTGTAAAGAGAGGAGTTGGGTACTCCTAATTATTGTATTACCCCAAATCCTCGGTGGAGGTTCCCTGTGTGGGAGTCCTGTGTGGACAAGTTAGTGGATTCGAAATCCTTCTGGGTGAAGGTGGGGATGTAGAGCTGGGTGCTCGAACCTCGAAACAAATCTTGTTGTTTGCGCTTGAACCATTGACTCTCTCTCTCTCTCTCTTTACTTTGTGCATTGTTCATATTGCTATATTATATACTTGCTTGTGTGTTGTTGCAATTAGTTTTAAATTCCGCATTTAGTTTACTAGATTAGCATTATCACCTATTCACCCCCCTCTAGGTGATTTCATAATCATCATCAAAACTAGAGTGGAAGGCCTTTGGGCCAACAATAATCGTATGCATAGTATATGTATACTGCAGTGTAACTATAACTCGTTTCAAGTTACCGATAAGAATCAAGTCTTCTGTTTGAGTAAACCTGACTCTGATACTAAGAAAATCCTGTCACACCCCACTTCCCAAAATATACTGGAGCGGAGACGCGATGAGAGTCGGCGACGTATATACGCGAGAAAAATACCCCACGCATACACGCTAAGCCTAAAGTAACCTGAACAAGCTATAAATCTAAAGTATAATAATTTATGATCACTATAATATTACATATAGGAGTCCACACATTATATCATATTAATACAGAAAAGAAATAACGACTAATAGCAATGTATAAAGAATCAAGGAAACTACAGAATCAACATGAATGAAAAGGAAGACAATAATACAGAATAGATAGAGAGAAACTCCAGCTCCTCACAATATGTCCAGTCTCATCGAATACCTGATCAATAACATGAAACATTCAATATCTGGACGTGCAAATTTAGGGTCGTCAGGAAGCGACCCTAATGAGTTGTGTAAGAAAAAGGGAAAGTGCACATGCATATAATGTGTGAGCATATGAAATGAAACTATAAACTGGAATAAGACTAAAATAATATGTAAACATAAATAGCCAGTAATAAGGACAATCACTAACAGAATCAGATGTCCATTCAGGTCATTAGTATAATCAGATGTTTATCATATCATGTATATACTAAAGTCAATGTAAAATTCAGTTTTGTTATTAATTATATTAGCGAATACCAATAGCCCCCTGTAATAGACGCATCCCATACTATGCCTATCACATGTATCAATCGAAGTTCTAAGTTATTGAAATCAATAGAAGAGACATTGTCCATGCTTTAGGTGGGTTTCGTACATACCCAGAACCACGGCCCAATCACCTGGCACAAAACCAGGTCATATCACTAGGTAGTCAATAACTATAACAATAACAATATGAATAATACGGGATGTTAGTCATCCTCCGGAACCCTATAGTGGAACCGTATCTCAGCTGTGCAACCTGTATCCCAAGTCCACACAAAATACAGATGCTGTCTCGTACATCAATTTTCCCAATTTCTGTGTAAATTGTCTATTATATTATTATTTAGAACAATCAATATCAATGTTATTTTGATTACTGCGATGTTACAGTGACAGTAACAATAATAATATAAGCAATATTATCGTGTAAACTACAGATTAATGGGATAATGCATGTGTTACGGTCTAACAATATTTTCCCAGTAACTTTCAATAATATGAATAATACAATAACAAGTTCAGATACTGCTCAATAGACAGTCTCATTTAGAACTGATTCCTTACAGTACAGTCCCCTCTGGAATCAATAAAAATCTCATCCATCAGTAAATCAAAAGTTAATATCTGATACAGTAACCACCTCAATAAATCAATAATCAATTACCTCGATCATGCCGATCTATTTCAATCCTTTAGATTATCAGTATATCAATTCTCTAGTCACCAATATATCAGAGTCTCGCATAAACAGTCAGTTATATCTAGTCATATCTTCACCATTGAATATCAGTAAGATCATCGATCAAGATCATCACACGTTCTTACTTTAATCAAGGTCAATCATAAGATCCAACATAAAGAATTTACATTTTAGGTCAATTTCAAGCTCTAACTAAGTCCATTCATTAATCCAAACATCAATCAAGAATCAGTCTTCTAGTAAAGTAGAATCCTATTCTATCAGTCCACAATATCAAAAAAAATTCTAAATAATCACCAACTAATTGCCTCATAAATACTTCACATGAAATATATTACTCATCCACAAACATGAACTAGGCTAATCACTAGGTCCAGTCAAGTCACTGTTAAAGGCATACTACAAATAATCCTGAATCCGAAATGGTAAACAATCTATACATGAGATAATAAGACAAGAATATCTTAGTAATAGGGTATTGAATCTACTATATATCTATATACTCTATTAATTCATATTATTCAAGTCTACACTCTTTTCTAACTCTAAGTCAATCTCCACTCCAATAAGAGTCCACTGATAGATCCAAATATAAACAGATCTAATAAATCTAATAATATTAGTATTAAGATACTAACTCTACATATATATACATCAACAATATATCAATTCACTCTCCATCCCCATCCAACCTCACACTAATAAAGTCCACTGACCCAATCTATCAATGAAATACGTCTCATTAATTAATCCTCAAATTTACAATTTAGTTCTCAGCCGCTTATCACTAATAAGAAAAATTATGACTAACACTCGCTAGCTTAGATACCATAACAAAACAATAACAGTGTTGGTAACAGAGTAACGATATATCCATAAAATAATATGAGAGAATCATGATATAACAATAGTTGCTGCATGAAGAAAATAATGTAGAATACTATATACATTCGCATGAAACAATAAGGTAAAAACATTGAAATTGAAATAGACCAATAAACAAACACTCACATGAAATGACGCAGTTATGAAACTGAATCGTCATCTGGTCTCCACTGCATAAACTGGTACGAATCTCCCAAACATCCCATGGGTCAGTTTTCGAATCACCAGTGTGTCGGATCATCTGCGAACACGACTGAGTCTCCTGTAACGGGTTCGGATCTCACCAAATGGGTCCGAATGCTGCAACACGCAACCCAACCCACGAACTCACACAAACATACACCCATATACATAATATACACATACACACATATTATATACACATACCTAAACGCACATTCACAAGACACACATACACTCACGCGTGCGCACAACAGCACACTCACTAACCCATGCACACACTAACACATACATAATCACACAAATATTTAAACACATGCACATATATTAATACACGCACACTACTTTATACACCATGCAATGATTTACACTTAGAAATATAAAGAGAAGAGAAAAAGAGAGTTATGAAGGGGAGAAACTTGTTGGCCCAAAGGTTATAATCCCCGGTTTTGTGTTTTGAGATAACAAAGCATATGAAGTTATTTGGTATTAATCAAGTTCAAGAGTGTATTATAGGGTTCAAAGAGATCAAACAGGTTCTTCCTATAAAGGAAGGTGTTGATGCTTAAGGGTACTCAAGTACGGGATCATAGCTCAAGCTCCAAACGTTGTTCAACGTCACTACCAAAGAAGCCCACTTGAAAATTCATGTAGACAATCAGAACCTTATAAGATACTAGTTTGTTAAAGGATAAAATATAGATTTGAGGTTCAAAGATACACACACACACACACAAAATGCACATTTTCAAAAGAATGATTTTTAACATGTTTGGTTTTGATACTTGTTCAATATTTTCTTAAATATTCCTATCAATGTTTAGAACTTGTATCTCATGGATAAGCATGTTTTCTATCTCTCAAAATTCAAACAAAAATATTTGAAAATTTTCTAAAATGTCTTAGACCCTGTTTTTGGCCTAGGTCGGTCCACCGGACAGTCGACTGTGCCTATTACAAGCCAGTACGATCGGCCGCACGGTCAACCAGAGTTCTGGCAATTGGGGTGTGCACATTGTGCATGTTCCGGTCGACCGATCCCCAGTTGTGGTCGACCAGGCGATCTACCGACTGTAACCAGTTTAGCCTCGGTTTGTCACAGTCGACCGGTCAGTCGACCAAGGGCTAATGGTCAAATATTTTGAAGAGGGCCGGTCGACTGCCAGTCTACCAGATTGACAGAAACGACTGATTTTCTGGAGATTGATTTTTAACATGTTTTTAAAACGTGTTTTGCTGAATTTTAAGAGTCAATTTATTCCTTTTAAACCTGGTTAAATTTTTCTAAATTTGTTTTTCTAAAACCTATATAAAGGGTCATTAGGATGGATTAAAATAACAACAAAAATACCATTGAAAATCAAAGTTTTTGGTTTCAAGAGAAAAAGTTTTCAAGCTTTGCTTTTGTGCTTTTATTTTCAGAAATTCTCTTTAAGTTTTTCAGTTCTCAAAATCTCTCTTCTGATTTTACTCACTTACAAATCTTGAGCTTCAAATTTATATTTTATTCTATAGGTATTTGTAAGAGAGTTTCAAAGGAGAGTGTTTGTGGTCTTTTGATCACCCAGAGCTTGTTCTATTCGCTTTGTGCTACCTCTGATCTGGAGGAGTGTATTGGGGAGTTGTGTACTCCGAGCGGTTGTAATTCCTTATTGTAAGGTCCCTTGGTGGAAGGTCTTATAGTGGATTGAGAAATCTTTCACGATGGTGAAGGCGAGGACATAGAGCAGTGGCTCGAACCTTGAAATAAATCTCTCTGTTTGCGATTGCTTTATTGTCTTTATTCATCTGTTTTTTCATTCATTCATTATTGACGATCAATACTCATCTCAACAAGATCACAATTAAGCACCTCAAACTCTTATCTAGAGGAATTACGAGGAGAAGTTCAGAGCCCTTCATGGGGAATTCGGCTTCAAGTCTTGTTTTGAGTGATCGATTGCATCATGTCATTTTATATTGTATTAGATTGTAATTTGATTATCCTTACACCTATTCACCCCTTCTCTAGGTATAATTTCAATTGGTATCAGAGTTATGGTCTCTAGTTTTTGGCTTAACAACCTTAGAGAGATCCTTTTTGTTAATCATTTCATTGACATTTTTTTTATCCACTAGTAAATATGGCCGAAGGTGTTAAGACCCCTCCCAAGTTTGATGGCCTTAACTTTCCCATATGGAAGGTTAAGATGATCGTATTTTTGTGATCCCTAGGAAGCCGGGTTGCAAAGGCGGTGACTAAACCCTTTAGTGTACCCAGTGGTGATGAGGACACTTGGTCCGATATTTCTACCAAGGAGTTTGATGCCAATGCAAAGGCACTCTATGCATTGCTTCAAGCCTTGAATGATGATGATATAGCTAGCATTATACACTGCAAATCTGCCTACGAGATTTGGTCTCACCTAATGGTCACTCATGAGGGAATATCACAAGTCAAGAGAGCTAAAGTTGATCTCTTGCGTTCCCAATATGAAAACTTCACTATGCATGAAAATGAATCTATTGATGATATGATTACAAAATTTATTATAATTACTAATTGTCTTTCTTCTTTAGGTGATGCTATTGACAATGATCAAAAAGTCCAGAAGGTCATTCGTGCACTTCCACCATCTTGAGAAGTCAAAGCCACTACATTGAAGGAGTTAAATGACAAGGAAGAGATAGAGCTCATCAGTCTTATCGACAATCTTAAGACTCATAAGATGGAGAGAAAGTTTAGAGAAGAAACGGCTCCACAAAAGAAGATGACAATTGCCTTCAAGTCTACACCCACCATCTCCGACGATGATGAAGAAGAAGAAGATGATGAAGATCTTTCCCTCCTTGTAAGAAATGTAAGAAGGATGTACAATAAGGCAAAGATCAACAATAGGAGACAATGGCAAGGAAAAGAAGAAAAGAAAATCATTTATTTCAGCTGTCGGAAATCAGACATATCATTGCCAAATGTCTGGATATTAAAAACAAGCCATCTTCCTCAAACAAGCCAAAGAAGCCATTTTTGAAGAAAGCTCTCAAAACTACATGGGATTTAGAAAGTGAATCAGAAGAGGAGGTGGATACTACAAACGTGTGTTTCATAGCAAATGATAACACACCTAAGAAAATTTCTAAACCATCCATTGATGATTGTGAATTAACTATGAATGAATTAGGAGATGCATTTGTAGAACTTTCAACCAACTATGATTTTCTAAGAAAAAATATTTAAAAACGAAAAAGGAAAATAAAGTTCTTCAAAATAAAATTATTACTCTTTCTAAAGAAAAGGATAAATTATCTTCTACTCTTTTATCTACTCAAAAAGATTTTGATGCATACAAGATTTCATATAAAGCAAAGTTTCCATGATTGATGAAAATGAAATTTCTATTTTGAAAACTAAAATCAACACTTTGGAAAATATTCTAAAGAAATGTGAGTTTGATAAAGCTAAATTAGAAGCCATGTTTTCTAAGAAAATTCTTCAAAAAGACTATTCATTCTACACATGCTCACACTTCTAAATCACACACTAAGCATGCTCATGTACCACATGCTCATCATGCATTCATGTATGATATAATTTATACATGTACTTATTGTAGCCGAAAGGGTCACTTAGCTAAATTTTATTTTGATCATATAAATGCTTCTAATACTCATATTTGGGTTCGAAAAACTAACGTTATAGGACCCAAGAAGATATGGGTACCAAAATTAACAATTTCATTATTTGATATAGGTACACACCAAAGCTCCAAGACGTAAGGAGCGATGGTATCTTGATAGTGGTTGCTTAAGACACATGACTTGGAACATCAACAATTTTGCAACCCTATCAAGGTATCAAGAAGGTGGCACCGTCACTTTCGGAGATGACTCAAAGGGCAACATTATTGGTATAGGTGAAGATATGGTGAAAGTAACTTTGAAGGACTCACTTACCCAAGAAGACAAGCCAAAATTGGATACACAAGGTGAAGATCAAGAAGTTAAAGTGACACCAACTCAACCACTTTCAAAAGATTGGAGATATTCTACAAGTCATCCCAAGGAACTCATCATAGGTGATGTATCAAAGGGAGTAACTACTCGCTCCAAATTTCATGATTTTTGTGGCCATTATACTTTCATTTCTCATATTGAACCAAAGAACACCCTCGAAGCCGAGGGCGACTCATATTGGTTGCCTGCAATGCAGGAAGAGCTCAATCAATTTAAGCGCAACCAAGTTTGACATCTTATCCCTAGACCCCATGATAGACCAACAATTGTTACTAAATAGATTTTTAGGATCAACTTGGATGAGTCAGGTAATATTGTTAGGAATAAAGCTAGGTTGTGGTCCAAGTTACACCCAAATCGAAGAAATCGATTTTGAGGAAACCTTTGTACCCATAGCATGGCTTGAAGCCATACGGATTACACTTGCTTTTGCTTCTTATAAAGATTTCAAACTTTTTCAAATGGATGTCAAAGCGCATTTTTAAATAGTTTTATTGATGAGGAAGTGTATGTTGAACAACCCCTAGGGCTTATTGATCCTACACATCCGGATTTTGTTTTCAAATTAGACAAAGCTTTATATGATTTAAAACAAGCTCTTAGAGCTTGGTATGAAAGACTTTCAACATTTCTTATTTCAAATGGTTTTGTTAAAGAAAAAATAGATACCACTTTGTTTGCTAAACATGTAGATGGTGATATTCTCATTGTTCAAATTTATATTGATGATATTATATTTGGATCTACTAATGAAAAACTTTGCAAAGAGTTTGAATCATGCATGCAGAAAGAGTTTTGAAATGTCTATGATGGGTGAGCTAAACTACTTCCTTGGACTCCAAATCAAGCAAAGGAGTGATGTGATCTTTATAAATCAAGCCAAGTATACAAAGGAACTCATCAAGAAATTTGGACTTGAAGGGGCAAAGACTAGCAAAACTCTCATGGCTACCACAACAAAACTTGACAAGGATAAACAAGGTATAAATGTAGACATTAAACTTTATAAAAGTATGATTGGTAGTTTATTATATTTAACGGCTAGTAGGCTGGATATCATGTTTAGTGTATGTCTATGTGCTAGATTCCAATCCTATCCTAAAGAGTCCCACTTGATGCAGTGATCAGTCACATATTTTGTATATACATTATCACCTTACCATACTTTTTAGCTAATAAATCTTATTAATAAGTCTTCTTCTTCTTTGTTTAATGTAGGCCCAATTGCTAAAAGAAAGGAAAGAGAAACAAGCCCAAAAGCCCACCAAATTCTAATTTAATTTAGAATAAATTTGAAATCAAGGAATCAGGGCAAAATCTTGGCATATCAGAGAGGTTGAAAATCGGTTGAAAAGAATCCTCCAAAATCAAATGGTTGAAGCCAATAATCAAAGACTGTTTCGTCAAATCCTAGAGCAGAAACGAGAAAACCAGAAGAAGATACAGGAGAATCACCAAACCAGGAGCTCCCACCAATTGGGTGTGGCCAACTGGCCACACCAGGGCCGCGGCTAGGGTTGCATTTCCACGGGTTTGTTGCCTCTGTTGGGGGATCGTTTGCTCCCCCAATCTTCATATGATTCCCCCCTCTGGTTTTTCCCTATAAATACCAATTTCAACAGGGCAAAAAGGAGCGAAGACTAGAATTAGAATTTTTGTTTATTCTTTAAGGATTTAGGCTCTTTGTTAGATAGTGTAAAAGTTGTATTTTGTTTTATAATTTGTAGTTCAGTACAAATACTTGTGAGAGAGAGGAACTGAGTGTTTGTAACTTGAAGATTGAAGTGACATCAATACAAGAGTCGAGCTACATATTCTTCTACTCATTTTACGGTATGTTTTACTTTAATTACTTGTATTGTTTCTTATTTCTCATGAGTAGCTAAATCAATTTTCTGGGCTCACTATTGTACCTCTCTCCAATTCTTCTTCTTTTCTGATTTTCATGAAAAAGACCCAATGAATCATTTGCATGCCTAACTTAAAGCCTTTCTTCTTGAAAGTGTTCTTGAAAGCACATGAGGATGGGTTTGGATCTTTAAACTCCTACTTCTTTTAAGAACGTTTTTTGAACTGTTTTTATTTCATACTTGCTTCTCGCGCTTGATGATTTAACATTCGATTCAAAACGGTTTCTTAAAGAAAAGAGTGAACTTTTTCAACCATCTTATATGCTTTACTTCAAACTTTCTAAAGTCAATCTTAAGTTTTGCCTATGATCAAGTTGAGGCACTAAGGATTTCAATAGAAGAATAAACGGTTGAGTAGTGAGATAGTGAGCCCAGATTTTCTTCCTTATTATAATCAACCAAACAATTTTTGAGCATTTTAAATCACCTTCTCCAAAGCCTTCTCTAAAGTTGCAATTTCTCTTTTAATCATTCCTTCTTTCCATTCTCTTTTCAATTAAAAAATGAGCACAATTCTTTGTTATTAAAAAAACACCGAAAAGCTTTCATCGTATTCCTTCTCGTGGACGCGACCCGTTAGGCACAAGCTACACGGTAATTTCTTAACTCTTTGATTGTTCTTTTATTTTAGCAATCAATTTTTGGCGCCGTTGCCGGGGAGGGAACGGTGTATTTATTTTTTAACAAGTTTGGTGTGTTGTTTCAGGGACTTGAAGGTTAAGATCTAACATTCAAGCTTTGCAAGAGAAGACTTGCAAATTCTGTGCCCCTACTCTCGAAAGTAGGAAACAGAATTTTAAGAAATTGCATTGCAAAAGTTAAAAATTTCATTGGACTACTAAAACTCTTTTTTGCAGGAAATATTGCTCGCAAAAAAATTAAGTTTTTGTACGTTATATTCTTGCTATTTCTGCTATCCACCATCCATGTTTTAATCCAACAATAATTTGAGTGATTGTTAATTGCTTAAAAAACGTTTAGACTTGCATTCTAGGCATTTGTCTAATTACGTTTATTTTACAATTACTGTTGAAGATAGCTGGAGACAAGGTATGTATGCATAGCATATAGTTTAGGAAACATTCTTGGGTGATATTTGCTTTTAACTGCTATTTTTCTATATCTTGCACACTTTGCACAAATCAATTCTAAGGACAAAACCCAAGTCAAGATAAGGTGGGGAAGTCATTACCCTTCCTTAGCCCACAAACCATCTCCAAGCACGCATAACCTAAGCCTAAATAAAATCTGATAGACGTTGGCCTTAGGGACATCTCGAACTCACTAGGAGATTATCCTAAGAGGGAAGGTGTTGGAATTTGACTCCTGCCAAATCAGTGTCTAGGAAGGGGATTAAGGGCCGAAAGCCCGAAGGTTGGGGTTACTTAATTAAGGAATGTCTTTGACAGATAACCTCCCACCAATCTTGCCCTGACCTGGCTGATTAGCTTGTGGTCAAAGTCTACATTATACCTCCTGTGGACAATCAACCAGTTAGGAGTTGTCTAGGTCAAGGTTACCTTAGACTAGGCTTGGTTGTTTTCTCTTCTTGACTATCGGTGAACTTGTTTGTGATTGTGTTTGTGTATGCAAGTGTGGTCAAGAGACCCTAATTCATCTAGGTTAACTAGAAACACATCACCACCCAAGTTCGAAAAAAGACCAGATTCGGTTATGGATCGACCGACATCTTTGCAGGATAGGTTCTATCCCATTAGAATATCACTTCCATCCTGCATCCAACTTCCATCGGTTGGTGAACAAAACTTTGAGCTTAAGCCACAGTTCATCAATACACTCCCTAAGTTCCATGGCTTAGAGTAAGAAGATGCTTATTTCTTCATAAGAGAATTTGAGGAAGTATGCTTAATGATGAAAATCCCACACCTTACAGATGATGCTATTAGGTTAAGATTTGTCCCATTTGCTCTTAAGGACTTAGCCAAGAAATGGCTCTACAGCTTAGCGGCCGGCTCTATCACATCCTAGGATGGTTTCATCAAGGTCTTCTTGAAGAAATTCTATCCAATCCACAAGACCGCTCTCGTTAGGAAAAACATCATGCAGTTCAAGAAAGAACCTAGTGAACCATTTTGGAGGTACTTTGAACGCTTCAAAGACCTCCTTGTCCAATGTACTCATCATGGAATAGAGAAATGGCGACAATGCCAAATTCTTTATGATGGTTTAGACTACTCGACCAAGACCCTCTTAGAAAGTATGTGCCAAGGGGATTCTTGCAGAAGGATGAGCATAAAGGATGAGATTTATATGAGAATCTAGCTGAAAAGACCATCCAATAGGAACCTACTAGTGAAAGCTCTAAAAATCCAAACTCTATCTCTTCAAAAGGAAGTCTCCATTCGATTGAATCATCCATAGCTAACGAGGCTAAGTTAGCTAACCTAGCGAGAAGACTGGAAGCTCTAGAAACTAAGGAACCAAGTTCAGTCAATCAAGTCAGCCCAAACCAATTTCTAACTCTGGGTTGTACTTACTGTTAGGCCATGAATCATGTGTTTGAGGAGTGGCCTGTATTTGAAGCTCACCAACACTTTTTTGAACCGATGAATGCGGCCTTTTCAAGGCCGAACAATGATCCTTACACTCCAACATACAATCCTGACTGGAGAAATCACCCAAATTTCTCATGGAGCCAACAAAATAATGACCACCAACGGTCAAACCATGCAAACCACTTCCATCATTCTAATAATTCTTCCAATCATCAACCCAACTTTTCCAATCACCCTCACAATTCTCCCAACAAAATTTCAAATTATCAATAAAATTTTCCCAACCAAGCTCCACCATCTTCCTTCCAGAATCCTCAACTCGAAAGGAGAATGACTGATTTTGAGAGAAACATGGAAAGGTACATGAAGAACCAAGATTCCCTCATGCAAACAATACAGAGGCTAGAGGGTCAAATGAGCCAGTTAGCCAACCCACAACATGAGAGGCAAAAGGGTATCTTGCCCAGTCAACCAATTATGAATCCTAGGAATTCACAACAAGCTCATTTGGTTGAGGATCAATTACTGAATCAATGTAATACTGTTCATACATTGAGGTCGGGAAAGAAAGTTGATAACCAAGTGTCAACACCGCCTAATCCTAGTCAGTACAATCACACTTCAACATCCACCTCATCTAATCCCACTCCTCCTAAACTTAATGAATCTAAAAAGATAAGTCAACCAGTCATGTACACCAGCCTATATCACCATTTCCTAATAGGCTGAAAAACAACAAGCAAAATCCACACATGGATAAGATAATTGAGATCTTTAATCAAGTAAAGATAAATGTGCCACTTCTTGATGCCATCCAACAGGTCCCATCTTATGCTAATTTTCTTAAGGACATGTGCACCAAGAAGAGAAAGACTAATGTACCTAAAAAGGTCTTCTTAGCCACTAACATTAGTGAGCTACTATCGGGTCCGATCCCTGTTAAGTACAAGGATCCAGGTAGTCCAACCATTGCCTGCACAATAGGACAAGCCGAGATTAGTCGTGCACTTCTTGACTTGGGGGCAAGTATCAACTTGCTTCCATTCTCAGTTTATCAACAACTCGGGTTGGGCGATCTTAGTCCAACTCGAGTCACTATCCAACTAGCTGACCGTTCAGTGAAAGTTCCAAAAGGAGAGATTAATGATGTCCTTATCCGGGTTGGGGAGTTTATTTACCATGTTGATTTCATAGTTCTAGAGACACAACTTGTGTCTAACTCCAATCATAGGGCTCAAACTCTTGTTATCCTAGGGCGACCATTCCTTGCTACTGCCAATGCCATCATCAATTGTAGGAATGGGTCCATGAGGTTAACTTTTGGGGACATGACTAGAGAAGTCAATGTCTTCAACCTAGAAAAACAATCTCGTAAGATAAGAGATCAAACATTTGAGGTAAACTTTGTTGAAAATAATTGTGATGAAGAGAGTGAAGATATAGAAGATGAGTCGCTGTTTCTTAATGAATTATTTAAGAATGAATGCGATCATCTTGATGAGAAGGCATATGTCGGAGATCTAATGTTAGAGTACCCTTTAAAAAGGGGAAATTTGATTTGAATATCTTCACTTTCGATGAGGCAACCAATAATGTATCGCATGAGAATATAATTCAAGAACCTCCGATTGACATACTCTTTGAAAACCTCTTCGAAGAAGAACTCATGTGTTTGGATGAATCAACTAGGGATCTTTTGGTTAATTACACATCTCTAGGGGAAAGTGTTGACCTAAGCTTTGAGGAGATATATGGAACTGAGTTAGAATTTTTAGGCATTCATAGTGAGGAAGTTCCAACTGAGAAGTGTGGTGGTGATCAATTTTTGAATAATGAATGTAGAAATATGAGGAAGAAAAACCTAAAGAAGTTGAGACTGGGGAAGAAGAGAGCTAAAATGACAGAAAAATTGGCCTCCCCACTATGCCCTATAAAGAGGACCCATTGGAATGACGGGAAGAAAGCTAGAGGGATAAACCGAAAAAAACCTAGGTGTGGGAGAAACTTGATGTTGTACATATTTCTGTATAATATATGCACCTCTTTTACATTTCATTTCATGCATGTATACATTTCTTTCATACATTGGGGACAATGCATGAGATAAGTGTGGGGGAGGGCTCTAACATGACTAATATAAAAAAAAAATGTATATATGTAAAAAAAAACTTTTTGAAAGGTAAGAACAATATTTTGATATATTTTTTGTAAGAAATTAAGTCAATTTTAAGGAATAGGAAAATCATAATTATGATTTCGTACACTTGGTCAAAATAAGATGACTTGTTTGATTTTTAGGGTTAGGAAGAAAATTTGTGAAAATAATTTAGTCTTGATCTTTACCTGGATGAAATATACACACTTTATACACTTATACACTTAGGATTTAAAAACAAAGACTCTTATGCCTTATTAAAAAAAATATATGTACGAAAAAAACAAACAAATCTAATTATTGATTAGCTAGGTGCTTTGGCCTAAGCAAGCCTTCGTATTTATGCAAAAGATAATTAGATAAGTTTGAAAAAATATATATATAAATCCCCTGATTAAGCTGGGTATTGGTGCCTCATGAAGCATAAGTATTTACGCCTAAAAGGGACCGTTTTATAAATAAAAAACCTTTCTTTCGTGGCCTTGTCTGCTCGAGTGTTTAAGTCCTTAGGGGTGTTTTCTCACCTGGTGCCCTAAAACTGTCCAGTTTGGGTGTCACCGACTAAAGGCTCGTTACATGGGCAGATTAGAAAGCCTAATGAAATTGAGGAATAAATTCCACCAAAAATAAATATAAATAAGGCATAGGAGTTAATGTTAAAGAACCCTTAGTCAAACTTCACAATCACGATGGTGCATACGACTCAGGGTAAATTAATCGACTAGATGAGAAGTACAATTTGACTCCTTACTTTGATTGATGACATATTTTTGAATAGAGACTGAGTTTCAGAATGAAAAATTTGATATTCCTATAACTTATAGATTACTTAAAACCTTACAAATATACTTTAAATATTTTCTCCTTTCAAAATGCTTTTCGAAAATACTAACATTTTTTATGGATTTTGTGGGTGCAATCCACTGAAAACCCTCACGAGACAAAACTCATCCTCTAGGGTAACCTAGAGATTTAACGGCTTGTTGCACATGCTCAGTGCAATCGAGTAACCTGCGAAAGTGGTCTAATAATTAATTAGAATTAGTCTGATATTTTGCTCGAGGGCGAGCAAAAGATAAGTGTGGAGGTGTGATCAGTCACATATTTTGCATATACATTGTCACCTTACCATACTTTTTAGCTAATAAATCCCATTAATAAGTCTTCTTCTTCTTTATTTAATGTAGGCCCAATTGCTAAAAGAAAGGAAAGAGAAACAAGCCCAAAAGCCCACCAAATTCTGATTTAATTCAGAATAAATTCGAAATCAAGGAATCAGGACAAAATCTTGGCATATCAGAGAGGTTGAAAACCGATTGAAAAGAATCCTCTAAAATCAAACGGTTGAAGCCAACATTCAAAGGCTGTTTTGTCAAATCTTGGAGCAGAAACGAGAAAACCAGAAGAAATACAGAAGAATCACCAAACCAGGAGCTCCCACCAATTGGGTGTGGCCAACTGGCCACACCAGGGCCGCGGCTAGGGCCGCGTTTTCGCGGGTTTGTTGCCTCTGTTGGGGGAGCGTTTGCTCTTCCAATCTTCATATGATTCCCCCCTCTGGTTTTTTCCTATAAATACCAGTTTCAACAGGGCAAAAAGGAGTGAAGACTAGGATTAGAATTTTTGTTTATTCTTTAAGGATTTAGGCTCTTTATTAGATAGTGTAAAAGTTATATTTTGTTTTGTAATTTGTAGTTCAGTACAAATACTTGTGAGAAAGAGGAATTGAGTGCTTGTAACTTGAAGACTGAAGTGACATCAATACAAGAGTCGAGCTACATTTTCTTCTACTCATTTTACGATATGTTTTACTTTAATACTTGCATTGTTTCTTATTTTTCATGAGTAGTTAAATCGGTTTTCTGGGCTCACTATTGTACCTCTCTCCAATTCTTCTTCTTTTCTGATTTTCATGAAAAAGACCCAATGAATCATTTGCATGCCTAACTTAAAGTCTTTCTTCTTGAAAGTGTTCTTGAAGGCACATGAGGATGGGTTTGGATCTTTAAACTCCTACTTCTTTTAAGAACATTTTTTGAACTGTTTTTATTTCATACTGGCTTCTTCGCGCTTGATGATTTAACATTCGATTCAAAACGGTTTCTTAAAGAAAAGAGTGAACTTTTCCAACCATCTTATATGTTTTACTTCAAACTTTCTAAAGTCAATCTTAAGTTTTGTCTATGATAAAGTTGAGGCACTAAGGATTTCAATAGAAGAATAAACGGTTGAGTAGTGAGATAGTGAGCCCAGATTTTCTTCCTTATTATAATCAACCAAACAATTTTCGAGCTTTTTAAATCACCTTCTCCAAGGCCTTCTCTAAAGTTGCAATTTCTCTTTTAATCATCTCCTTCTTTCCATTCTCTTTTCAATTAAAAAACGAGCACAATTCTTTGTTATTAAACGAAACACTGAAAAGCTTTCATCGCATTCCTCCTCGTGGACACGACCCGTTAGCCACAAGTTACACGATAATTTCTTAACTCTTTGATTGTTCTTTCTTTTTAGCAATCATGCAGTAAAACGCATTATTAGATATCTTAAGGGCACTATTGGAATGGGTTTGTGGGATCTTCGACCGGACAATTTTTAATGACAAGTTTTTCAGATGCTAACTATGCATGTTGTAGAGTGGATAGGAGGAGTACAAGTGGAACATGTCAGTTTCTAGGAAATTGTCTTGTTTTATGGTCGTCCAAGAAACAAAATTCTGTAGCCCTCTCAGCTGTCGAGGCGGAATATATTGCGGCCGGGGCTTGTTGTGCACAAGTCCTTTAGATGAAACATACTCTCCTTGATTATGATTTGTGTTATGATCATGTTAAGATATTTTGTGATAATACTAGTACTATTCATATGATTAAAAATGCAAATCAACATAGTAAGACTAAGCGCATAGAAATTCGATATCACTTTCTTAGAGATCACTATGAGAAAAGTGATATTGATATTGATTATGTTTCAATTGATTTTCAACTAGCAGATATTTTTACTAAACCACTTGATTTTAACAGATTTTCTTTTATTTGTGGAGAACTAAAATTTTGTATTATTGATTAATGACTTTTTGGTTGTTTTTCTGCTTACCCTTTACAAAAAGGGGGAGAAGTATTTATGAGAAGTATTCATTGGTATTTGTATTTGAGTATTTATTGGCATTTGGTAGTTGTTGATCATGCTCATATATAACTTGTTGACATCTTGTATTTGATAGCTAGCATGACTTGAGGGGGAGCTTTTACAAAGTTCTTTCCTAAATTTTTTTATATATATAGTTCATATGTTTTGTCATTCCTAAATTTTTTTATATATATAGCTCATATGTTTTGTCATCATTAAAAGGGGGAGATTGTTGGCCCAATGGTTACAATCCCCAGTTTTGTGTTTTGATGATAATAAAGCATATGAAGCTATTTGGTATTAATCAAGTTCAAGAGTTTGTTTCAGGGTTCGTGTTGATGGCTCAAGGGTACTCAAGTACAGGATCATAGCTCAAGCTCCAAACGTTGCTCAACGTTACTACCAGAGAAGCCCACTTGAAGATTCATGTAGCCACTCAGAACCTTGTAAGAAACTAGTTTGTTAAAGGATAAAATATAGAATTGAGGTTCAAAGATACACACACACACACACAAAATGCACGTTTTCAAAAGAATGATTTTTAACATGTTTGATTTTGATACTTGTTCTATATTTTTCTAAATATTTCTGTCAATGTTTAGAACTTGTATCTCATGGATAAGCATATTTTCTATCTCCCAAAATCTAAACAAAAATATTTGAAATTTTCTAAAATGTCTTAGACCCTGTTTTGGCCTAGGTCGGTCGACCGGGCGGTCGACCATGTCTATTACAGACCAGAACGGTCGACCGCACGGTCGACTGGAGTTCTGACAATTGGGGTGTGCACGTTGTGCACGTTCCCGGTCGACCGGGCAGTCGACCAGTTCCCTGTTGCGGTCGACCGACTGTAACCAATTTAGCCTCAGTTTGTCACGGTCGACCGAGGGCTAACGGTCAGATTTTTTGAATAGGGCCGGTCGACTAGCCGGTAGACCGCCAGCCTGCTAGATTGGCAGAAACGGCTGATTTTCTGGAGACTGATTTTTAACATGTTTTTAAAATGTGTTTCGCTGAATTTTAAGAGTCAATTTATTCCTTTTAAACCTGGTAAAACTTTTTTAAATTTGTTTTTCTAAAACCTATATAAAGGGTCATTAGGATGGATTAAAATAACAACAAAAATTTCATTGAAAATCAAAGTTTTGGGTTTTAAGAGAAAAAGTTTTCAAGTTTTGCTTTTGTGCTTTTATTTTTAGAAATTCTCTTTAAATTTTTTAGTTCTTAAAATCTCTCTTCTGATTTTACTCACTTACAAATCTTGAGCTTCAAATTTATATTTTCTCTATAGGTATTTGTAAGAGAGTTTCAAAAGAGAGTGTTTATGGTCTTTTGATCACCCAGATCTTGTTCTATTCGCTTTGTGCTACCTCTAGTCTAGAGGAGTGTATTGGGGAGTTATGTACTCTGGCCAGTTGTAGGTCCTTATTGTAAGGTCCCTTGGTGGAAGGTCCTATAGTGGATTGAGAAATCCTTCGTGGTGGTGAAGGCGGGGACGTAGAGCAGGGGCTCGAACCTCGAAACAAATCTCTCTATTTGCGATTGCTTTATTGTCTTTATTCATCTATTTTTTTTCATTCATTCATTATTGACGATCAATACTCATCTCAACAAGATCATAATTAAGCACCTCAAACTCTTATCTAGAGGAATTACGAGGAGAAATTTAGAGCCCTTCACGGGGAATTCGGCTTCAAGTCTTGTTTTGAGTGATCGATTGCATCATATCATTTTATATTCTATTGGATTGATTTGCCTTACACCTATTCACCCCCCTCTAAGTGTAATTTCAATTGGAGTTTTGGTCTCTAGTTTTTGGCTTAACAACCTTAGAGAGATCCTTTTTGCTAATATTTTCATTGACATTTTTTTTATCCACTAGTAAATATGGCTGAAGGTATTAAGACCCCTTCCAAGTTTGATGGCCTTAACTTTTTCATATACACGGTTAAGATGACCGTATTTTTGCAATCTCTAGGAAGCCGGGTTGCAAAGGCAGTGACTAAACCATTTAGTGTACCCAGTGATGATGAGGACACTTGATCCGATATTGCTACTAAGGAGTTTGATGCCATTGCAAAGGCACACTATGTATTGCTTCAAGTCTTGAATGATGATGATATAGCTAGGGTTATACACTGCAGATCTGCCTACGAGATTTGGTCTCACCTAGTGGTCATTCATGAGGGAGCACCACAAGTCAAGAGGGCTAAAATTGATCTCTTGCATTCCCAATATGAAAACTTCACTATGCATGAAAATGAATCTATTGATGATATGATTACAAAATTTACTAAAATTACTAATGGTCTTTCTTCTTTAGGTGATGCTATTGACAACGATCAAAAAGTCCGGAAGGTCATTCGTGCACTTCCACAATCCTGGGAAGTCAAAGCCACTACATTGAAGGAGTTAAACGACAAGGAAGAGATGGAGCTCATCAGTCTTATCGGCAATCGTAAGACTCATGAGATGGAGAGGAAGGCTAGAGAAGAAACGGCTCCACAAAAGAAGAAGGCAATTGCCTTCAAGTCTACTCCCATCATCTTCGACGATGATGAAGAAGAAGGAGATGATGAAGATCTTTTCCTCCTTGTAAGAAATGTAAAAAGGATATACAATAAGGCAAAGATCAACAATAGGAGACAATGGCAAGGAAAAGAAGAAAAGAAAATCATTTGTTTCAACTGTCAAAAACCCGGACATATCATTATCGAATGTCCGGATATCAAAAACACGCCATCTTCCTCAAACAACCCAAAGAATCCATTCTTGAAGAAAGTTCTCAAGGCTACATGGGATTCAGAAAGTGAATCAGAAGAGGAGGTAGACACTGCAAACGTGTGTTTCATGGCAAATGACAACACACCTAAGGTAATTTCTGAACCATCCATTGATGATTGTGAATTAACTATGAATGAATTAGGTGATGCATTTGTAGAACTTTCAACCAACTATGATTTTCTAAAGAAAAAATATTTAGGAATGAAAAAGGAAAATGAAGTTCAGAGCCCTTCATGGGGAATTCGGCTTCAAGTCTTGTTTTGAGTGGTCGATTATATCATATCATTTTATATTGTATTGGATTGTAATTTGATTAGCCTTACACCTATTCACCCCCCTCTAGGTGTAATTTCAGAACTCACGGCCGGCCATGGAGAGTTCAACGACGGAGGAGGCGGAGGCTGTAGAGGATGTTGGGGTATCGCGAGCTGCCGACAGGATCTCGCTCGAGAAGAAAGAGGAGGTCGCATGGTGGGTTGGGGCTGCTAGCAAAGGAAGGAGAAGGAAATTAGATTAGAGTTTTGATTTAGGATTTGATGTTTATATAGGAGATGTTAATTGGTTATGATTATATAGTTAGGATTAAGATAATTTAAAATTAGATGGTTAGGATTATGAGATAATGAGAGATTAGGTTAATTAAGTTTTTTTTATTAAGATAACTATAAGATTTAGTAGTTAGGATTACGAGGGTTGGGTTGGTTAAGATTTGTATTTGATAGATAGAATTAGATAGGATTAAATATAAGGCGAGAGATATAGGGTTAGCGATTAGGTAGTTAAGATATAGGATTACATAGTTAGGATTTAAGATTTAGTTAGGAAAAGGATTAAAATAGATTTAAAATTAGTTAGGATTTTATTTTGAAATAGAATTATGATTTTGAAAATAGGATTTGGATTTTTGGTAAGTTAGGGTTAGATATGATTTTTGTTAGGATTTGAATTTGAGGTAAGATTAAAATTAGATATTGGGTAATAGATTTTGGTTTGATTTTGGCTCAAATAAAAAAAAAATATAGAAGGAATGGAAATGGGCTTATGGCTTTGGTCAAGAAAAAATAAAAGAAAAATCTGAAACGGATATCAGCTAATGGTAAAAGGTAAAGCATATGAAAATGGGTACTTGGGTTTGGATTAGGCTTAGGATAAAGATTAAGAAAATAAAAAATAGAAGAGAAAAATAGGGGCTAAGAAGTGAGCTTGTATAAGAATAATACACAAAATAATATCAATAATATTAATAATAAGAATAATAACAGTAATACACAAAGATATTTAACAATAATAATAATAATAACCATAATAATATACATAAAAATAACAATAATTAACACAAAATACATGCAATAAAAAAAATACTATTATTCATTATTAAATCTTGTATTTCAAAAATAGAGGTATTACAGTAGATATTTCGGATCTCCATAGCTCCATGATTTTCACATGATTTCATTATAATCGTCCAGATCACACCACTTGATTGTTGGGATAATTACGCAGAGATATTTGCCACTATCGGTTACATCTCGCTTTGAAGTTGGAACGTTATAACGTTTTGAATGTGGAGATGATTTGGTGATATAACTGAATCTGCGAATCACGATGATCCTGTCACTAAGCTGTAACCAATGTAGAAGCGACAGTCTTCGCGAAGAGCCTTCGTCTGGGAGGTTGGGGCCCTTGACTAGCGGGACAGCTTCATCCGAGCTGAGCATCCGTGGTGGATGATTTCGGACCATTGTGATCTCGGAAAGGAACCCGATGGTCTCGGATCCGTGTAGTTAGCTCGAGACGATTGTGGGCTCGGGTCAGGACCCGAAGATTCCTCCTTGGGTCTGTACTGAGCCTTTTGGTATGTCGAACTTATTGATCGCTTGAGATGCTTCTGACGCAGTGTGACACATGTCGCGATCTTAATGAGAATCAAAATCTGACCACTACAGGTAGAAATGCATTCTGACCATGCCACCATTAGAAAACAAACAATAACTAACTTAGGGTTTTTTTCCCCAACTTAAAAGATTTGAGGGGCCAAAACAAAAATATAAAATTTGGGGTGGGAATACAAAATTAACAAAGATTTCATGTGTTGATATAGAAAAAAACCCTAAATTAAAATAAGTTGTCATATAAAGTGCTCTCATTAGAAAATAAGATTATTCGTCAGGCTAGAGGTTAGAAAGTTGTGCTTTGATGCAACAATTTGTATTTTCAGTTGAGAAAATTATCATGATCATAATTTGCAGGCCAATGTTTTCTTTTCCCCTCAAGTAAAACTTTTGCGAGTATTATTATTAGCACTTTGGCACTCTTAACGTTCTTTTATGTCGGACTACTTCATTTTCCGAATAGAGTAGTACTCCTGGCGTAAGTCAATTCTCAGTATACTTCATTTCTTGCTTTCTCTATTTTCAGGTTCAATTTTCATGGATGACCAAGTATAATCTTTTTACTGCCAAGGCACAGCTCAAGTTACAAATCAACTTGAACTAATGATTAGAAGACTCATCCATGATAACCTACAACCTAAACTCATTCCACGACAACAACAACAACTAAGCCATTTGTCCCAAGTATTTGGGGTAGGCTACATGAACCAAAAGAGAATTACGCCGAATCGGGCACATTGATCGACTTTCTCCACTCATTCCTATCGAGCAATATGTCTTCACTAAGAGCTTTAGCCTTCATATCTTGTCGTATTACTTCCATCCATGTTTTCTTCGGTCTCCCCAGCGCTCTTTTAACTTGCCCTCAATTGATATGCTCAACTCGCCGGACTGGCGCATCGGTAGGTCTACGTCGCACATGACCAAAACATCGTGGGCGGTTTTCTCTCATCTTCTCTTCTATAGAGGCTACACCTATCTTAGTACGAATATCTTCATTTCTCACCTTATCTCTCCGCGTGTTACCACAAATCCAACGAAGCATGCACACCTTTGCAGCAACAACAACAACCACCTAAACTCATTCCATGAATTAAAATATGAACACTTCACCATCAAGCGCGCGCACACACACTCTTTATTCAGGTACATGTACATAATTTAATGATGCGCGAGCTGGGTCTTTAGTTCCTAACCGGTGTGGATAATATGGCTGTCTGTGAAACTTTACATCATGTAGAACTATACAGCCAACGGGAAGGTAAACAACACCCGCAGCCTCTAAGGAATTCAAGAGCTGCATACTAAAGGACACTGTTCATTGTAGAGTGGAGGCTCCATGGTGCTAAAACTTTGACTTATATTATGAAATCATCTCTACTTCACAACGAGAGGCAAACCAAGCAGCAGATTGGTGTGTAGAAGAGATGAAGTACTGGGCAGATAGTTTTCCAGTGGAGCTTGTGTCATATTCATTTGGATATTTGGGGCAATTTTACCTAAGAGATATGTACATGTTAGCCAAAAAAAAAAAAAAAAAAAAGCAAAATTTTATGTTAAAATATAAATACCTCAACCCTCAACTCAACTTTGGAATTTTGTTACAGTGGCAGACTTTAATATAGTATCAGGAAAACTCAGATTCAATTCCCAATGGGAGTTAATTAAAAAGAGGATTTAAATTAATATTTATATCACGAAAAACCCATTTAGCCATAAAAAGAAGGTTCGACTTGTGGGGCGTGTTAAAATATAAATACCTTAATTCTCATTACAACTTTGGAGTTTTGAAAACTATAATGTCTAACTAACCTTGAGCATTGCACGGAATACTTTGGTTATGAAGACTTGTGTATAATATTTATGCTTAAATCTCGGTATTTCATTTAGGAGCATTGAAATTATTTTGAGTGATTTATATTAATTTTCGAGTGTGATATTGCAGTAAAAGTAGGAAAAAGTTGTTTTGAGCTTTTTACACATGATAGTATATTGAATTATGTTGGCTCAGAGGCCTTTCACCTTAGTTTTGATGATGACTAACTTATGAAGGTTAGTTTACTAATTATCTTGTGTTTAATAAGTTTCAGATACTGATCAAGATCTTAGTAGAGATTTGACTTCAACAAGAGATTCACAGTCAAAGTGTTGAAGCAAACAAGTGTTGATTCAAGAGCTTACATTGCAACGATCGCATCTAGCTCCTTTGGATCCAGTTTGGATCGAGTCATCTAAGAGATGAAAATCGACGAGAAGACCTCAGTTTGTTTGGTTAGATCTTATGTAAAAATATCTTAGTTTTGATATGTTCAAGTACATACACAAAAGTTCAGTAGCGTTGCTTTCGGTTTAACCATTTCATCTTTTCAGAACATAACTTTTATTTTCATGAATAGATTTCATCTAAAGTAGTTTACATAGTTTATATGTATATTGAATTTCTTCCATATACATTAATGGCTCATAATGTTTAGAAACTTACTTTGACGTATATCTAATTCATGGTTTCAAGTTTTTGTTTTTAACAAAACTTAGTTTTGGATTTATTATCAAAAACATAAATATATCATTTACCATGTGTATTGGATTTTATCCATGCACACTATACTTCAAAATTATTTCTATATCATGTTTTCGTTTTTGAGAAATAGTTTTCATTTTAAAGTCTTCTCAAAAACTCTTGAAGACAAAATTAAATTGAATTTTGAAAAAATATTTATAGTTTCAAGCTTAATTTTTAATTCTCAAAAATAGTTCAAATTGTTTGTAATATGAGCTGATCTTTGATCAAACATATTTGTATTTCAAGTGCTTACATGAACTTATTTTTGTGAATTTTATGTGATTTTATGAGATTTAATAGGTATTTAAAATACCAAGTTTTTAAACCCAAAATCCCAGCCTGAGACCACTGGCGGTCGATCGATCGGTCGACCGGACTAGATCTCGGTCGATCGGACTGCATAGGACGTGCACAAAGCTCTAGCCATTGGGCCGGTCGACCGACCAGAGAGTTTACTCTCTGGTTCTGGCTTCATTTGACCGGGCGGTCGACCAATAGGCAGTTTTCCTTAGGTCAGTCGACTGGCCGGTTGACCGACAACCCCAACCGTTGGCCGGTCGACCAGGCGGTCGAAAGACATATCATTCTGGACACGTTTGGACCCCAACGAGTATATTTTCAAACCCCTATAAATATGGGTATTTGGGGGTTATTTCTCCCAAGATTTTCAAGAGCTATTCTTCCCATCTTTTTAAGTGTTTTCAGCAAGTTTTAAAAAGTAGGTTTTGTGCCCTAAAAAAATCTCTTATCTTTATTTGTTTCAAAGTTTTTGGAAAATCAAAGAAAACCAATATTTGAGAATTCTAGTTTTGTTCTTCATTTTTTTATCTATCGAGAAGTTTTGTCTAAGAGTTTTTCTTTATTGTTTCTTTCTAAAACACTCTGTTTTTCTCACACTTGAGCTATCATTTCTAATCCTGTCTTTAGGATCTTTATTTAGTGAGAAAATCGTTTGTGATCCTTTGAGATCACCAAGAGAGAGTTTGTAATCATTGGATCACTAAGTTTCATTTCTTCTTTACTTTGTGTTAGGCTTTGTGCCTTCCCTCTTCTATAGAGATGATTGTATAGAGAGAAAGAGTTGTGTACTCCCGGTGTTGAGTTATAATTTCTCAGTGGAGGTCCCTGTGTGGAAGATCCTATAGTGAAAATCCTTCTGTGTGAAGGCGAGGATGTAGAGCAGTGGCTCAAATCTCGAAACATATCTTGGTGTTTGCATTTGATCCACTATCTGTCAACTCTATCTCTCTTATATCTTGCATTGCTTTACATTGTTCATATTAATATATATGCTTGATATTGGTTGTGTACCCACACTTGTGTTCAACTAAGAGAGCTTATTAAAGCACTTCAACTCTTAATTTAGAGGAATCTCGAGGAGTAGTTCCAGAGCCTTTACGGGGAATTCGGGCTCACTCCTGGTTACACATAATGTGTTTGCAATTAAGTTTTTAATTCCGCATCATTTATCATAGATTAGCTTATACACCTATTCACCCCCCTCTAGATGTACCTACAATTGGTATCAGAGCCTACTCTCCTGATATTCGGTTTAACCATTTAGGAGTGAGATCTTTAGATAGCTAATCTAGTAATGTCTTTGCACACATATAGTTTACACTCATGGATTTTCTTGCTCCTCCCACGTATGATGTTTCTAACATCGATATGTGAAAGTTTAAGATGAGTGCATATCTAAAAGCCCTAGGTTTGCATGTTTTCCTTACCACTACTAAGAAATCATATGTTGATAATGGCAAGCACCTAGAGGCCAATACACAAGCGTTAGAGGTACTTAGGCATATACTTAGCAAAGATAATCTTTTTTTGATTTCTCATTGTGATTCCGCTTTAGCAGTATGGAACACATTGACTTCTCTCAAGGTACAAATGACACATGTTTTGAAAAAAGAATCTAATGGAGATGAGTCCGATCAAACTTGCTTCATGGTCCAAGAAATGACTTCCTTGAGGTAATTTTAGGACACTCAACTAGATGATAGTACTAGTTCTTCATGTGAGAACAATGCTATATATGCACATGCTTTAAATGAAGAACTATCCATGTTTTGTGAAAACTTGCTTTTAAAATACAAACTTTTAAAAAGCAAGAGTTTTGAACTAAAAAAAGAAAATAAAATTTTGTTTTCAAAACTAGATATGGTTTTGCAATAAAAGGTTGAGATTTCAAATGAAAGCGACTCATTGAGATCCTAACTAGATCTTGCTTTAAAAGAAAATAAATTTTAAAGAATAAAAATGATTTTGATATTGTTTTAAAGAATAATGAAGTTTTGTCTTCAAAACTAGATTTTGTTGTAAAAGAAAGTGATGTTTTGAAAAACAAAATTGTTTTAATTTCAAAAGAATTAGGTTTAATTTTAAAAGAAAATATTTTTCTAAAAAATAATTTTTCTTCTCATGTTTGTCATATACCTATTGCTCCATCTATTAGTAATAAACATGTTGCATGCTCCACTTCTTCTTTAATCATTGAAAATGATATTTATTATTTATATTTTGAAGAAAAGTGTAGATTGTTTGGCTCCACTATGAGCCAATGTGCCATGAACCACACACGATTGGAATTTATGTTTCAAAGAAACATGCTCCACATATGCATGCACACCCTTCACGGCATACACATGCTCATCATGTTCACACCCATGATTATATGTATGCTCATGTGTATACTTGTACACATTGTGGACGTAGGGCCACCTTGCAAAATTTTGTTATGATAGAATAAATATTTCAAATTTTGCAAATAAGTTTATTTGGGTTAGGAAAGATGTTAATCCCCATGGACCTAAAAAAGTGTGGGTACCAAAAGTCACTCCTACTTTATTTGATGTAAGTGTGGGCTCTCACTTGATGTAAGAATATTGGTGCCTTGGTGGTGGATGCATGTGGAGTTAGATGGACATACCCTATTGATGCATCACTATCAAGGAAGTTTAGTGGGAGGACCACCATCGTTTGGAGACTTAGAGAATAGTTTATATGGTTTGGTAACTATCTCTAACTCCTATTTTAGTTCATGCTTTTGCAATTGATGATTTTTAGCATATTTTGATTTTAATGCTCATTATGTTAAATGCAATGTTATTAGACATGTGATATACATAGATAGTCTTTGAGATGCACCCATGTTTATATTGATTTATATTTTTTTGTTCTCACTTTAGTTTAGCTATTGTGTATATCCGAGTCTAAAACACGTGCATTTAACCTAATGGTCATATTTGTTTATATTTTAGCACTTCATGTTTTGATTACTTGTTTAGATGTAAATTTCATTAAAACTTGTGTTTATAGTTGTACAACTAGTGAACCATATTTGATTATTATATATTTGTGTTTTATTGCTCATTTCTATCCATTAGATGTACTTGTATAACCTTATTTTGATAATTCTTGCATCTTAACTTGTTTTCCTTATTTTTGTACATGTTTTCATAAAAAATGTGTTTAACTTCACGTATATGTTAATTTTGTCTAAAACTAATAGATATACATGAATATTCTAAAGTCATTTGGCTTCATGCAAAATTCTATTATGGACTCGTTTATGTTTGGGATATGTATGTATACTTTTAATTTCGACAAAACATACATATACCTTAAAACTTGTTTAGTTTTTGATAAAATAAAATTTCTTGAGTTTTGATGATTTCATATTGTTTAAGGAATTTATTTGTTTTCATATGAGCTTCAATACCTTATTTCCATGTATATATTTCTTATATGATTCTTACACTCGATATATCTTGTTTACTAATTTTTTTTGTGTCATGAGATATATATACTTTATTGCTTTTTGAGTGTCGATTCTCATATAATTTTCATATTTCATGGATATATTTATGTTTTATTCCTTACTTGAAGGATTTCATACCAGTTTTTAAAATTATCTTAAAACTAGTTGTCTATTCTTCAGTTGGTTAGAGTTTTCAAATATGTGAAAGTATTTTCAAATTATACTTTTAAAAACCCTACCAACCAAAGGGCGGTTGGATGGGCGACCATACCTTGTATGCTCTTAAATGAAATTCTATTCAAATATGTGCATGAAAGGGAGGTAGTTATAGATGATTTTCAATGAAAATTTATTTTGTATACTTATGTTTTCTATATATGTATGTATCATATCTAGATTAACATTATTTTTCTCTTATATATATATATATAATTTTGATTGTGCTTATTTTACATGTACATTTATTTTTAGCACAAACTATTTTTTGCTAGCTTGATTTAGTTCTTAATGTCAATTGTTTTTCAATTGGTACCATATACAAGCTTATGCATTATTTTAATTAGTATTTCATAAAGGGGGAGAAAATTTCTTGTTTTATCTTTCAATTGATTTTATTTTCAATTGATATCTTACTCCCATTCTTTATGATGAAAAATATTTTGTTTTGGTATATGCTAACATTCTCAATATTAGTATCACTAATTTTAAATTGGTATTATTCTTAATTTGATGTCTTTATTGCAAAATGATTTTAGTGCTTACCTAAAAAAATTATTGATTTTTTACTTTCAAATGATATCATGCCCTTCTATTGGTATAATTTCGTAAAAAAATTATTTTGTTTCCTTTTCAATTGATAAAAAGAATGTTTAATTTTCAATTAGCATAAAGATTATTTTTTCAATTGGTTCTTTCAATTGATTGTGTTTATTGGTATCAAGATTTTGTTTTAGAATATATTTCATTGATAATGTTTGTTTATCTTCACCCCTTTGTTGATGAGTAACAAAACGGGGGAGAAGAATTTAGGATTATATATGCATGTTTTATTAAATGCTTATGCACATATATCTTGTTTTTATTTGGTATCTGCATTGCATATCTTTATATGTTTATTGATTATGCATTAAGTTAAGGGGGAGCTTCAATGAAGCTTAATCTTAATCTATGCATATATAATCTTATAAGTTTTGTCATCATAAAAAAGGGGGAGATGTTGCCTTAGAGGTCTTTCACCTTAGTTTTGATGATGACTAACTTATGAAGATTAGTTTGCTAATGATCTTGTTTAATAAGTTTCAGATACTGATCAAGATCTTTGCAGAGATTTGACTTTAAAAAGAGATTCACAGTCAAAGTGTTGAAGTAAACAAGTGCTAATTCAAGAGCTCACATTGCAACGATTGCATCTAGCTCCTTTGGATCAAGTTTGGATCGAGTCGTCTTGGAGATGAAGATCGACGAGAAGACCTTGGTTTGTTTTGTTTAGATCTTATGTAAAGATAGCTTAGTTTTAATATGCTCAAGTACACACACACAAGTTCAATAGTTTTACTTTCGGTTTAACCATTTCGAATTTTCAGAGCATATCTTTTGTTTTCATGAATATATTTCATCTAAAGTAGTTTACATGATTTATATGTATGTTGGATTTCTTTCATATACATTAATGGTTCATAATATTTAAAAACTTACTTTGACGTATATCTAGTTCATGCTTTCAAGCTTTTGTTTTTAACAAAACTTAGTTTTAGATTTATTGTTAAAAATATAGATATATCATTTACCATGTGTATTGGATTCCATCCATGCGCACTATGCTTCAAAAGTGTTTCTATACCATGTTTTTGTTTTTGAGAAATAGTTTTTCATTTTTAAGTCTTCTCAAAAACTCTTGAAGACAAAAGTAAAACGAGTTTTAAAAATACAGTTTTTGGTTTCAAGCTTAATTTCTAATGCCTGAAAAATAGTTCAAATTGTTTGATATGGGTTGAACTTTGATCAAATATATTTGTATTTTAAGTGCTTACATGAACTTATTTTTGTGAATTTTATGTGATTTTATGAAAATTTATGAGATTTTATAAGTATTTAAAAGATCAAGTTTTCAAACCCAAAATCCCAACCTATGACCACTGGTGGTCAACCAACCGGTTGACCAAACCAGATCTTGATCGACTGGACGGTCGACCGATGTGCATAGGAGTGCATAAGGCTCAGGCCATTGGGTCGGTTGACCGTGTGGTCGACTGAAGCAGAGAGCTTGCTCTCAAGATCTGATGCCGGTCAATCGACCAGAGAGTTTACTCTCTGATTCTGGCCTCGGTCGGTCGGGCGATCGACCGACAGGCAGTTTGCCTTAGGACGGTCGACTGGCCGATCGACGACCCCAACGGTCAAAAAATTGACCATTGGTCGGTCGACCGACAGGTCATTCTAGACCTGTTTGGACCCCAATGACTATATTTTTAGACCCCTATAAATATGGGTCCTTGGGGGCTATTTCTCTCAAGATTTTCAAGATCTATTCTTCCCATCTTTTTAAGTGTTTTCAACAAGTTTTAAAAAGTAGGTTTTGTGCACCAAAAAAATTCTCTTATCTTTATTTGTTTCAAATTTTTTGGAAAATCAAAGAAAACCAATATTTGGGAATTCTAGTTTTGTTCTTCATTTCTTTATCTATTAATAAGTTTTTCTCAAGTTTTTTCTTTGTTGTTTCTTTCTAAAACACTTTGCTTTTCTCAGACTTGAGCTATCATCTCTAATCCTATCTTTAGGATCTTTATTTTGTGAGAAAATTATTTGTGATATTTTTTGATCACGAAGAGAGAGTTTGTGATCATTGGATCACTAAGTTTCATTTCTTCTTTGCTTTGTGTTAGACTTTGTGCCTTCTCTTTTGTGTAGAGGTGATTGTGTAGAGAGGAGGAGTTGTGTACTCGTGAGTTCTTCTATGTGTTGGCCCAAGGTTACAATCACCCATTTTTAATGTGTTTTGATGATTACAAAATATATTAGTTATTTGTACTAATATTGTTTATTGGTTAAGTGTGTTTCAGGGTTCTAATTAAACTAGAAGATTTCTTCCCTAAAGGAAGGTGTTTTGACTCAAGTCACCTCAATTCGGGCTCAAGAATCAAGTTTTTAAGATCATATGGAGAAGCCCACTTGAAGAACTTGTAGTCCTTAGAACCAATGCAAGAAATAGTTTGTTAAAGGTTGAGTTTGGAATTTTGGCTCTAGGATACACACACTTTTTCTGTATACAAGTTTTCATGTTTAAAACTTTGTGTTTCTAAGTTTCATGCTTTAACAAATATACATGACTCTAAGTCTTACAAAGGTATATATATCATGTTTAAAAATCATGTATACTCCTTCTAGCATGATACTTAGTTTTCTTTACTTCAAAACATTTTTACAAAATTATTCCAAAGTCTGGCACTTGCTGTTTTTCTGTTTCAGGCTAGACCGGCCGACCGGCCCAGTCGACCGGCACCTGCACAGGACATGCACGCTTGTGCATGTCTGTCGGCCGACCGCCTGGGTCGACCGACTGTCTGCAGGTTTGCTCTCGGGTTTTCTGGGTCGACCGCCGGGTCGACCGCCTTCACAAACCTGTGTTTCTTTTTAGAGGACGGTCGACCCGAGCGGTCGACCCGAGCCCAACGGCTACTGCCAGCAGGGCGGACGGCCGACCGGACGGGTCGACCGCCAAGCCTGCAGAGCCCCAACGGCTCTTTCCTCTTTTATGTATTTCTGAAATCTATTTTTGTAATCTGTTTTGGCAGACTTTTTCTGAGTTGTTGGAGATCTTTTTCAGGTCAAATAAACTTAAAATAAATTGTTTTTAACCCTTTCCTCTCCCTATAAATAGAGGAGATAGGTCTCTTGCATTTCTCACCAAGAAAAATACCTAAGTGTTCAAAGTTTTCAAAAGAGAAGAAAAGTTTTTAAGCTCTCCATTTCTCATTCTTTCTTGAGCTTGTTTTCAGTTGTGTTCTCTAGCAAAAATCATCTCTACAACTGAGTTTTTCTCACTACACTTCTTAGAGCCAAAATTCCCTACTCAATATATAAGAAAGTTGTAAAAGAGTGAGAGTTTGTAAGAAGTTTAGTGATCTTGTTGTGATCACTTTGGCTACTTGTGTTCATCTTGTTCTTGTGGAGACACCTCTTCGGTAGAGGTTATTGTAAGTGGTGGAGCTCGGTGCTCGGGTCTTTGGTAGACCGTTGTAAGCGTCCTCGGTGGATAGTAGAAACCCTTCACGGAGGTGAAGGCGGGGAGTAAAGCAGTGGCTCGAACCTCGAAACAAACATCTTGTGTTTGCGATTGCTTTGTGTCTATTTTTCTTTAATTTTCTCTTGCACTCTATTGCCTTCAATTACTTGCTTGAGATCTAGTTTTCTTACCTTGTGTTATTGCCTCTAGTTTGTGATACTTGTGATATATCTTGTGTGCATTTCATCATTGCATATTATTCATTCTTTGTTCGATCAATTCTCATACAACAAGGTTGCATTGCGCACCTCTAACCCATTCAAGGGGAATCAGGAGGAAGGAGTTCAGAACCTCTCACGGGGTATTCGGCTCTTAGTCTTGTTTTGAGAGATCGTTGCATCATTCATCCACCTTAGTTTTAAAAAGATTGTTAGATTAGCAATTACACCTATTCACCCCCCTCTAGGTGTTTTTCAATTGGTATCAGAGCTTGGTCACTAGGCTCTTGGCTTAACAACCTTAGAGAGATCCTAATATTGCTAATCATTTCATTCATTCTCACTTAGTAAAGATGGCCGATGGTATTAAGACACCCCCTAAGTTTGATGGACTTAACTTTCCCATATGGAAGGTTAAGATGACCGTTTTCTTACAATCTCTAGGTAGTCGAGTTGCAAAAGCCGTGACCAAACCCTTTAGTGCACCCCCCGATGATGAATCCACTTGGTCCGAAATTGAGACTAAGGAATTTGATGCCAATGCTAGGGCTCATTATGCACTCCTTCAAGCCCTTAATGATGATGATATAGCTAGAGTTATTCATTACAAGTCCGCATATGAAATTTGGACACATTTGCTAGTTACACATGAAGGGACTTCACAAGTGAAGAGGGCTAAGATAGACCTTCTTCGGTCCCAATATGAAAACTTTTGCATGCAAGAAAATGAAACCATAGATGATATGGTTACAAGATTTACAAAGATCACTAATGGACTTTCTTCTCTAGGTGATTGTATTGACAATGACCAAAGAGTAAGAAAGATCATCCGGGCCCTTCCTCCTTCTTGGGAAGTCAAAGCAACCACCTTGAAGGAACTCAATGACAAGGAGGAGATGGAGCTAATAGGTCTCATTGGGAACCTCAAAACCCATGAGATGGAGAGAAAAGCTAGGGAAGACATGGCTCCTTCCAAGAAGAAAACAATAGCCTTCAAGAGTCAATCCACACACTCCGACGAAGATGATGAAGAAGAAGATGACGAAGAGCTCTCACTTCTTGTGAAGAACGTTCGGAGGATGTACAATAAGGCTAAGTTCCAAGGAAGAAAGAGATGGCAAGGAGGCAAAGAAGAAAGGAAAATTATATGCTTCAATTGCCAAAGATCGGGACACATTGTTGCGGAGTGTCCGGATAAAGTAAAGCCCTCCACATCAAAGAAGCTTTACAAGAAGAAAGCATTGAAGGCCACATGGGATTCCGAGAGCGAATCCGAGGAGGAAATTGACACCGCCAACATGTGCTTCATGGCTAATGAAAGCACAAGTAAGGTAACCCCTTCCACTTCTTTTGATAATGAACTTTCCATGGATGAAATAGGAGAAGCATTTATAGAACTTTCACATAACTATGATTTTCTTAAGAAAAAGTATTTAAAAATGAAAAAGGAAAATGAGTCTCTTAATCATCAAGTTTTCACTCTTTCCAAAGAAGAAGATGAATTACTTTCCACTCTTGTTTCCACCCAAAAAGATTTTGACAACTATAAAATTTCTTGTAAAGGCAAGTTTCCACAAGTTAATGATAATGAGATCACCATGCTTAAAGAGAAAATTGATTCTTTAGGAGTAGTTTTGAAAAAGTGTGAATTTGATAAAAATAGACTTGAGGCTATGTTTCCTAAGAAACAAGCCCCTAAGAAACAATCTCATGTTCATGCTCATGTTCATACCACACAACCTCTACATCATGCCAAACCCCACAAACATGCTCACACTTCACACACACATCATGCATTCATGTATGGTAAAGTTTTTTCATGTTCATATTGTGGCCGAAAAGGTCACTTAGTTAGGTTTTGTTATGATAGACTAAATGCATCTCGTCATAATGTTTGGGTTCGAAACACTAACTTTCAAGGACCCAAGAAAATTTGGGTACCAAAGTCAATGAATTTGTTCAATAATGTAGGTACTTTCCAAGGCCCAACGACGTAGAGGATTGTGGTATCTTGATAGTGGTTGCTCAAGGCACATGACTTGGGACATCAACAACTTTGCAACCCTATCAAGATACCATGAAGGTGGCACCGTCACCTTCAGAGATGATGCCAAGGGTAAAATCATCGGTATTGGTAATGTTAAACTTGGTACATCCCCTTTAATAGAAAATGTAGTTTTAGTTGATGGCCTCAAGCATAATCTCTTGAGTGTTAGTCAACTTTGTGATAAAGGTTTTGATGTTGTTTTTGATAATGTAGTTTGTAAAGTAATTGATAGAATATCTAATACTTGTGTATTTTCCGATTTTCGTGAAAACAATGTTTATATGATTGATATGTCTAATATGTCTTGTAATATTACTTGTTTAAAAGCCCTCGATGATGACTCTTGGTTGTGGCATAGAAGATTAGGCCACATTTCTTTTGACCATATATCTAGGTTAAACACAAAGGAAATGGTGAAAGGTATTCCTTGCTTGAATTTTGAAAAGGACCGGGTTTGTGACGCATGTCAATTTGGGAAACAAACCAAGTCTTCTTTCAAGTCAATCAAGGATATCATGACATCACGTCCCTTGGAGTTAATCCATATGGATTTATTTGGTCCTACTCAAACCAAAAGTCTAAGTGGGAATCGGTTTGCATTTGTTTTGGTTGATGACTTTTCACATTTTACTTGGGTTTCTTTTTGGAACATAAAAATCAAGCCTTTTCACATTTTCAAGCCTTTAAGAAAAGAGTTGAAAAGGAAAAAGATTCTTCAATTTTAAGAATAAGAAGTGATAGAGGAGGTGAGTTCATTAACCTACCCTTTACCACTTTTTATGAAGAACATGGAATTAAGCATGAACTTTCTTGTCCTAGAACTCCACAACAAAATGGAGTAGTTGAACAGAAAAATCGAACTTTACAAGAGATGGCTAGGACAATGCTAAGTGAATATGGTCTACCACATTATTTGTGGGCCGAGGCCGTTAATACATCATGCTATATATCAAATCGTGTTTTCTTGTGTAAAAATACTTCAAAAACTTCTTTTGAAATATACTTTTCTAGAAAACCAAATGTTTCATATTTCAAGGTTTTTGGATGCAAATGTTTTGTTTTAAATACAAAAGATAATTTAGGAAAATTTGATGCTAGATCTTATGAGGCTATTTTTGTTGGTTATTCTAACACTAGCAAGGCTTATAGAATCTTCAATAGATCATCTTTGACTATTGAGAAATCTATACATGTTAAGTTTGAAGAATCTAACTTGTTTGTTAAGAATGTTATAGAAATAGATGCATTAGATGAAGGCTTGGAGAAAGTGACCTTGGAGGATACACCTACTATGGGAGACAAGCCAAAGGATGATGAAGGAAGTAAAGCTAAAGTAGAAGAGGCTCAAGGAAATGAAATTCAATCAATTGAAGTGGAGCCTACTCAACAACTTCCAAAGGATTGGAGATACAATCCTCATCATCCCAAGGACCTCGTCATAGGTGAAGTATCTAAAGGGGTAACCACTCGCTCTAAACTTCATGATTTTTGTGGACATTATGCATTTATTTCTCATGTTGAACCTAAGAACGTCCTCGAAGCCGAGGCCGATTCATATTGGTTGCTAGCCATGCAAGAGGAACTCAATCAATTTGAGCGCAACCAAGTTTGGCACCTTGTTCCTAGGCCCCACGATAGACCAACAATTGGTACTAGGTGGATCTTTAAGAACAAGTTGGATGAATCGGGTAACGTTGTTAGGAATAAAGCTAGGTTAGTTGCCCAAGGTTACACTCAAATCGAAGGAATCGATTTTGAAGAAACCTTTGCACCCGTAGCACGGCTTGAAGCCATACGGATGACACTAGCATTTGCCTCATATAAAGATTTTAAATTATTTCAAATGGATGTTAAAAGTGCTTTTCTAAATGGTTTTATTGAAGAGGAGGTGTATGTTGAACAACCCCCGGGTTTGTTGATCCTACACATCCGGATTTTGTGTTTAAATTAGATAAAGCTCTTTATGGTTTAAAACAAGCCCCTAGGGCTTGGTATGAAAGACTTTCTTCATTTCTAATTTCAAATGGTTTTAAGAAAGGTAAAATAGATACTACTTTATTTACAAAACATGTAGAAAATGATATTCTTATTGTGCAAATTTATGTTGATGACATTATTTTTGGTTCTACTAATGAATCTCTTTGCCAAGCTTTTGAATCATGCATGAAGGAAGAATTTGAAATGTCTATGATGGGGGAACTCAACTATTTCCTTGGACTCCAAATCAAGCAAAGGAAGGATGGGATCTTCATCAATCAAGCCAAGTACACAAAGGAATTAATCAAAAGGTTCGGGCTTGAAGGATCTAAAGTGAGCAAAACTCCCATGGCAACAACCACAAAGCTTGACAAGGATGAACAAGGTAAAAGTGTAGACATTAAGTTTTATCGTAGCATGATTGGTAGTTTATTGTATTTGACGGCTAGTAGGCCGGATATTATGTTTTGTATTTGTCTTTGTGCTCGTTTTCAATCATGTCCTAAAGAGTCTCATATAATTGCGGTTAAACGCATAATTAGATACCTTAAGGGCACTATTGAAATGGGTTTGTGGTATCCGAAAACCGGGCAATTTTTAAGGACGAGTTTTTCGGATGCCGACTATGCGGGTTGTAGGGTAGATAGGAAGAGCACAAGTGGAACATGTCAATTCCTAGGTAATTGTCTTGTATCTTGGTCTTCCAAAAAGCAAAATTCGGTAGCCCTTTCAACCGCCGAGGCGGAGTATGTTGCAGCCGGAGCTTGTTGTGCACAAGTTCTTTGGATGAAACATACTCTCCTTGACTATGATTTGCATTTTGATCATATTAAAATATTTTGTGATAATACTAGTACAATTCATATGACAAAGAATGCAAATCAACATAGTAAAACTAAGCACATTAACATTAGATATCACTTTCTTAGAGATCATTATGAGAAAGGTGATATTGATATTGATTATGTTTCTACCGATTTTCAACTTGCCGATATTTTTACTAAACCATTAGATTATGCTAGATTCTCTTTTATTTGTGGTGAGTTGAATGTTTGCATTATGGATTCTTAAAGAAAAATTTCTTTTGTTTTGTTGGTTTTGTTTAACCCTTTTTGATGTATGACAAAAAGGGGGAGAAAAAGTATAAGTTTGTTTGTTGTTTATATAAGTTTGTTTGTTGTTTATTGTTTATTTAAGTTTTTGACAAAACTATTGTGTTTTCAATGCTTTATGTATCTTACTCATTGTCATTCTTTATACATAGCATTATTTGAGGGGAGATTTCCAAAGCTCTTCTTCCATTTTTGTTTAAATAACTTATATGTTTTGTCATCATCAAAAAGGGGGAGATTGTTGGCCCAAGGTTACAATCACCCGTTTTTAATGTGTTTTGATGATTACAAAACATATTAGTTATTTGTACTAATATTGTTTATTGGTTAAGTGTGTTTCAGGGTTCTAATTAAACTAGAAGGTTTCTTCCCTAAAGGAAGGTGTTTTGACTCAAGTCACCTCAATTCGGGCTCAAGAATCAAGTTTTCAAGATCATATGGAGAAGCCCACTTGAAGAACTTATAGTCCTTAGAACCAATGTAAGAAATAATTTGTTAAAGGTTGAGTTTGGAATTTTGGCTCTAGGATACACACACACTTTTTCTATATACAAGTTTTCATGTTTAAAACTTTGTGTTTCTAAGTTTCATGCTTTAACAAATATACATGACTCTAAGTCTTACAAAGGTATATATATCATGTTTAAAAATCATGTATACTCCTTCTAGCATGATACTTAGTTTTCTTTACTTCAAAACATTTTTACAAAATTATTCCAAAGTCTGGCACTTGCTGTTTTTCTGTTTCAGGCTAGACCGGCCGACCGGCCCGGTCGACCGGCACCTGCACAGGACATGCACGCTTGTGCATGTCTGTCGGCCGACCGCCCGGGTCGACCGACTGTCTGCAGGTTTGCTCTCGGGTTTTCTGGGTCGACCGCCGGGTCGACCGCCTTCAGAAACCTGTGTTTCTTTTTAGAGGACGGTTGACCCGAGCGGTCGACCCGAGCCCAACGGCTACTGCCAGCAGGGCGGACGGCCGACCGGACGGGTCGACCGCCAAGCCTGCAGAGCCCCAACGGCTCTTTCCTCTTTTGTGTATTTCTGAAATCTGTTTTTGTAATCTGTTTTGGCAGACTTTTTCTGAGTTGTTGGAGATCTTTTCCAGGTCAAATAAACTTAAAATAAATTGTTTTTAACCCTTTCCTCTCCCTATAAATAGAGGAGATAGGTCTCTTGCATTTCTCACCAAGAAAAATACCTAAGTGTTCAAAGTTTTCAAAAGAGAAGAAAAGTTTTTAAGCTCTCCATTTCTCATTCTTTCTTGAGCTTGTTTTCAGTTGTGTTCTCTAGCAAAAATCATCTCTACAACTGAGTTTTTCTCACTACACTTCTTAGAGCCAAAATTCCCTACTCAATCTATAAGGAAGTTGTAAAAGAGTGAGAGTTTGTAAGAAGTTTAGTGATCTTGTTGTGATCACTTTGGCTACTTGTGTTAATCTTGTTCTTGTGGAGACACCTCTTCGGTAGAGGTTATTGTAAGTGGTGGAGCTCGGTGCTCGGGTCTTTGGTAGACCGTTATAAGCGTCCTCGGTGGATAGTGAAAACCCTTAACGGAGGTGAAGGCGGGGAGTAGAGCGGTGGCTCGAACCTCGAAACAAACATCTTGTGTTTGCGATTGCTTTGTGTCCATTTCGCTTTAATTTTCTCTTGCACTCTATTGCCTTCAATTACTTGCTTGAGATCTAGTTTTCTTACCTTGTGTTATTGCCTCTAGTTTGTGATACTTGTGATATATCTTGTGTGCATTTCATCATTGCATATTATTCATTCATTGTTCGATCAATTCTCATACAACAAGGTTGCATTGCGCACCTCTAACCCATTCAAGGGGAATCAGGAGGAAGGAGTTCAGAACCTCTCACGGAGTATTCGGCTCTTAGTCTTGTTTTGAGTGATCGTTGCATCATTCATCCATCTTAGTTTTAAAAAGATTGTTAGATTAGCAATTACACCTATTCACCCCCCCTCTAGGTGTTTTTCACTATGTTCAACAAAAACAAAATGACATGGAAAAGAAAGGAAAAATTCGTTGTGGATTTTGTTGCATAAAAAGGAAAAGGATGGAAAGTAAAGTGAAAAGAACTTGGAAAGCTTTACTAGCTTGGAAAGAAAACTTGAGAAAGAAAACCTTGAAAAGACTTTAGATAGAAGAAACCATGACTAGCTAACCCTTATAATTTACAAACTTACTAATCTCATAGGGTGATGCGTGCCTCATGTTGATTCATCGGCAAAGGTTTGTCTTGCTTGTTTGGTCAAATACTTTCGCACTTGGAGGATGAGTGATCTTCTCGGCTTGTCTTGCCTCATTGATTCATCGGCTCCCGAGATAGATTTTAAATGGTGGAATCAAGGAGTGTCACTCAAGGGAATGCTAAGGAAGAAGATATAAGATTCATTAGTCATTCAAAGCCATACTAGAGTTAGCATTGAAGTAAGAAAATTGTACAACAAATAGCATAGTTAGGTGCTCCATCTCCATGTTCCATCAAGGCACTTGTTCTAAAGACAAGGCTCTAAATGAGGCTCACATGAATCATATGGAATGAAAACAAGCATTTGCCAAGAATTAAAGTAACTCATCTTCATTGGGGATAATAGAGACTTGAAATTACAAGATCACAATAAAGCATCCAATGAATCACATGAATTAGCAATCACCCAAAAGTTAGAAGTTAATAAAGTTAGTGGTTAGCTAGTCATGTTAGAGAGTTAGCTAGACATTGAAATGAAAAGAACACAACAATTCATGGTAGAAGAAAATGCAATGGAAATTAAAGCTTGAAGAAAGTAAAGCACAAGAAAGTAAAGCACTAGAATTAGTAAAGATGAGAAGATAGATGGATCAATCCTTGCATTCAAGTTGTCACCACTTCAATTACAAGATCTCACACTCACTCTCTCTCTCTCTCTCTCTCTTTGCAGAATTCTAGAAGGAGAAAGAAGATTACAAGAGCACTAAAGGAAGCTAGAGAAAATCCCTACAATTCTCTCAAAAATACAAGCTCTTTTCTCCTATTCTCTCCTCCCCTTTTTCACAGAGGCCCTAGGGGTCTATTTATAGGCTCCAGAAGATGAGGCCCTCAAATCTTGGCCGTGGGATCAAACGCTGGCTCAACGTCCAGATGCTTGCCGCGGATCTGCGGCCAGAGCTACGTTTCCGCGGCAGAATCTTAGCCGTTGCGCCAACGATTTCTGTTGCCGTTTTGTTACAGTCTGTTTGTCACGCTGGATCTTCTAGAAAGCTGGGGATATTCGTGGACGACTCCAGATCTGGGCTTCTCTTTGGGCTTTTCCATTTGGCTCTTTAATTAATCCCATTAATACCTTGAAAATTCCTTGATTATGGGCCTTCCTCTCCATTAATGGTGGACCTGAAAAATAAGAGAGAAAAGCAATAAAAACCTTATTTTTATTTACATAAAGCATGATATGGAAGTGGAAAATGATGCAAAAATGAACTATAATCACACCCCCATACCTAGCTTTTGCTCGTCCCCGAGCAAAAAGAGAAAAAATCCTAGCTAAATTATTGAACCACTTTTGTAGGCGACACGATTGCACTGAGCGCGTGCAACAAGCGTTAAACCTCTAGGTTACCCTAGAGGAGGAGTGTTGTCTCCTGAGGGTTTTCAGCGGATTGCACCCACAAAATCCAAGAAAAAGAAAAGTGTTAGTGAAAAAATTTATGATCCATATTTTTCAAGAACTTTACGTTCCGGGTTACCCTAAACTCGTCATTCTTTTTATAAGTGTCTATTTAGAGTTTTGTCTTCAACTTAGGTTAAGTTTTTAAGGAATAGAGCGAAGACTGGATTTTGCATCAAGCCTAGTATATATACATCTATAAATATGAAGAATTTTTCTTAGACTAAAGTTCATTTATTTACTAATATATACAATATACATATATATATATATATATATTTTTATTTATTTATCTATTTATTTATTTATTTACACCTCCTTAGCTTCCTTAGGCTTTCTAATTTACCCATGTAGCGAGCCTCTTACCGATGACTCCCAAACCAGTCGGTCTTAGGGCACCAGATGAAGATACATCCCTAAGGTTCAAGGACTCGAGTAAACTAGGCCACGAATACTAAGGACTTAACCACCTTTAGGCGTGACTGGCCATGCTTCTTAAGGCATAGCTAACCAGCTTAATTAGTGGCTAAGTAATTATTTTATTTATTTATTTATACTTATTTTTTCTTTTTTTTCTTCTTCTTATTATTTTTTTATTATATATATGTGTAAATAGAATCACTAAGTCTTTGATTAATCCCTCAATATGTTTAATGTATATATCCTAAAGAAAGAATTAAAATCTAGCTATCTTTCTTATCCTTTTTTACTTAACCTAAAAATCCAACAAAACTCCTCTTTTCGACTTATATTAAGAAATCTTAGTTAAGAGTTTCCTTAATCCCTAAAATTAAGTTTGATTCTTTCAAAATGGATCAAAATTTTCTTTTTTTTCTTTTTTAATTATTTTTTATATTTTTTTTATGGTTTTTCTAAAAAGAAAATGTAAAATCTAAAGAAAATGAAAAATCTAAAAAGACAAAATCTAAAAAGAAAAATAAAAAGCTAAAAAGAAAAATAAAAATCCTAAAAAGAAAATAAAAATCCTAAAAAGAAAATGAAAATCTTAAGTTAGATCTACCCCCCATACCTATCTCATGCATTGTCCTCAATGTATGCAAGATAAAATATGCATGAAATAGGTAAAGGAACAAAATCACCCCCGTCGTCGTTTTGGACCAGCGGTGGTGCTGGGTCCAGCCGACTGTGAATGCTGAAGACCGGCCTCAATACGGTCTAATCTAGATGATTGCTCTTTCACTTGTTTCCTCAGCCGAACTTGTCCCCTAAAAATTTTCTTCATGCCTCGCCAAATTGTGGACATGAATGCACGTGAGTCCGTAGGGGGGTCCTGGTGCCAAAATGCGGGCTCATCTTCCTCCTCTAGAATTTCCTCAGAAGAGGACTCCACTGGCACATCCTCGGGCTGGACACTAGGGGTCCAGACCGCATGTAAGCAACTGTTATAGGCACTAGTGGCCCTCTGGTGTGCGACAAACACTCGGTCATATGCGTCAAATACATCGTCCGGTAGGAAGTCCTACATAGACGTGTAATCAGAATGGCGTGTGAATGTTTAGCACCATGGGCGCGTGAGGAGTTGGCAATGATGGAATGGAAGATGGTCTTGTTGATGCAGACCGTGTGCTGCCTAGTCATAAGGTCGTGAATTATTTGCAGCACAGGGCGGTTAAAAGAAGTGGTGTGGTTCAGTCCCAGAATATTGCGTTGGATCCATCGTCCAACGCAATGCACATTACGGAAGGTGGTACTGGCTTTGAGCCCTCGGTCTTGTTCGGTGCAGCGGCCCCAATAATGGACATGTAGTCAATGAGTGGAAGGGGGTCGCTGTGTTGTGGGTAACAAGGGACGTGAGTGAGTTCCTCAAGGAGAGGAAGTGTGAAGAAAATGTCACATAGGGGCGTATGAACCGCGAATTGGTACGTGTTGAAATTTACCGATGCATGATCAATGGAAGTGAAAAATGATGACACTAATTCAGGGCAATAAAATGCATCATTATCGGAATTATCATACACAAGAGAGTACCAATCCCAAGCACGGATCCTATCAATAAAAATGTGCCCATACCCATTGTTATCATTAAATATTTTGAAATAATCTTTCTCAGCAAACAAAGATGGTGCCATGCTAAAATTGTAGAACAACACAAGAGATCGGAAGATTGAAAAGCAAACCACCCCCGGAATACGTGGGAGGAAATCAAATCCGATTTGCAGAGGGCACTGGATCGAGAATTCAGATGATCGGCCAATAGCAGGGAACCGCGACTGTAACAGACTGTGGCGGCGCACTAACAAAGCCCAGAAGGCCACGGAATCGCGGCTTTTCTAGAGAACGCGGCACAAAGGAGAGATCTGTAGAGGGGAAAATTTTGAGGGGCGGCGCTTGAAGAGGTTGTTTCAGATCTGAGATGCGTTTGAAGTTGAGGGGAGAGACTCAGGGTAGATGAAATTTATAGGGGGCTAAAAGAGTTGAATTCCCAAAATTACCCTAGGTTGAATTGGGTATTTACAACCCTAGGGTGATTTGAAAAGGGATTCATGAAGAGAGGGAACTCTTGGTGCCATTTAGCACCAAAGTCCACTTGTTTGAAGTTATTATTTTTTAAATTTTTTTTCTTTTATCGTTTTTTTGTTGTTTTTTTTTATTATTTACAAAAGGGGTCCCAAAGTGATATGCAAGGAAAACAGGGAAAATGTACAACATGAAGTATCTCCCACACCTAGAACTTTTTCGGTCTTATTCCTCTAGCTCGTTTCCCATCATTCCAATGGGTCCTTTTTATAGGGCACAGTTGGGAGGCCGATTGTATTGTCATTTTAGCTTTTTGCATCCCCAGTCTCACCTTCTGTAGGTGTTTCTTCCTCATATCACTACAATCCTCATTCAAAAATTTGTCACCACCACCCTTCTCATTTGGAACTTCCTCATTGTGAATGCCTAGGAATTCTAACTCAGCTCCATATATCTCCTCAAAGCTGAGGTCAACACTTTCCCCTAGAGATGTGCAATTAATCAAAAGATCCCTCGTTGGTCCATCCAAACACATGAGTTCTTCTTCGAAGAGGTCTTCAAAAAGTATGTCAATCGGAGGTTCTTGAACTATATCCTCATGGGATACATTCTTGGTTGGCTCATTGAAAGTGAAGATATTCAAATCAATTTTTCCCTTTTTAAAGGGTACTCTAACATTAGGATCTTCGTTATCAAGATAATCACATTCATTTTTAAATAATTCATTAAGAAACAGCGACTCATCTTCTGAATCTTCACTCTCTTCATCACAATTGTTTCCAACAAAGTTTACCTCAAATGTTTGATCTCTTATCTTTCGAGGTTGTTTGTCTATGTTGAAGACATTCACTTCTCTAGTCATGTCACCAAAAGTTAACCTCATGGATCCATTCCTACAATTGATGATGGTATTGGCAGTAGCAAGGAATGGTCGCCCCAGGATAACAGGAGTTTGAGCCCTATGATTGGAGTTAGACACAGGTTGTGTCTCAAGAACTATGAAATCAACAGGGTAAATAAACTCCCCAACTCGGACAAGGACATCATTAATCTCCCCTTTGGGAATCTTTATAGAGCGATCAGCCAGTTGTATAGTAACTTTGGTTAGACGGAGGTCGCCTAACCCAAGTTGCTGATACACAGAAAAGGGAAGAAGATTGATACTAGCTCCCAAATCAAGTAATGCCCTATTGATAGTAGTCTGTCCTATGATACAAGAGATGGTTGGGCTCCCTGGGTCCTTATATTTCACAGGAATTGGCCCAGTGAACAACTCGCTAATGTTTGAAGCTAGGAAGACTTTCTTAGGGACATTTGCTTTCCTCTTCTTGGTGCACATTTCCTTTAAAAATTTGGCATATGATGGAACTTGTTGTATGGCATCAAGAAGAGGTACATTGATTTGGACTTGATTGAACATTTCTCTGATCTTCTCCATATGAGCATTCAACTTTTGGTTTGCTAGCCTATTTGGAAATGGTACAATAGGCTTGTATGGTTGCTCATCAGCCTTTTCTTTTTCTTTGGATTTGGAAGTTGATGGTTGTGAACTGGAAGATGGATTGTCTTGAGTTTGTTGCACTGGAACAGGAGGTGTTGATTTTGACACTAATTTGGATGGTTGATTGGAAACCTTATTATCTACCTGCTTTCCGGATCTCAGAATATGAATAGTGTTGCATTGACTGGGGTCCATGTCTTCAACTTCATGTAGAGGGAAGTGATTTTTTGGATTGGGCAATGGCTGGCTTGGTAGCATTCCTTTCTGTCTTTCATTCAAAGAATTAGCCAATTGACCTATCTGGACCTGTAACTTGTTCATATCCTGATGTTGGTTCGTCATCATTGAAGCCTGGGTTTTGGATAGGGTTTCTATCATTTTTTCCAAATCTGACATTCTTTTGTCTGAATGATTCTGTGGTTGATGTTGCTGATATGTGGGCTGGAAGTTTGTTTGGAAATGTGGTGGATTCTGATATGATTGGAATTGTGGTGGACTCTGATATGAGTGAAAATTTGGTGAATTCTGGTGGAAACTGGGTTGATGAGACTGAGCAGGATATTGATATGAAAATGGTTGCCTTGGTTGCTCAGGACCAAACTGACTCCAGAAAAAATTTGGATGGTTTCGCCATCCCGGGTTGTACGTTTTGGAGTATGGATTGTGGTTTGGATTGGTGTATGCAGCATTCGTATTTTCCTGATACATTTGAGACTGGTAAACAGGACACTCCTCGAACAGATGGTTGAGATTATGGCAATAGGTACAACCCGGGTTGACCACAGGTGGTGGGTTGACCTGGTTCACAACAGTAGGTTCCCTTGATTCAAGCAGTTCTATCCTCTTCATCAATTGTGTTATTTTAGCCTCGACAGCTATAGAGGATTCTATCGAATGCATACCGGTTCTGAAAGTGGTGGGAGTGGGTTTTTCTGGACATGACTCCCACTGAATTATTTTTTCGGCTAAAGCTTCAAAGAGATCTCACCCCTGATTCTCATCTTTCTTTAAAAATTCCCCTTGGCACATGGTTTCAAGGAGTGTCTTTGTTTGATAGTCTAGTCTGTCATAGAGAATTTGGCACTGCCGCCACTTCTCTATGCCGTGATGAGGACATAGGGCTAGTAAGTCTTTGAATCGTTCGAAATATTTCCAGAATGGTTCATTTGATTCCTACTTGAACTGCATAATGTTCTTTCTCATGAGGGCTGTCTTGTGAATGAGATAGAATTTCTTAAGAAAGACTTTTACAAAATCATCCCATGAAGAGATTGAACTGGTGGGAAGATTGTAAAGCCATTTCTTAGCTATATCTTTCAGTGCGAAGGGTATGAACCTTAGTCTAACAACGTCCTCAGTTAATTGGGAAATTCTCATCATCACACATACTTCTTCAAACTCACGAATGAAGAAATATGCATCCTCGGACTCTAGGCCATGAAATCGTTGGAGTGTATTTATAAATTGTGGCTTCAGCTCAAAATTATTTTCATTGGTCACAAGGAGAAGAATGCATGATGGAAGTGAAGTGCGAATGGGGTAGAACTTGTCTTGAAGCGAAGTGTTGTTTGCCATAATTGGAATTGTGTCAGGTGGTGGTGTTTGTGCAAGTGTAGAAATCCTAACAAGTCTTGCAGAATTTGGATTCCGGTACCACTCTTGCATACACAATCACAGACAACGTTCACCGATCACATAAGCGAAAGAAAATGAAAATAACAAACAAGAAAAGAAAAATCAATCACAAGCTATCTAGGATACCTGGACCTAGATGACTCCTAACTGTTCGATGAACCAAAGAAGGTTATTGCTCGAGTCAGACCACAGCTAATCAGCCAGGTAGGGGTAAAATACGGTGGGAGGTATCCATGCGTATGCAACGGGCCTTAATTACGCCAAACCACGGTATCTTCGAGGCGTAACCTCTTAATCCCCAACCTTACACACTGATTTGACTAGAGTATGAATCAAAAACAATTTCCAACTTCAGCTGATCTCCTACTGAGTCCGGATGTCCCTAGGGCCAACGTCTATCAGATTTTATTAAAAAGCTTGGGATTGTGAGTGCTTGGATGATGATTTTTGGGCCAAGGAAAGGGTGATAAAATCCCCACCTTATCTTGTTTATTGGGTGTTGCCCTTAAAATCAATTTTGTGCAAGTGTACAATATATGCAAATAAGGTTCACTCAAAACGATGTAAATCAACCAAGAAGTGAGTCCTATTCTAAATGCAATGCGAACGTACCTTGCTCCAGCACACTTCAACAGTAAAGTAAATGAATTGAAAAGACACATGCCTAAAAATGCAAACGTCTAATCAATTTTTAAACTTTTCAACAAATGTTTTACTGTTGATTTATTAGCAGGATCCTGGTGAGGGCATACAAGAAATAAGATTTGCAGCAGCTGTATTTTTGCAGAGCAAGCAACCCTGCACAAAACCAGTTAGTAGTCAACTCCTCTTTGCCGTGGATCCGCGGCTTTGGCTGAGAAAACGCGGCAAATCAGAGGGTACTTGGTCTCTGCTTTCTTGAGCAGAGGCCCAAGACTACTTATATGTTACTGCAGTGCTTTGTTTCCTGTCTCTTCAACCTGTAACCTGTAACAGAGAAGAAAATTCGTTTAGTTCTTCACTTTAATGAAAACCGTTGCTCTCCCCGGCAACGGCGCCAAAAATTTTGTTCGGAAGGCAGGACTGTACTAATATTCAGTGAAAGAGGGTTTATAGTCAAAACCTTCGATGCTCGTAGTGATGCTCAAAAACTCCAAAAATGTATTCACAATTTTTCTTTACTCCTTCCGAATCACCGTAGTAGTATAAACTATTATGGGTCGATCCTCAGGAGAGCTTGCGATGGAAGCTTTACGGTGGAGTTTTTAAAGAAAGAAAATGAGAGTTCTTCTATGTTCAACAAAAACAAAATGACATGGAAAAGAGAGGAAAAATTCGTTGTGGATTTTGTTGCATAAAAAGGAAAAGGATGGAAAGTAAAGTGAAAAGAACTTGAAAAACTTTACTAGCTTGGAAAGAAAACTTGAGAAGGAAAACCTTGAAAAGACTTTAGATAGAAGAAACCATGACTAGCTAACCCTTCTAATTTACTAACTTACTAATCTCATAGGGTGATGCATGCCTCATGTTGATTCATCGGCAAAGGTTTGTCTTGCTTGTTTGGTCAAATACTTTCGCACTTGGAGGATGAGTGATCTTCTCGGCTTGTCTTGTAGCCTCATTGATTCATCGGCTCTCGAGATAGATTTTTAATGGTGGAATCAAGGAGTGTCACTCAAGGGAATGCTAAGGAAGAAGATACAAGATTCATTAGTCATTCAAAGCCATACTTGAGTTAGCTTTGAAGTAAGAAAATTGTACAACAAATAGCATAGTTAGGTGCTCCATCTCCATGTTCCATCAAGGCACTTGTTCTAAAGACAAGGCTCTAAATGAGGCTCACATGAATCATATGGAATGAAAACAAGCATTTGCCAAGAATTAAAGTAACTCATCTTCATTGGGGATAATAGAGACTTGAAATTACAAGATCACAATAAAGCATCCAATGAATCACATGAATTAGCAATCACCCAAGAGTTAGAAGTTAGTAAAGTTAGTGGTTAGCTAGTCATGTTAGAGAGTTAGCTAGACATTGAAATGAAAAGAACACAACAATTCATGGTAGAAGAAAATGCAATGAAAATTAAGCTTGAAGAAAGTAAAGCACTAGAATTAGTAAAGATGAGAAGATAGATGGATTAATCCTTACATTCTGTTGGCCCAAAGGCCATTAGCCCAATATCCCGTTGAATATTTTGACGATAACAAACCATATTTAGTTATGTATTTAACAAATTTTGTTTAAAAGAATTTCAGGTTAAACAGGTTGTTTGGACGGCTCCACTATCAAGACTCACAAGTTTGGACGTCGCCTAAGATTTGCATTCCTAAGCTAGCACATTAGAAAGCTTCGGGAACAAGTTTTTGAAGAAAAGACCAAGTCAAGATCAAGACAATGGAAAAGCCCAAGTTTTGTATTTTTATTTTTCTTTTAGACTTTTTGTCAAAACTAGATGTTAGAAGTAGATTTATGGGATTGTCACTTACACACACTTCAGTTTGATTTATGGCTTCAAAAACAATTTCAATTTCTATTTCCAACTTAGTTTTATAGCTAACATGTTTTTGGAAATTTGTTTTTAGAAACTTTAAGTTTTGGAAAAACCGATTTTTGAGAAAAACAAGTTTTTATCAAGAGAAACTTTATCAAAATGTTTTAACATGTTAGGGTAGTGACATATGGTCATACTCCTATTTTTACAAGGTCCTAAACCCCAAACCAAAAGACCAAAACCTAAGTCCCAAGTTCTGGTTTCTGCAGTTCTGATTTTTCAGAACTGACAGGAGCCGGTCGACCGTCCCGGTCGACCGACGTACACGCTGTGCATGTGTGTACGTCGGCCGACCGCTCGGGTCGACCGGGGCACTTACAGTGCTCTCTGTTTGTTCGGGTCGACCGGGGCGGTCGACCGTAGTCCCCAACGGTCAAAAATATGACCGTTGGCGGTCGACTGGCCCGGTCGACCGTCTTCTGTCAGAAATTCTGACAGACTCCAACAGCTCTATTTTTCTGACAGATTTTGTTGGGATCTCACCCCAACGAATCTCTCTTGCTGTTTTACCCAGTTTTTCAACCCCTATAAATAGTGGGTCACTTCTACATGATTAGATAACTATTCCTAAAGATTTGACAAGAGATTTTCATAAGTTTTACAAGCTCTTCATTTTAGAAAAGTTTTTCAAAGCCAAAATTTCCATACACCCATTTGAAGCCTACACCTCTACTTCTCTCTAGATTTTGCACTACACAATCCCAAATTTCTACATCTACATATTGGTTATAGGATTGTGCAAGTGAGCTATTTTGTGATCAAGTGTGATCATTTTCTTCTTGAGTGAAGTTGTAGAGGCATCGGCCTCAAGGCGAGCTAGTGTGCTCCGGGTAGTGTTGCGGCATCACAAGTGATCGGACAAGTGTGTCCTTGTATTGGAGATCCGGTGGGATCAACAATAGTGGAAATCCTTCAAGTGTGAAGGCGAGGACGTAGAGCGTGGCTCAAACCTCGGAAACATATACTTGTGTTTGCGTTTGCTCGGATTTTCTCTAAACTCAACTCCTTTATTTCTTGCATTACTTGTTGTGTTTATTGCTAGTATTTTAAGTTGAGCAATTTGTCAAGTAGAATTTTTAAATTCCGCATTGTTGCCATATTACATATAGCCATCACCTATTCACCCCCCCTCTAGGTGATTTCAATTGGTATCAGAGCCTAACCCTACAATTAGGTTTAACCACCTTAGGGAGATCCTTGCTATTTGGCTATATTTGTTGCATTCTTCATTTATTGTGCTTTATATTATTCATCCATGGCATCACTTGACTTTTCTAGCATCAAGTCCCCACCAAAGTTTGATGGCTTGAACTTTCCCATATGGAAGGTCAAGATGAACCTCTTCCTTAAGTCCCTAAGAGTTAGGGTTGCTAGGTCCATTACTAAAGAATTTATTGAACCCCTCACTGATGAGAGCTCATGGTCCGAGGATACCTCCAAGGATTATGAAGCTAATGCTAGAGCCCAATATGCATTAACCCAAGCCTTAAATGAGGATGACTTATCACGCATCATAAATTGCAAATCCGCATTTGAAGTTTGGAACATTCTTATTGTGACTCATGAGGGAATGTCACAAGTCAAAAGATCTAAGATTGACTTGCTACGTTCTCAATATGAGAATTTTTACATGTTTGATAATGAGAGCATTGATGACATGCTCACGCGTTTCACCAAAATTACTAATGCTTTATCTTCTCTAGGTGACGCAATCGATAATGACCAAAAGATTCGCAAGGTCATTAGAGCTCTTCCCAAGGCATGGGAAGTAAAGGCTACTACCCTCAAGGAACTCAACGATCGGGAGGAGATAGACTTCTCCGGCTTCATTGGAAATCTCAAGACGCATGAGATGGAAATGAAGGTTCGAGAAGAAAGGGAGCCGCCGAAGAAGAAAGCCCTCGCCTTCAAAGCCACTCCAACCATCCATGAAGAGGATGATTCATCGGATGATTGCGATGAAGATTTTGCCATGCTCATCCGGAAGGTGGGCAAAATGTTTTACAAGAAAGGGAGGCAAAGCAACTTCTGAAGAGGGAGACCTCAAGGAAGATTTGAGAAGAAAAGAGAGGAACCCGGTCCTCGCTTCCATTGCAAGAAGATCGAACACCTTATTGCCGATTGCCCCGCTCTTCAAGCAACCACCTCCAAGAACGGCCACAAGAAGAAGAAAGCAATGGTGGCCACGTGGGATGACACGGAGTCGGAATCCGAAGAGGAGAACGACGCCGCACACATGTGCTTCATGGCACATGGAGACGATGCTTCGAAGGTAACGATCGATAACACTTTGGATGAGGATGAGTTGACTATGGATGAGTTAGCTCAATTTTTTGAAGAACTACAACATAGGTATGAGATTTCTCAATCTCATAACAAGAAACTAAAAAGGGAAAATGAGTCTTTAAAAGATAAAATTAACATTATTGAAAAAGAGAAAAATGATTTATCTTGTGCTTTTAAGAAAATAAAAATTGACTTTGAAAAATACAAACTAGCTTGTAAAGGAAAAGCCCCCATTGCATCATGTAATAAAATGATTTTGTGGAAATGCAAAAACGAGTTGATGTTTTAGATTCAACTCTTAAAAAGTGTGCCTTTGATCTAACTAAGTTTGCATCTAGATTTCCTAAGGGAGTAACCCAAGGGAAACACACTCACCATGCACATGCACGGAAACATGCACACACACATAAACATGCATACATGTATGGTAGTGGTAGAATTTACATTTGCACGCATTGTGGCCGCAAAGGCCATTTGGAAAAGTTTTGTTTTGCTAAAAATAATGTGCATAATAAATATGTTTGGGTTCGTCCCGGTACTAATCCTAAAGGACCCAAAAAGATATGGGTACCAAGAGACCCACCAAATTTAGATGATGCAGGTGGATCTTCTTCCTTCAAGACTTAGGGGGAGACGGTGCCCGGGTGGTGGATGCAACTAAGCTCAAAGAACACATCGCATTTGCATCGCTATCATGGAGGCACCTATTTTGGAGATTGCCCATGCTTGGTAACTTCTCCATTTAAAAGTTTTTTTTTGGTTATCTATATACACATGTATAGGATTGTTAGTTTACTTTTATGATACATTGATATATGCTAGTGTAAACTTACATCCCTATCATGATTGTGTATATGCCATGTTTTAATATCTTGTCTTTATACCATGTCCATTGTATGTCCACATGCCATGCCTAGACTAGCTTATTTATATATACACATTGTATTTTCAAAACTAAGAAATAAATTTTTGTAAAATTTCATATTTGAACAAATACCTTAGAGATGGCAATTGCGCACCTCAACTCATATCTAGAGGAATCATGAGGATGAAGTTCAGAACCCGTCACCGGGTATTCGGCTTCAACATCTCTAAAACTTTGTTTTTATATGAAAATCAAATGAAAAATTTCGTGTGAATAGTTTGGTTGACATGATAACCTAATGAAGATTTAATAATACTGTTGTATTTTTGTATGTTAGATATACCCTATTTAATTGTAAAATAGTTTTACTTAAAAATTTTTTTGGGAGCTCTTTCTGTTCTCAGATTTTTGGGCAGCGCCGGCCGACCGGCCCTATTCTCGGTCGACCGACATTGCCTGAAAGAGAACAAATTTTTGCTCTCTGTCTCCGGTCGACCCGTACGGTCGACCGCTCCGAGTTCAGAGCTCTCGGGTTTTCTGGGTCGACCGCCCGGGTCGACCGCTCTGAGTTACAGAGCTCTCGGCTTTTTCGGGTCGACCGGCCCGGTCGACCGTGCGTCGATTTGAGCCCCAGATCTGGCTATTTAATCACACTCTCTCTCACTTTCCTCTCACCAGACCGACGAGCAGCTCATTTCCCCTTTTCTCCAAAACCTCTCCAAACCCTAATACTCCCAAATTCCTTCAAAATCCTAGCTCGAATCACTCTGGGAAGGTTGGATCTTCAGTCTCAAGGCTTCTTCACCACCAGATTTCCAGGATTTCAGATCTAGGGTTAGGGTTTTCTCAACTTCAGGTAAAAATCACCTTTTTCCTCTAAATCTTGATCTTCAACTCTTTGTTTTCCTTTCTTTTGTCAAAAATATTTAGGTTTCTTTTGCTTAGATCAAGCCATATCCACATCTACCCTAAAATCTAACTAAAAATCACATTTTTATCCCAAAATGTCAAAAAGATCTAGGTCTGATAAGGGAAAAAGTATTGTTCCCTCCTCTTCATTCACTCCTAAACCTAAAAGACCTTTTGTGAATGAACTAGCTGAAAATCGATACATCATTCTTTCTAAGAAAGCTGTCATTTCGGGGAGATGCGTTATTCTAAAAGACTTTGAACATCTCCACATCCCCCGCATCCTAAAAAGAAATTCTTTGGATAAATTCATGGCCATTAGGGAACCTGTGTACCCCTCCTTAGTGCATTACTTTTATGCTAATTTTGCTTTTGAGGGAAATCATGTGAGATCTCGTGTTCTTGGGAAGGATATTGACATTCCCCTATCCCAATTTGCTGATATTCTGCATCTCTCCTCTGGAGGAGCTGATGTTTACACCTTTGATCTCCAAGACTTTGAATATCCGGACGGTGAGTCTGCGCTCACCGCTTCCACCTTGTTGCACGGGACTGACAATCCCAGTTTGGTTAGGAATGAGGAAGTGAACAAGTTCACGTTCACCGCCCAAGTCCTAGCCAAATTTGTTTTCTATAACATTTTACCAAAATCCGGAGAATACAGCAATGCTAGAGGTCCTGTTCCATTGATCATCTATTGCCTTCTGAAAGGCATCAAGATCAATTTCCCACATCTCATTGCTTCTCACATGGCCTCTGATCAGATTCACATGTACGGTAGGCATTTGCCTTATGGCATGCTCATGACATATCTCCTTAAACATTTAGGATTTGATCTTTCTTCGGAGACTCCCTCCGAACCCTCTGTGAACTTGGACTGCACCCTTTTGAAGAGGATGCAGGCTCAGATTCGTCGAGCCCCTCCTGAGCAGCCCATTCCAGTTCCAGCCCCAGGGTCTTCTTCCGTCCCAGGGACTTCCTCTGTTCCAGGACCCTCTTTATCTCCTGAGTTTCAGTCTTTTATTTCTTCGGAGATTCGCTCTCAGTTCCAGGAGCAACAGACTTGGATTGAGCAGCGGTTTGAGCAGCGAGACGCAGCTCTTCGTGCGGATTTGGAGCAGCGAGATGCAGCCCTTCGCGCGGACATGGACTCGCGCTTCCAGGGAATACGCAATGACATGACTTACTTTGCGAACGCCATGAGATTCGTGGATTCGCAATTTGGGACACTATTTGCGAAGTTCGACATGCTTGGTCCAGATCCCACGACCATTTCTCGTCCTCTTCCTTCCTCCGGCCCTCCATTTCCAGTCAGAGATCCTACAGTGACTCCACCTCCACACCCAGGAGTTGCTGATATCGATCCAGAGGAGGCAGGTCATGATGATGATGATGATGATGATGATGAGACGATGGCAGAGGGTGACGCTGGGGAGAGTTCGTCTGAGGAAGGCGATGCTGAGGAGAGTTCTTCAGAGGATGGTGCTGAGTGACCTATCCCTTTTGATGATGTCAAAAAGGGGGAGAGTTATTTGTTGAGAGAGACTCCATATTTTGTGTACTTATATTTTGTAGTATTTTCTGTTGCTATGTATCTTTATCTTGTATTTATGTTTGTGTGGACATGTACTTTTGTTTATGTTGGTTATGCTTTGTGGACATGTGTGTTTCATTTCTATTTTTTGACATGAGTACCTTTGGCATGGACATGAGTATTGTGGATGAGTTTTGCTATGTATCATTTGTGCTATGTATCTATGCCTGAGTATGATTTTTGTGCTATGTATCTATGCCTGAGTATGATTTTTTATATATGCATGTGTTGAGGGGGAGCTTCACTTGAAGTCTCTACCCAAAATATTTGTGATAACTATATATGTTTTGTCATCATTAAAAGGGGGAGATTGTTGGTCCAAAGGCCATTAGCCCAATAACCCGTTGAATATTTTGATGATAACAAACCATATTTAGTTATGTATTTAATAAATTTTGTTTAAAAGAATTTCAGGTTAAACAGGTTGTTTGGACGGCTCCACTATCAAGACTCACAAGTTTGGACGTCACCTAAGATTTGCATTCCTAAGTTAGCACATTAGAAAGCTTCGGGAACAAGTTTTTGAAGAAAAGACCAAGTCAAGATCAAGACAATGGAAAAGCCCAAGTTTTGTATTTTTATTTTTCTTTTAGACTTTTTGTCAAAACTAGATGTTAGAAGTTGATTTATGGGATTGTCACTTACACACACTTCAGTTTGATTTATGGCTTCAAAAACAATTTCAATTTCTATTTCCAACTTAGTTTTATAGCTAACATGTTTTTGGAAATTTGTTTTTAGAAACTTTAAGTTTTGGAAAAACCGATTTTTGAGAAAAACAAGTTTTTATCAAGAGAAACTTTATCAAAATGTTTTAACATGTTAGGGTAGTGACATATGGTCATACTCCTATTTTTACAAGGTCCTAAACCCCAAACCAAAAGACCAAAACCTAAGTCCCAAGTTCTGGTTTCTGCAGTTCTGATTTTTCTGAACTGACAGGAGCCGGTCGACCGTCCCGGTCGACCGACGTACACGCTGTGCATGTGTGTACGTCGGCCGACCGCTCGGGTCGACCGGGGCACTTACAGTGCTCTCTGTTTGTTCGGGTCGACCGGGGCGGTCGACCGTAGTCCCCCAACGGTCAAAAATATGACCGTTGGCGGTCGACCGGCCCGGTCGACCGTCTTCTGTCAGAAATTCTGACAGACTCCAACAGCTCTATTTTTCTGACAGATTTTGTTTGGATCTCACCCCAACGAATCTCTCTTGCTGTTTTACCCAGTTTTTCAACCCCTATAAATAGTGGGTCACTTCACATGATTAGATAACTATTCCTAAAGATTTGACAAGAGATTTTCATAAGTTTTACAAGCTCTTCATTTTAGAAAAGTTTTTCAAAGCCAAAATTTCCATACACCCATTTGAAGCCTACACCTCTACTTCTCTCTAGATTTTGCACTACACAATCCCAAATTTCTACATCTACATATTGGTTATAGGATTGTGCAAGTGAGCTATTTTGTGATCAAGTGTGATCATTTTCTTCTTGAGTGAAGTTGTAGAGGCATCGGCCTCAAGGCGAGCTAGTGTGCTCCGGGTAGTGTTGCGGCATCACAAGTGATCGGACAAGTGTGTCCTTGTATTGGAGATCCGGTGGGATCAACAATAGTGGAAATCCTTCAAGTGTGAAGGCGGGGACGTAGAGCGTGGCTCGAACCTCGGAAACATATACTTGTGTTTGCGTATGCTCGGATTTTCTCTAAACTCAACTCCTTTATTTCTTGCATTACTTGTTGTGTTTATTGCTAGTATTTTAAGTTGAGAAATTTGTCAAGTAGAATTTTTAAATTCCGCATTGTTGCCATATTACATATAGCCATCACCTATTCACCCCCCTCTAGGTGATTTCACATTCAAGTTGTCACCACTTCAATTACAAGATCTCACACTAACTCTCTCTCTCTCTTTGCAGAATTCTAGAAGGAGAAAGAAGATTACAAGAGCACTAAAGGAAGCTAGAGAAAATCCCTACAATTCTCTCAAAAATACAAGCTCTTCTCTCCTATTCTCTCCTCCCCTTTTTCACAGAGGCCCTAGGGGTTTATTTATAGGCTCCAGAGGATGAGGCCCTCAAATCTTGGCCGTGGGATCAAACGCTGGCTCAACGGCCAGATGCTTGCCGCGGATCCGCGGCCAGAGCCGCGTTTCCGCGGCAGAATCTTGGCCGTTGCGCTAACGATTTCTGTTACCGTTTTGTTACAGTCTGTATGCCATGCTGGATCTTCTAGAAAGCTGGGGATATTCGTGGACGACTCCAGATCTGGGCTTCTCTTTGGGCTTTTTCCATTTGGCTTTTTAATTAATCCCATTAATACCTTGAAAATTCCTTGATTATGGGCCTTCCTCTCCATTAATGGTGGACCTGAAAAATAAGAGAGAAAAGCAATAACAACCTTATTTTTATTTACATAAAGCATGATATGGAAGTGGAAAATGATGCAAAAATGAACTATAATAACCTATTAATACTCTAAAAAAAGACAAGATTCCTGACTGGCCTGAGCAATGTCTAAACTTGTTGACATTTATAAAAGACAAGTGACAGACAAGCTGACGACCAGTTCTGTACCCATCTCCCAGGGACAAATCAGCGACTTGGACTCTACTGATTCAGTAAAGTAGACAGTGAGCCCAGATTGTCTTTGAAGAGACCTAAGCAGGTCTAAGATGCTAAGTTAGCTCAACACTTAGCATCACATGAACCCAAGGGGATAGCCTCACCTGAGAGGCTAAGTTTGTCCAACTTCGTCTTGGAACTGTTCAAAGCTCTATCGGAGAGCTAACTTACAGCCTCGCTTGAAGTGCTTAGTTAATTCCGCAGAGAGTTAGCTTCGCTCAAAGCCATACACGTAACTGCGCAGAAGGGTGGTAGCTTCGCACAGATGTTTATCCAGCTCCGCTGAAGAGCTTTCTTCTGACTTCGCCAGATGCTCCTTCCAGCTCCGCTGCGAGCTCGACACGGCAGCTCCGCTGCGGGTCTTTTATGGTCACCTTTGACCAATTAAATCTCCAGATGAGATCAAATCTATTCAAAATCAAGATCAAATCCAATCGAGATCAAATCTAAGAACAAATTTGGCAGTTGTTTACCATAATCTCTTGACTCTCTTAAAACAAGTAAGAAGATCAAGGGAGATCTTTAAATTATTTGGAAAGAATCAAAACAGATTAGGAGATCGACGCTACCTGCTATTCCTAGCTTTGCAGAAGCTGATTCTAGCCTCGCAGCAAGGCTACTTTCCAGATTTAAACAGATTGACTCAATCTGTTTCCAGATTTTCAAGGGGCAATTATACCCCTGCTCTCCTTATAAATAGCCCACCAGAGGCACAAGAAGAGACACGCATAGGCACAGGGGCAGAGGCAAAAGAGACGCACAGAGAGAGACGGCTAAACAGAGATCTATTCTCTTGCTTCCAAGAATTCAGAGAACCGCTTCTCTAATTAGGGTGCTGATACCCTAAGATCTTCCTCCCTCTCAAGGAATCTCCGAAACCAGGAGAGAAGGAATTCCCAAGTGGAGGCGGTTTTGAGAAGTAACAAGAGGGTTCTACCAACCTTCTGTTCTCCGATTCCCCGAACCTGGCGAGAAGGGAATCCCATCGATCGCATCGTCAAAGGGACAAAGTGGTTGCACGTTGACCAGACTCCTATCGGCTCACTTCTCCAGAATCTCAGAGGAGATCTACTTGTAATCTTTTTAGAATACTTGTAATTTAGCTCCTCGACCCCTTTTTGTAAGTTTTCCCCTTTGCAAAATCAATGGAAACAAGATGGCGACTCCGCTGGGGGAGGAATTCTCCACTATTAAGTATCAAGTATCGTAATGCGATGAACAGACCTTCAGGTCTACTTCTGAATTCAAGGAAGCCGGTATGGCCAGAGCCCCTCTAGCTAAATCTTCGAAGCAAATCTCTGTGGAAACAGATAAGGCTCCCTGCGAGCCTAGCACGGTCTTCTGGCGCAACAAGGAAGCAGGCCTGCAATGCAAAAGTCAGAATCTTGAACCTATTACCTTCAAAAACCTAGTCGTTCATTTCGACCAAGGAAAATTCGAAGAACTCCTCTCTGGGGGTGGTTCAATGCTCCATGCACGAAAGCACAGAAAGGTCTCCATGGCCAAGGTTTCAGAGCAGAAATCGAAAGCAGAATCCTTCCAACACCTCCCAGCCTCGTGAGTGGCTAGTCAGGTTCCCTGCGAACCTAAGTCTCCTCTTTCAAAGCAGATGTGGAGGCCAAAGCAGAAGGCTTTGTATGAAGCTTCAGGCGTAGCTACGCCACAAGTTCGTCCCTCTCGTAAAGAAAAAGGCAAGATGCCTGCCTGCTTCGACGAGACTATCAGCCGCGAAGTTACAACGGCGATGATGCCTTCGCCTAATTCAGGAGCAGTAACTCCTCGCGCCAGCCTCGTTCTTATGAGTGAAGCTACCGATGGTGTGCCAAGCACAGTACCTCAGGGTACGCATGGAGTTCGCAGACGCGAAGTTGGAACCAAAGCATCATAGTGTGCTAAACTCGCTCTTTGCAGCGAAGCTAAGGGATTGCCCTTAAGTGTTGATAGCGGTGCTTATGCAGCTTCAGCGCCCAAGGGTATTTCCAAAGCTTTTAGCCGCAAATTTAGAGCCAAAGCACCATCTAGGGCTAATCACCTTCGCACCAACATAGCGGATAAAGCACCACAGCGTGCTTCGCTCCCCAGTTCATCAAGCGCTAAGCTCGCCCTTCGTAGCGGAGCTAAAGGATTGTCCCTAAGTGTTGACAACGGTGCTTGTGCAGCTTCAGCACCCAAGGACATTCCCAAGGTTCTTAACCGCGAAGCTAAAGCTAAAGCACTATTCAGTGCTAACTACCTCTACAGTGAGGAAAAGAGCAGGGCATCACCCTATCCGTGATCCTACAGAGCCTCTGTGCTAAGTCATTTAGGCCCAACTGGGTCTGACTTGCGGGAATTCTTGACAAACAAACGGAAGTCAGAATCTTTCCAAACTTCTCCCTTCTGTTGTCAACAAGTGGGATGTCAGTCGGTGGCACTCCACTCGGTCCATTGCCGGTTAGGACCAATCCCCGCCACTCTTTTAGACCGACGATCAGTTTTTGATCGACTGTCGGTGTAAGCTCCGGTGAAACATCGCAAAATGAGAATATCACGGGATCTGCCCTCTGCATCCGTTAACATGATCGGAAGAGGACGAGAGCTGCGCAGGGGCCGACGAGCATCCCATGCCACTCCCTCCAGTTCTCCAGATCTGGATTATAGCCCAGGCCTCGGTGAAGTCTTGGTACATGAAGAAGGTGTCTTTCGGAACACCAGATCTAGGATTGTAATACTCTATAGGTATGCTCAGCCATCTTCCTCAACTGCAGTAACCTCACCAGAACTAATGAAAGGATTAGTCCAATGGTCTGATGAAGGGGACGAAGACAGTGGGTATGCCTCTTCGACAACAGTCAGCTCAGTGCGAACAGATAGAGTATCAGTGAATATGGCTAATAACGGTGATGATGACCTTCATCGACGGTTGGAAGCTCAGGAGCAAACTTCCAAGACCCAGCAAGAAGCTTTGGACAACATTCAACAGATGCTCGCTCAACTCCTCTATAACCGAAATAATAATGATACCGGGAGTTAGGGTGAGCAGAGTTCGGTTATAACCGAAATAACCGACCAAAAACCGAAACCCGAACCCGAACCGAACCGAACCGCTCTAATTCAGTCGGGTTTCGGTTTTGTGTTCCAAAACCCGAATAGACCGAACCGAACCGAATTTCTCACCCTATATATTAACCTACTCAAATTCAATTTAGTGAATCATATAGTTCATAATAAAAATTGGTGGAAGCTTATCTCATTAGTTTTAGTAATACCATCTTTTTATGTTGAATATGTGAAAGCAATATTAAGTACACCATTACAATTGAGAATAATATTTATATTAATATAGTTTCTTTTTTCATTCTTATCATTAAAAGTTAGTAATAATTATATGAGCTTTGATATAAGAGCTCAAATACGGTGTAAAAATTTTAGAATATGAAATTTTCAATTCATATTAAGCTTAGAATCTTTTTCTTATTTCTAATTTGGGTAGTGGATATTTGAGATTATAATATTAAAGGATGATAATATAATGGTGATTAAAAAATGTAAGAAATGATGGCAATATATTGACCTAACCGAAAAAACCGAAAAACCGAACCGAACTGAGTCGATTCGGTTCGGTTCGGTTACTAAGTCTAATCGGTTCGGTTCGGTTTTGCAAAAATTAGCAAAAACTGAACCAAACCGACCGATGCTCACCCCTACCGGGAGTAACCATGATGAGGAAGAACATCTTAGTAATGAACAGCCAAGAACGGAGAAGTCAAAGGAGGGATTCTTCTTTGGACGCTGAAGTTCTTAAAGGCATCCAAGCTCAAATCGCATCCCTAGCTCAGAGGGATGAACTAAAGAAAGTAGGGGCAGTCCGTCCTTACCCGCTGGAATGGGATTCAGTACTATACCCATCAAAGTTCAAACCACCAACGTTACATACGTACGATGGTAAGAGCTCGCCAAACCAGCACATCTACTATTTCCGATCTCAGACCGGTAATGTTATAGACAATGATGCTATCATGGCTAGGCTATTCATTGCAACCTTAAAGGGGGTAGCATTCGACTGGTTCTGAAGTCTCTCTCTGGGCTCTGTCAATTCCTGGATCAACCTAGAAACCTGATTTCTTTCTCGTTTCTATGAGGATGATACCAAGGTAACCATGGACAAACTCCTCTCTACCGTACAGAAGAAGGGCGAATCTGTCCGAGATTATATCGAGCGGTTCAGAAACTTGTCTCTGATGTGCCCAACAGGGATGCCATTACCCATGCTCTTACAGACATGCAGGCATAACTTAGACTAAATAGAAGTTTGCATGGGGGCTGTCAAAGCCGATACTTGGAAAAAACTGGTCGAGCAAGCTGAGATAGCTGAAAAGTCGGCTAAAAAGTTCGAACCATCTACCCATAAAGGCAAATGGGGTATCAATAATAAAGGACGTGGCAACATGGCACAGTCTCCTCAAGCCAAAGGGAAGGAGACTATGTCCGTAGAATTGTCAGGGGATGTTCAGTCAAAGGCCAAGAAGAGCGGCTTTAATAATCAGGAGTCTAAGTTTCTTCCGAAACAATACTCCTTCAAAGACGATCAGGTAGTCACAATATTCTATTTACTCCACAAAGGGAATAAATTGAAGCTGCCGGATGCTTGACGTCCCAATGAAATAGGACGCATGAACGACCCTAAATATTGTCTTTTTCATAGGATGATTCATTATCCTACCGATAAGTGCTTTGTCCTCAAGGACAGAATTCAAGCTTTGGTCGACGCCAGAGTCCTGACGTTGAAGTCGGAGCAAAAGAAAGTCACAGCAAACATGGTGACCCTCGAGTTCGGTAAAACCCCAAACGTCACAGTTCCTGACGGGACTTATCCAATCCCTGCACCACGGCTGAAAGTCACATATCCTGCAGCTAAAACTCAAGATAATAAGGGTCTTGTTCCCTTAACATTGGAGACAGTGAAAATCATGTGGATACACCCAGACCTTGTCCAATGAACAATGGGATTCAAAGAAGTCCAAGTCGAAGGGCAAATCTTGCATTGTCATCTCCATCCTGCTAGATGATGACAATCTTACATCAGCTTCTCTCAACGATTCTGAAGGAGAAAAGCATGCTTGCACAACGCGAGCTGATGTACCTCAGCCAATAGGTACTCGATCCGGAAAATCATACTTAAAACAGTATGAGAAAGCTACTGACGAGACATAATAGCAGATGACGTCAGTACAAGTACCAGCACCCGCTTCAGTTCCAACCAAGGGAAAGGAGAAGCCAAGGGAAGTCCGGTTCGACCATGTCCTGAAGAATCCTTCAGGCCAAGGGCTTGACACACCCTTTCGTTTTGATATATTGGCCCAGCTGGCTAATATCCCGGCTCGTATTACCATACACGAGCTCCTTTGTCTCTCAAAAGAGACAAGAGAAGCACTCAGAGATGCACTGGCTAATTCAGAATCATTCCTGATGTATATGCCATAAATCCCTAAAGATGACGCTCAGTCTTCTTGCCCTGAATGCCATCATGTACAATCAAAGGTACCTGCTATTACCTTCACAGCGAAAGATATGCTTCTCAAGGATAACAAGCACGATCGACCTTTGTACTACACCAGATACATCAGTTCAACATGCATTGAAAGGGTACAGGTTGATCCGGGGTCAGCACTCAGCATTATCCCCAAAAAGCTCCTCTACTTCCTCGGTATACCACTATATAGGTTGTCCGCAACCACTACAGCAATATACGATTTTAATGCCGGAAGTAGTCATCCACTTGGGAAAATTTGACTCCGTTGCCGAATCGGGAGCCTGAAGTCAGAAATGACGTGCTATGTCATTGACGCTGACACGTCATACAACTTGCTACTAGGACGACCGTGGATCCACGCCAACTAGATCGTTCCCTCCACTGTGCACCAGTGTTTCCAATATGTTGAAGATGATGCAACAGTACGAACTGTCTTCGCTGAGAAGCAACCATTCAAAGGGTAGAAAATTACTTTACTGACGCTCTCCTGTATCAAGAGACCGGTGAAATATTGAAAGAATCATTGCCGGACGATGATGATAGTGGCAATGAGGTAGATTCAGAATCTGAAGCAGACATGCCAGCCATTTGATTGGTGAACCAATTATAGCATGTCTTAATAATCCCCAATGTAACACCCCTCCTGAAGATGAGGGCGAATGGGTAATTAATGATAATATTCCCTTTGATTATCCTGTGAGTGTTGGGTTGTTTGAATCCATTACGGATAGCTCTCTGCACATGCCTTTACGTAAACCAAGTGCATCCGGTACACCCATTTTGAAGCATGGAGAATCGATGTCATAGGGCCAATCAGCCCCTCTTCGACAAAAGGACACCGGTTTATTCTGGCAATAACTGATTACTTTTTAAAGTGGGCAGAAGCCATACCACTAGTTGAAGTCAAAACTTCTAACGTGATTAATTTCATCAAACACAATGTCATCCATCGATTTGGTGTCCCTAGGCGGATCATCCATGATAACGGTCCCTAATTTGCAAGCCAGGTATTCTATCGATTCTGCGATAAGTACAAAATTCAGAATGTGGTTTCAACTGCTTATAATCCTACCGCCAATGGCTTGGCGGAAGTATTCAACAAGACAATCATTAAGTTACTCAAAAGTTCGTTTCCTCGAATAAGCGAGATTGGAATGAAAAGCTTAGTGAATGTCTTTCGGCCTACCGAACCACGGTTCGGACCCGGACAGGCAATACACCTTTTTCCCTGGTGTACGGGTGTGAAGCAGTCATACCGTTGGAAATTCAGATGCCGTCATTACGAGTCGCTCTGATCACTAAGATCACATCAGAGGACAATGATCGGTTGCGTCTTCAAGAGCTCGAAGCCTTAGATGAGAGGCGGTTATAAGCTCAGCAGCACATTGAGTTGTATCAAGCTCGGATCTCAAAAGCCTTCAATAAGAAGGTCAAACAAAGAGTCTTCCAGAAAGGAGATTTGATTTTAGCCGTCAGATGACCAATGATCATGACTCACAAAACCAAAGGCAAATTTCAGCCCAAATGGGAGGGACCATTTGTAATAGAAACAGTCTATTCAAACGAGCATATCGCCTTATGACTTCAGATGGTGATTTACTCATGATGCCAATCAACAGCAGGTTCTTAAAGAAGCATTATCCTTGATAAGGATCTTTCTCATGATCCAGTTAACATTACACCTCTAATCAAGACCTTCAAATCCAAGATACGCAGAAGGAGCGCCCCTCTCTTCCTTCAAACGAGATCATATAACTATGAACCAGTAGGAAGGTGATCATACACTGGTTATCTCAAAGAAGAATCAAAGTTACGAATACAGTAACCATTTGATCCAACACCTTTAACGGTTAAGGATAGAGGAAAATGTTGGCCTTTAAGCCCAACATAAGTCCTCGACAACTCATCATGCTGAGGGGAATAGCATGACTAGCCCAACTCAAACAGTAGTTAGTAAAGGCATATCAAACCCGTTGACAGCTGAGGATTTGCTAAAAATCCTAAGGGACCTGTTCCCATTTGATTCCCTCTCCAAAATCACTTACCAATTCTCATCCATAGAATGGTAATGCCACATATAAAGAATGACCGATCCACTCGAATTGCTGCTATGTTCAAACACCTCTAACAGTAAATGAATCTCTCGGTCAAGTTAATACTACACTTTTGACCAAAATCGCTCATACCTCAAATCCATTTCGCTGTTAAGTTAACATTAAACCTATGACAGTGATCTCCTCGTTTTTCTCAGTGAGAACGAGACCTTTTCATGCTATGTTTAACACTACATCTCTGACATCTATTCGCTGTTAAGTTAACATTAAACCTATAACAGTGATCTCCTCGTTTTTCTCAGTGAGAACGAGACCTTTTCATACTATGTTTAACACTACACCTCTGGCATCTATTTCGCTGTTAAGTTAACATTAAATCTTTGACAGTGATCTCCTCGTTTTTCTCAGTGAGAACGAGACATTTTCATGCTATGTTTAACACTACACCTCTGGCATCCATTTCGCTGTTAAGTTAACATTAAATCTATGATAGTGATCTCCTCGTTTTTCTCAGTGAGAACGAGACCTTTTCATGCTATGTTTAGCACTACACCTCTGGCATCCATTTCACTGTTAAGTTAACATTAAACCTATGACAGTGATCTCCTCGTTTTTCTCTGTGAGAACAAGACTTTTTCATGCTATGTTTAGTACTACACCTCTGGCATCCATTTCACTGTTAAGTTAACATTAAACCTATGACAGTGATCTCCTCGTTTTTCTCAATGAGAACGAGGCCTTTTCATGCTACATTTAACACTACACCTCTGGCATATCTTTTTGTCAGGTTAACAATACGCCTCTGACAAATTGCTTTCCGAATTCCTACGAAGTTCTTTTTGTCACGTTAACATTACACCTCTGACATATGATCTTTTATGGGATTCACTTCCTAGCTCCCCATCAAGTTTCTGAGTCCCACTCAGTCTTTAGTGGACTTCTTTGGTTGTCACGTTAACAATATACCTCTGACAATTTCTACCAAGTCCCATCCAAATTTTGAGCTTGGTGGCTTCTCAATCGTTACGTCATTGCGACCTTTGAACTGGCAGATAGCCAAGTCTCATCTTTCAGTCCGGCAAGGATTATTTCTTTGTCATCATATGACAAAATTTTGATCTTGGTGGCTTCTCAATCGTTACGTCATTGCGACCTTTGACTGGCAGATAGCCAAGTCTCATCCTTCAGTCCGGCAAGGACTATTCCTTTATCATCATACGACAAAATTTTGAGCTTGGTGGCTTCTCAATCGGTTACGTCATTGTGACCTCTGAACCGGCAGATAGCCAAGTCTCATCCTTCAGTCCGACAAGGACTATTTCTTTGTCATCATATGATGAAATTTTGAGCTTGGTGGCATCTTAATCGGTTACGTCATTACGACCTCTGAACCGGCAGATAGCCAGGTCTCATCTTTTTAGTCCAGTAAGGACTATTTTCTCAAATGGCTGCGATACAACTTGAAAGCAAGAATTCAGAAGATAGAACAAGTTGGAAATGTAACAGGAGAGTCAAATAAAATCACTTTTTATTGATTCCAAAAGAGGGATACATGAGTACATAGATTACAAGCTACAACGGTGCTTCATAGGACTTGATCTGTTCTTCAAGAGTGGCCAGCCTAGTCTTCCTTTCTTTAGCAGCCCTGATAAGCGCCTGCGACCTCAACTCAGCCTCATTAAAGCTCGTCGTCTGGGCCAAGCGAGCTTCAATTTCAATCAAGGTTGCCTCTGTGCTAGCTCCTGCCGCAAGACTTCGTCATTCTGGGCCTAAAGCTGCTCAAGCCGGGTAGTCTCTTCAAGACGCATTGGTTCAGCCTTGGATAAAAGGAGATTAGCCTTCCTGATCATTTCCTTGGCCTTTTCAATTTATCCTCAGCGTCAAGAAGAGCACTGCTAGAGGCGTCTATGGTATCCCCGAGCTCTACTTTCCTTGTCTCAAAGAATTTCAAATCAGAAAAAATTGCCATAGCAGCTTCTTGAGTGCCGAGATGAGCTTCATGCATCTGAGCAACAAGATGCGCAAGCTGTTCGTTAACTGAAGACTCCAGATCTGAATGGCTAAGATGGCGCCATTCGTCCACATCCCTCTCGAGTTTGTCCACCAGAAGCTCCAATGTGGCGGCCTGGTCATCCCCTCTAAAGTCTCGGATACTGTCAATGCTTCGGGAAAGAACCACCTTTAAAGCAGAGAATGAGGTAGTCGAGCCCTTCAAGACCAAAGCAATGGATCAGTTCAAGCTCTTATAAAAGCTGTCGATTAACTCAGCCACGAATTCGTTCTCGGCCTCAATTACTCCTGGCAAACGAGCAGCCCCTGAAGATAGAGTTTCCACTGGTTTTACTGGCGTAACTATGGAGGAAATAATAGAAGCACTGGCTGCAGCAACACGAGGGGTCATCAGTGATCTCGGAGGAGTCCTCATCGAGACCAGTACACCAGCCACAATTGAGGTAGGACTAGTGACTATTTCTGGGAGGGCTGGCTCAACCACCAATGTTGGAGAAGTAGGACTAGTAATCACCTTCAGCTCCGCGCTTGGCAAGATAGGTGGCACTGGCGAAACCGATGGCATCTCACTCACCGATATAGTTGGAAGTGAGGTTGGTTCCATGACTACCGTTCCCTCAATTTCATTTCCTCTGGCTGGTTCAGGCTGATAAGAGAGCGACCCGTGATACAAAGCATCCGACTCGGCAGCATCAGCCGCGGTTAAAGTACTTACTTCACCCCTGGTTCTCTCAGGAAGACGGATTGGCTCTCTTGAAGTCGATGCACCCAGAGGTGGAACACCTGCAGCAAGACTTTGTTTAAGAAAGTCATAATAAATAGCAGGAGTAAAAAAGATCGAAACACTACCAAAAGATGATGTCGCTTCAATCGTCTTGGCGGCTGCATTAGTCCCTGCAGGCTCCATTAGAAAATCTTTGGCAGAATCAACACGAATGGTCGGCCCACCTTCACTTGCCGAACCCTCCATGGTTCACCCAAAAGAGCTAGAAGCTATGGGACTTCCTTTTGAAGTCCCAGCACCCGAAGGACCTACATCAGCCACATCACCTCCAGACTCTTCCGAGATGGCGAAATAGTCAGCTTCATCGCCTTCTTTATAAGTGAACAGGGGATCATAATGCTTCCCCTGTTCTCCGGCAGCCTTAGCTCTCGGGCTTCTTACCGCCTCAGTTCCTGAATCATAAAGTAAATAATGAGCTATATGGAACACACAAGAAGTATATTACAAGAACGGAGCTGGTCTTACCCGGGTCCGGAGCAGCTTTACCAGTAGTCTGCCTAGGAGCCGACAACCTAATGATTAATGGAGCAGGAGGAGGAGGCACTACAGATGATTCGCCCTCTGCAATAACCGTAGGAGCGTAGCGACGAGGCTTCTTCACTACCCTCTTCCTACGAGATCCATCTTCCCGCTTTCGCTTGAAGTGGACGTCAGGATCTTCTTCCTTCACTTCTTCCACATCAACATGTTCCATGGGGGCCGTGCCCACCCCACCAGAAGCAGTTGCTAGAGCCTCAGCACCTGTATCCGCTTCAAAGTGAGGACTTCCTGCATCCGAGGCTTCGCTATCATCAACGACAATGAATTCCCTGAGGCCTGGAACGCGGACCCTCTTACCCTCGCTCTTCTCAGTGACCTTCCACTTCAGCCGCTGAGAGATTAACTTCACACCAAAGGAATTAATAGAAAATCCAGTGGGTGTGGAGTTCAAAGTTTTATACCACTAGCAGAATCCCAGGGTCGTCAGAAGGTTCGGAGTCTTTAGCGGTGTGCACAGTCGCGCCTCAGTACAGCCAGTAATGAAGAACCGCCAGGCACGAGCTCCATCGATGAGACTCCCCATGAAGGCCAGACTGTTGTTTGGATTGCCTACATACAGTTGGTCATACCCAAACTGACAGGCAAATCGACTCAGAACATAGGGCTCCAGGTAACAGGTGTCCCCACTTGTATACAACAAGTGTGACGGCCGGGTGCTAACCAGCCATTTGAAGACTCCCCGACTCAATGACGTCTGCCCTTTTCCTACATCCTTGAATTCTTCACCATAGCATGCATCGCGAATGTAGGGGAAGCATCATAAAAGGCTATAAACGTCATGACGACACAGCAGTTTACGGACCACAGCCACATTATTCTTCGACCACGAACACCCCTTGAATCGACGGAGAAGCGCCATGGGAACACCTTCTGGGGGCTCCTCTCTGGCTTGGATAATGGAGGGCAGTGAAGGGCGAACCATGCCATCAAATAAGTATATGGCAAACCAATTCTAGGGTTTGGCCCGTCGCGAGGCAAGATAGTCCCCTTTCCCCGCTTCGTTGTTGGTGGCCTACAGAAAGCCTCCGTCAATCCACGAAGGCCTCGTTGAATACAGCACACCATGGCTGGAAGAAGTCCAAGAGGACAACCATGGACTAGACGAACAGCGGGCAATAAGACAGTCGGATGAATGACATCGCCAGATGAGGATGGCACTGACTGGAGTCATTTATGCATCATTTTCTACCACCATGCTATGCTTTATCTGAATAAAAATTGGATTTTTATTGCTTTTTTCTCTCTTTTTTCAGGTCCAATGTTTAATGGAGAAGGAGGCCCAAGAATTTTGTTTTTTGAGGAATTAAAGAATTAATTAGAAGCCCACAAGAAGAGAGCCCAGATCTGCATAGTTCCCAAAGCTTATTCTCCGTTTCTAGAAGATCCACTGAGGATGCGAGATACAACAGAAAGGCACAAAAATCCGCTAGCGCAGCGGCCAAGAAATGGCCGCGAAAACGCGGCTTATGCCGCGGACCCGCGGCAATCTATAGGTCGTTACTTCAACGTTTGATCCGGAGACTGAAGTGGGATGGCCTCCTCTCATGAAGACTATAAATAGACCCCTAGGGCCTCTGTAATCGGGGAGGAGTAAAGAGCATTGTTTATAGGGAAATTGTTGGGGTTTCTCTAGGTTTTCTTTTAGTCTCTTATGTAATTTTCTTTTTCTCCTTCTAGAATTCAGAAAAGAAAGAGTGAGAGTGAGCAATCTTTGTAATTGGAGACGGTGATAACGCAATACAAGGATCAAGCTTTCAATCTTCATCTTCTCTTGTTCTAGTGCATTATTTTTCTTGAAGCTTTTACTTTCTTCTATTTCACTTCTACAATGAACTGTTTCTTGTTCTTTATTTCCATGTCTAGCTAATTTATTAACATGACTAACTAATTTTTAATTTTACTAACTACTAACTCTTGAGTGATTTCTAACTTATATGATTTATTGGATACTTTCTTCTTTTAAGTCTTGCAATCTACAAGTCTATTTTACCTCCAATGAAGATGAGTTGTTTTTTTTATTCTTTGCAAATGCTAAGTTCTCCCTTCACATGACTCATGTGAGCCTCACTTAGAGCCTTGTCCTTAGAACAAGTGCCTTGATGGAACATGAAGATGGAGCATTTCACTATGCCAATGACTACATTATAAGTTCTTATTTCATGCCCGCTTTATTATAGCTTTGATGGACTAATGAATCTTGTATGTTTCTTTGCATCGTTATAAGTGACTATCCTTGTTCCACTAATGAAAATCTATTTAGGAAGCCAATGATTCAAGGAGGCAACTAGCCTAGATGAGAAACACCTTCGACATGGGACAACACGAGAACTTGGCAAAGCAAGACATACGATTGCCGATGATTCGATATAAGGCATGCATCACCTAATGAGAGTAGTAAGTTAGTAAATTAAAATGTTAGTTAGTCATGGCTTCTCTTTATATTATTCTTAAAAATCTCTCTTCTGAAAACTTCTTCTTTTCAAATATCTCCGTTTTCCTTCCATCTTTACTCTCGTTTCTTCTTTTCTTTTACACAACACCCAAAGATTTTTCACTCACCTTCTACATCGTTTTATTTTTCATTTTTTTAAAACAAAGAAGAACCTTCATTTTTCTTCGCAAAGATTTCAATACAAACCTTGAATGCTTCTATCGCTAACCCTCCCTGCGGATACGACCCATCCTGCTTATGCTACGAACGTTGATTCAGAAGGAGCAAAGTAAACTTGCACATACATTCGAAGTTCTTGATCATCGGTACACGGCAACCAATGGTTTACTCTAAACCTCTTTTCAATACAATTAATCCTTCCGAACAAATTTTTGGCGCCGTTGCTGGGGAGGGTAACGGTTTTTATTGAATTTTTGGAACTGAAACGAATTTTTCTTCTCTGTTGCAGGTTACAGGTCAGGGAAAGCAGGAAAGAAGATTGCAGTAACATATAAGTGGTCTTGGGCCTCTGTTCTAGAAAGCAGAGACCAAGCACCCTCTGGATTGCCGCGTTTCCTCGGCTCTGGTCGCGGATCCGCGGCAAAAAGGAGTTCACTACTGACTGATTTTTTGCAGGGCTGCTTGCTTTGCAAAATTGGAGTTATCTGCAAACTTTATTTCTTGTATGCCATCACCAGGAGCCTGCTAATAAACCAACAGTAAAACACTTGTTGAAAAGTTTAAAAAAATGATTAGACGTTTACATTTTAGGCACGTGTCTTTTCAATTCATTTACTTTACTGTTGAAGAGTACTGGAGCAAGGTACGTATGTATTGCATTCAGAAGAGGACTCATCTCTTGGTTGATTTATATCGCTTTGAGTGAATCTTGTTTATCTTGTACATTTGCACAAAATTGATTTTAAGGGCAACACCCAATAACAAGATAAGGTGGGAATTTAATCACCCTTCCTTAGCCCAAAAATCAGATTCTAAGCACTCACAATCCCAGGCTTTTCAATAAATTTGATAGACGTTAGTCCCTAGGGACATCCGGACTCGTTAAGAGATCAGCTGAGGTTGGAAATTGTTTTTGATTCACACTCTAGTCAAATCAGTGACTAAGGTTGGGGATTGAGGGGCGAAACCCCGAAGGCTAGTGGTTTGGCTTAATTAGGCCCGTCGCTTCTGCGTGGATACCTCCCACCAATCTTGCCCCCACCTGGCTGATTAGCTGTGGTCTGACTCGAGCAATAACCTTCTTCGGTTCATCGAACAGTTAGGAGTCGTCTAGGTCCAGGAATCCTAGATAGCTGGTGATTGTTTTTCCTTTTTCTTGTTTGTTATTTTTCTTTTTCGCTTGATTGCTTGGTGAACGTTGTCTGTGATTGTGCATGCAAGAGTGGTATCGGGACCCAATTTCAGCAAGACTTGTTAGGACTTCTACACTTGCACAAACATCACTTCCTAACACAATTCCAATCATGGCTAACAATACTTCTCTCCAAGACAAGTTCTACCCCATTCGCACTTCACTTCCTTCATGCATTCTTTTACCCGAAGCAACTGGGAACAATTTTGAGCTTAAATCACAATTCATAAATACACTCCCAAGATTTCATGGCCTAGAATCCGAGGACGCATATTTCTTCATTCGTGAGTTTGGAGAAGTGTGCTTGATGATGAGAATTTCCCAACTCGGGGAAGATGCTGTTAGATTAAGGTTCATTCCCTTCGCGCTTAAGGACATAGCCAAGAAATGGTTATACAATCTGCCTGCCAGTTCTATCTCGACATGGGATGAATTTGTCAAAGTCTTTCTTAAGAAATTCTATCCCATTCACAAAACGGCCCTCATCAGAAAAAACATAATGCAGTTCAAGCAGGAATCAAGTGAACCATTCTAAAAGTATTTTGAACGGTTTAAAGATTTACTAGCCCAATGTCCTCATCACGGCATAGAGAAGTGGCGACAGTGCCAAATTCTCTATGACGGACTAGATTATCAAACCAAGACACTCCTCGAGACCATGTGTCAAGGGGAATTTTTAAAGATAGATGAGAACCAGGGTTGGGATCTCTTTGAAGCTTTAGCAGAAAAAACCATTCAATGGGAGTCTTGCCCTGAGAAAACTAATCCCACCACTTCCAGAGCTGGTATGCATTTGATTGAATCCTCTTTAGCTGTCGAGGCAAAGATAACTCAATTGATGAAAAGGCTAGAACTGCTCGAGGCTAGGGAACCAAATTCTGCAAATCAGGTCAACCCACCACCTGTGATCAACCCGGGTTGTACCTACTGCCATGCTCTTAACCACCTGTTTGAGGAGTGTCCCGTCTACCAAGCCCAAATGTACCCTGAGAATATGAATGCAGCATACACTAAACCTAATTACAATCCATACTCCAAAACATACAATCCGGGATGGAGGAACCATCCAAACTTTTCTTGGAGTCAGTCTGGTCATGAGCAAACAAGACCATCATTTTCACACCAATACCCTGCTCAGTCTCATCAACTGAGTTTCCAACAGAGTCCACCAAATTTTCAAACAAGCTTCCAACACAACTTCCAGCCCGCATATCAGCAACAACAAACACAAAATCATCCTGATAAAAAAATGTCTGATTTGGAAAGAATGATTGAAACCTTATCTAAAACCCAGGCCTCAATGATGAACACCCACAACCAGGCCATTAATAGGTTAGAGGTTCAGATAGGTCAATTGGCTAGCTCATTGAATGAAAGACAAAAAGGAACATTGCCGAGCCAACCAATACCCAATCCTAAGAACGCCTTCCCTATTCATGAAGCTGAAGACATAGGTCCCAATCAGTATAATACTGTTCATATTTTGAGATCTGAAAAGAAGATAGACAATCAGGTTTCCAATCATCCTGTTCCAAATAAATCAGTGTCAACATCTCTTGTTCCAGTGCCACCGACTAAAAATGATCCATCTTCAGGTTCACAACCTTCAACCACCAAATCAAATAAAGATAAAGTAGCAGAGTAATCATACAAGCCTATTGTACCATTCCCTAATAGGCTAGCAAACCAAAAGACTAATGCTTAAATGGAGAAAATTAGAGAAATGTTCAATCAGGTCCAGATCAATGTACCCCTTCTTGATGCCATACAACAAATTCCCTCCTATGCCAAATTCTTGAAAGATATGTGCACTAAGAAAAGGAAAACTAATGTCCCAAAGAAGGTCTTCCTTGCTTCTAATATAAGTGAGTTGCTAACTGGGCCAATTCCCGTGAAATATAAAGACCCAGGGAGTCTAACTATTTCTTGTATTATAGGACAGACCACAATAAATAGGGCATTACTGGATCTAGGAGCCAGCATCAATCTTCTTCCTTTCTCCGTGTATCAGCAACTCGGGTCAGGAGACCTCCGTCCGACCAGGGTAACTATACAACTGGCTGATCGATCTGTAAAAATTCCAAAGAGGGAGATTACAGATGTTCTCATTCGAGTCGGGAAATTCATTTACCCCGTGGATTTCATTGTTCTAGAAACGCAACCCATACATAATCCCAAAGCTCAGACACCTGTCATTCTAAGATGACCCTTCTTTGCCACTGCAAACGCAATCATCAACTGTAGGAATGGATCAATGCGTCTAACCTTTGGAGATATGACAAAAGAGGTAAATATTTTTCACCTTGGAAAACAACCTCGAGATTTTAAAAATGAGTCATTTGAAGTGAACCTAATCGAGGGGTTAGCAAGTGAACATGAAATGGAGATTGAATACAAATCTGATAGAGAATTTGAGTTGGAATCTGATGACTTCAACCTTGATCAAATAATTGAATCCACAGTGGAGTGGGCAACAGATGCAGCCCCTATCCTTCCCTTACACAAGGAACAACCATTGGTAGATCACGTGCCCTCATATGAGCTTAAGGTTCTCCCTAGTCATCTCAAGTATCAGTACTTGGGTGAAAAGGAAGCATTTCCAGTGATAATTGCGTCCCATCTGACGGAACAATAGGAAGAGGATCTTCTTGTAGTATTAAGGGAAAATCGAGAAGCATTGGTTAGACCATGGCTGATATAAAGGGAATCAGTCCATCCATTGTGCAACACCGGATTCATTTGATGGAAAATGCAAAACCTAAACGTGACCCACAATGTAGACTAAACCCAATCATACAGGAGGCTGTTAGAACTTAAATTTTGAAGCTATTAGACAATAGGATCATCTATCCCATATCTGATAGCCAGTGGGTTAGTCCAGTCCACGCTGTGCCCAAGAAAGCCGGGGTTACCGTGGTAGAAAACGATAAGAAAGAATTAGTACAAACTCGTCTTCCAACGAAGATTCGAGTCTGTATTGATTGCCGAAAATTAAACACCGCCATGTGTAAAGACCACTTTCCCCTTTCGTTCATCGATCAAATGCTTGAGAGACTAGCTGGACACGAGTATTATTGCTTCCTGGATGGATATTCAGGATACAATCAAAATCCCTATCGCTCCCGAGGATCAAGACAAGACAACCTTCACCTGTCCCTTTGGAACATTTGCATACCGAAGAATGCCTTCGGCCTATGCAACGCTCCTGCAACGTTTCAACGTTGCATGCTTAGTCTTTTTTCCGACATGGTGGAGAAATTTTTAGAGATTTTCATGGATGATTTTTTCATTTATGGTGATTCCTTTGAACAATGCTTGCACCATCTTAAGTTAGTTTTACAACGATGCATGGAGAAAAACTTGACACTCAATTGGGGAAGTTTCACTTTATTGTCAAGTAAGGAATTGTCCTAGGGCATGAAGTTTCACACAAAGGAATCGAGGTTGATAGATCAAAAGTGGATGTTATAACAAAGCTCCCTGAGCCGAAATGCTTAAAAGACATTAGATCTTTTTTAGGGCACGCTGGCTTCTATAGAAGATTTATTCAGAGGTTTAGCAAAATTGCTAGACCTTTGACAAATCTCTTAGGAAAAGATGTACCCTTTAATTTTGATAAAGAATGTCTACAAGCTTGGGAGGAGCTTAAACACAGACTTATTTCGGCTCCAATAATCTCAGAGCCTGATTGGACTAGGCCCTTTGAAATCATGTGTGATGCCTCCGATTATGCCATAGGCGCTGTTCTCGGACAACATACTGATAATAGGCAACACGTGATTTACTATGCTAGTAGGACGCTTAACGAGGCCCAACTAAATTACACGACAACTGAAAAGGAATTTTTAGCAGTTGTGTTTGCGTTGGAAAAATTTCGCCAATACCTACTAGGATCCAGACAACGATTTTCACTGATCACTCTGCCCTTAGATACTTAATACAAAAGAAGGATGTAAAGGCCAAACTGATTCGATGGATACTTCTTTTGCAAGAGTTTGATTTGAAAATTAAAGACAAAAAGGGCGTTGAAAATGTGGTGGCAGATCACCTTTCGAGAATTCTAATACACCAATTGAGACTTTACCTATCAATGAAGACTTTCCTGACAAACACATCTTTACGATGTGTAAAGAGCCCTGGTATGCTGATATAGCAAACTACCTTGCAACCGGGCAAACACCTTCAAATTGGTCCGGTCAGGACAAATATCGCTTTATGAAACAAGTACGGTTTTTCTTTTAGGATGAACCGCATTTATTCAAATATTGCCCTGATCAGATAATTAAAAGGTGTCTTTCTGAGGATGAACATCATAGCGTATTGACATTTTGTCACGAGCTGGCTTATGGTGGACACTTTGGTCCACGTAAGACTGCTGAGAAAGTCCTTCAGAGTGAGTTCTATTGGCCCACTCTCTTTAAGGACGCTTATACTTTCTGCAAGCTCTGTGCCAGATGTCAAATGACGGGTCGGATCACACATAAAGACATGATGCCCCTTTCACCGATCCTTGTGGTAGAAATTTTTGATTTGTGGGGCATCAATTTCATGGGACCTTTTCCTCTGTCCTATGGCAACCAATACATTTTGGTGGCCGTAAACTACGTTTCTAAGTGGGCTGAAGATATTCCTACTAGGACAAATGATAACCAAGTTGTCATCAAGTTCTTACGGGAAAACATCATTTCTCGCTTCGGAGCCCCACGTGCGATAATTAGTGACAACGGGAGTCATTTCTGCAACCGGGCTTTTGAAGCCCTAATGCGGAAGTACTCCATCTCTCATAAATTATCCACGGCCTATCATCCTCAGACGAACGGGCAAGTGGAGGTCACCAACAGACAAATTAAACTGATATTGAAAAAAACTGTTGGATAAAATCATAAGGATTGGTCCATCAAACTGATTGATGCCCTGTGGGCATATCGGACCGCCTATAAGACTGTCCTCAGTATGTCTCCATATCGAGTTGTATTTGGAAAACCCTGCCATCTGCCTGTGGAGTTAGAGAACCATGCTATGTGGGCAATAAAACAACTGAATTTGGACTTAGACAAAGCTGGTGATTTGAGAAAGCTGCAGATATCCGAGTTAGAAGAATTACAAAATGATGCATACGATAACGCTCAGATATTTAAACACCGAGTTAAGATTTTCCATGATAAGTCAATTCATAGGAAAAATTTTGTCTCGGGACAAAAAGTTCTGTTGTACAATACTAGACTCCACCTTTTTCTGGTAAATTAAAAACCAGGTGGTCAGGCCCCTACATCGTCCAGAACGTCTCTTATCATGGTGCCATTGAAATTTTCGATCCCAAAGATGGCAACACTTTCAAAGTGAATGGTCAACGCCTAAAGCCATTTTTCACCACGGAGTCTGAGTCACACAATGTTATTGAACTGGGTCTTTGTGACAGTCTATATGTGACCATGTAATTCCACACCATTCCCCGATGTCTCCTGTAAATCATTTTGGAACCTCCTTTGTAAATAAAAAAAGAAAAAAAAAGAAAAAAGAATAAATAAGTGGGACTTAGGTGCTAAATATCACCTAGGTTTTTTCATCTTTCCCTCCACTCCCTTTCTTTCTAAATAACCTAGGGTTATAAATTCCTAGTTTCCAATTGGACAATTTGGGGATTTCGTCCTTCTCAGCTTCTTATAAATATCCCCCCTCCCGTGTTCTCCTCAATACCCTACTTCCAATCTCAAATCTACAACACAAACATCCAGTGCCACCCTCCAAATTTTTTTGCGTCCCTCTCTCCACGATCCGGCCGCGTTTCTACGGCAGCTGCCGCGCGGCCACCCTGCCGAACCTGGGCCGCCGCCAAATTTCCCTGCAGACGCAGCCATCTGAGGATCTCCAATCTACCGTCTAAACCTCTGCTACCATCACAGATTGCTCTCTACAATATCGTTTGAGTTTCCCCCCATGTAGTCTGGGGGAGGTTTGCGTATCCCTTCTCGTTGCTTCCTATTATTCATCATGGCACCATCAATTTTCGCTGAAAAATATTTTGCTAGAATACTTAGCGATGTGAACAGTTATGGGCATATATTTTTAGATCATATTCGTGCGTGGGATTGGTATGCATTGATATATGATAATTCTGATCACGAGGCTTATTATTGTTCTGAGCACGTTAAGCTTTTCTACAATTCTATAGATCACGCCTCTGTAAACTTTGACACATACCAAATCTTGGTGCACATGCCCACTGGGGATATTATTGTCATGCTTCTTCTACTTGAAGAACTCACACATGTCCCTTGCAACCCACATCATAGCGACCCCCTACCTTTAATCGATTACATGACTGTCATGGGGGCTCGTGGTATGGAACAAGATAGGGGGCTCAAAGCCAGTACTACATTTAGAAACGTACATTGCGTTGATCGCTGGATTCAACGTAATATTTTAGGACTGGACCACACAACCTCTTTTAACAGGCCAGTGCTGCAGATTATACACGACCTGATGACTCGACAGCACACTATATGTATCAACAAGATCATTTTTCATAGTATCATCACAAACTCCTCCCGCACACGCGGTGCAAAGTACTCGCACCCAGTTTTGATCACTCGTCTGTGTAGGACTTTCTTACCAGATGCAGTTTTTGACTCATATGATAGGGTGTTCGTTGCACAAGAGAGGGCGACTAGCGCTTACAATAGTTGTCTTCATGCGGTTTGAACTTCTAATGTCCAATCCGAAGATGTCCCTGTGGAGTCCTCTTCGGAGGAACTTTTAGAAGAGGAGGATGAGCCAGCTTTTTGGCAACAGGACCCCCAACTGATTCACGCGCCTTCATGTCTTACCATTTGGTGAGGCATGAAGAAGATATTTCGGGGGCAGATTCGACTACGCAAACAGGTTGCGGAGCAAACATCTCGCCTAGACCGCATTGAGGAGGGTCTGCGGCGATCACAGTCGACTGGACCCAGCACCACCTTTGGTCTAAGCCGAAGGCGGGGGTGATACATTTCTTTACCTATTTCATGCGTATATTTTCTTACATACATTGAGGACAATGCATGGGATAGGTATGGGGGGGTAGATACTAACATAAGAATTTTCTAGAATTTTTCTTTTAGATTTCTAGGTTTCTCTTTTCTTATATTTCTCTTTTCTTACTAACATAGGATTTTTCTAGACTTTTTCTTTTAGATTTCTTGTTTCTTGTTTCTTATATATAAAAAACAAAAAACAAAAAAAATATATTGATCCATTTATTGAAAAGAATTAACTTGATCTTAGGTATTAAGGAAATTCTAAACTAAGATTTCTTAATATAAGTCGAAATAAGAAATTTTGTTGGATCTTTAGGTTAAGAAAGAAAAGAATAGAAAAGATAGCTAGATTTTGAATTATTTTCTAAACATTATATACATTTGCATATTGAGGGATTAATCAAAGACTTAGTGAGTTTGTTTACATAAATATATAAAAAATAATAATAAAATAAATAAAATAAAATAAAATAATAAAATATAGATATTCATAAATAAAACTTGATCACTAATTAAGCTGTTTGGTTGTACCTTAAGAAGCATAACCAGTCACGCCTAAAAGTGGTTGAGTCCTTAGCATTCGTGGCCTAGTTTACTCGAGACCTTGAACTTTAGGGATGTATCTTCATCTGGTGCCCTAAGACCATCTGGTCTGGGAGTCATCGGTAAAAGGCTCGCTACATGAGTAATTTAGAAAGCCTAATGAAGCTAAGAGAATGTAAATATATACTATAAAAAATAACAATAATAATAAAAAGAAAGAAAAAAATTATATATATATGTGTGAACAAACGAACTAAACTCTAAGAAAAATCTCTCATACATATGTATATGTGTTAGGCCTGATACAGAATCCAGTTTCTCTCTATTCTTGGAAAACTTAACCTAAGTTGAAAACAATATTTCAAATGAAAACTTATAAAAAAGAAGGAAAAGTTTAGAATAACCCTAAACCGATAGATCACCGAAATTCTTGAAGGAAATGGATCATAAAAAATGTTTCACTTTTTCACTAACATTTTCTTTTTCTTTGGGATTTTGTGGGTGCAATCCGCTGAAAACCCTCAGGAGACAACACTCCTCCTCTAGGGTAACCTAGAGGTTTAACGGCTTGTTGCACGAGCTCAGTGCAATCGTGTCACCTATGAAAGTGGTGTAATAGTTTAGTTAGGATTTTTTTTCTCTTGCTTATTTTGCTTAGGGACGAGCAAAAGCTAGGTATGGGGGTGTGATTGGAGTCATTTATGCATCATTTTCTACCACCATGCTATGCTTATCTGAATAAAAATTGGATTCTTATTGTTTTTTTCTCTCTTTTTTCAAGTCCAATGTTTAATGGAGAAGGAGGCCCAAGAATTATGATTTTTGAGGAATTAAAGAATTAATTAGAAGCCCACAAGAAGAAAGCCCAGATCTGCACAGTTCCCAAAGCATATTCTCCGTTTCTAGAAGATCCACTGAGGATGCGAGATACAACAGAAAGGTACAAAAATCCGCTAGCGCAGCGGCAAAGAAACGGCCGCGGAAACGCGGCTTATGCCACGGACCCGTGGTAATCTTTAGGCCGTTACTTCAGCGTTTGATCCGGAGACTGAAGTGGGATGGCCTCCTCTCATGAAGACTATAAATAAACCCCTAGGGCCTCTATAATCGGGGAGGAGAAAAAGCATTGTTTATAGGAAAATTGTTAGGGTTTCTCTAGGTTTTCTTTTAGTCTCTTATGTAATTTTCTTTTTCTCCTTCTAGATTCCAGAAAAGTGAGAGTGAGCAATCTTTGTAATTGGAGACGGTGACAACGCAATACAAGGATCGAGCTTTCAATCTTCATCTTCTCTTATTCTAGTGCATTATTTTTCTTTAAGCTTTTACTTTCTTCTATTTCTCTTCTACAATGAACTGTTTCTTGTTCTTTATTTTCATGTCTAGCTAATTTATTAACATGACTAACTAATTTTTAATTTTACTAACTACTAACTCTTGGGTGATTGCTAACTTATATGATTCATTGGATACTTTCTTCTTTTAAGTCTTGCAATCTACAAGTCTATTTTACCTCCAATGAAGATGAGTTTTTTTTTTTTTTTTTGCAAATGCTAAGTTCTCCCTCCACATGACTCATGTGAGCCTCACTTAGAGCCTTGTCCTTAGAACAAGTGCCTTGATGGAACATGAAGATGGAGCACTTCACTATACCAATGACTACATTACAAGTTCTTATTTCATGCTCGCTTTATTATAGCTTTGATGGACTAATGAATCTTGTATGTTTCTTAGCATCGTTATAAGTGACTATCCTTGTTCCACTAATAAAAATCTATTAGGGAGCCAATGATTCAAGGAGGCAACTAGCCTAGATGAGAAACACCTTCGACATGGGACAACACAAGAACTTGGCAAAGCAAGACATACCTTTGCCGATGATTCGATATGAGGCATGCATCACCCAACGAGAGTAGTAAGTTAGTAAATTAAAATGTTAGTTAGTCATGGCTTCTCTTTATATTATTCTTAAAAATCTCTCTTCTAAAAACTTCTTCTTTTCAAATATCTCCGTTTTCCTTCCATCTTTATTCTCATTTCTTCTTTTCTTTTACGCAACACCCAAAGATTTTTCACTCACCTTCCACATCATTTTATTTTCAATTTTTTTAAAACAAAGAAGAACCTTCATTTTTCTTCACAAAGATTTCAATACAAACCTTGAATGGTTCTATCGCTAACCCTCCCTGCGGATACGACCCGTCCTAGCTTATGCTACGAATGGTGATTCGGAAGGAGCAAAGTAAACCTACATATACATTCGAAGTTCTTGATCATCGGTACACGGCAACCAATGGTTTACTATAAACCTCTTTTCAATACAATTAATCCTTCCGAACACCACACATCTCTTCAACCAGACCGTTAAAAAACCAACCAAAAGTGACTTCTGGGACGCCGGTCGATGAGCCTGGTGGTGGAAACTCCAAAGAATATCGCCTTTCTCATAGGGTCCGTCATCTTCTTCCAGAATCAAATCCCCTTGAGAGTGCTCTTGCATTCGGCGAAAGATATCTTCATCTGCAACTCCACAATGAGCTGCTTCAGGAGTACCTTCCAGTTCAGAGAACAAATAATTTTCCCAGCTCTTCAAACTGCATGAAGCTCCCTTATGGCTCCCATGCATGCTGGAGCAAATGTAGAGGTGGCACATCAATTCCCGGTAAGTCTCAAACAAGGCGGGCTCCTGCTTCTCCAGAAGAGCCAATTCGGCCTCGCACGGGAAATATTCTTCATATGGGAGAGACCCCAAAGGCAGAGCAGAGACTTCCCACATCTCGTGCAGAGCCATACCCAATTCGCCAACACGGGTGAAGAAGATCCCTGTAGCCAAGCAGTACAACTCAAAGATAGCGTAGAAGTTTGCTACGCTCATCTGAATACCATAACAGGTCGCCGTGACGGTCTCGTAAAGTCCCAGCCTCTCCAGATCCTCCTCAAAATGAGCAAGAACATATAGAGTCAAGTCCCTCCACCATGCCTTGAGAGGGTGAATCCACCCCGGAGTCCTAAAATCAGTGGCTGGATAATTGCCACAAACTTTAAAGAACTGATTTCCAAAGGTCTGAGCCACCGCGGGGTTTTCTCCCACTAGGATGTCTGGAAGTACATTCCCAGGGTGGAGACCTAATGTGCACCGAGGAGGACCCGCCCTTGTGTAACCAGGGGATGGAATTATCAACTTCCCTACGTGAACGGAGTCAGTAGTCCGAGTCACTTGTCACTGCATCTTCCGAGCCCTCGTCACACATTGAAAATGCCGTTTGCTAGATGGGAGATAGTACTTCTCACCATCCAATTTGAAAATCCACTGCCCCTCTCGGCTAGCAGCTGGTGATCGTTGTCGCGCGCTGCATCTCCGAACATGAAGCCGGGCTTTCGATAGATTCTTCGATCGGAATCTTCAAGGGGAGCAGTAGTTAAGATGCTCCTCATGGTGCGCTGATCCCTAGTATGAATAAGTGCATCCCGAGCAAGAGTACTTCGCTCGCTGAATAGTAAAGCCTGTCCTTGAAACTGCAGGCTGACGTTGCCATCTAGCCCCTTGGCTGTGCCAAAGAGACTGTTCAGAGGACCAGGAGTATAGTGCACTGCAAAAAATAAGGAGAAACTATGATTAGTTCATTAGCCAAACGAGAGCTAAAACAAGAATGTATTTTTGTTAAGGCATAGCTTCGCTCTCCGAGCGAAGCTGGCCTAACAATAGCTTCGCCCAGAAGCTTAGCTTCGCAGCTGCAGCTTAACTCCACACGAAGGCAGGATGTAGGAAAATATCCAAGTATTAGCTTCGCTCTGAAAGCTTGACCTCGAACAATAGAACGCGACGAAGCCCCAGGGGCTAACTTCGTCAGAAAGGTACTGCTGCCTAAAAATTATTTTAAGGGCACTAAGGTCTTTTTCAGTTACACTCCAAAGGCTAGCTTCGCAGCCTATCATTCAATAGGATGTGAACCGCCTAAGGGATAGCTTCGCTTGGAAGCTTGAAGAAGAGACCCTTCGATTCTAAGATTCCCAATCAAGAAATCAAAGGAAATTCAGGGAATTGAACTCCCTAAGATCACCAGATCATGATTGATCACTCTGGATTCATCAGAAGATAGCTAGAAATTGGCTTTAAAAGGGAGATGAAAATCTCTGATCAAAAGGGAAAGATCCCTACCCGCGATAGGTCATTCGATGACCGGAGGAGGAGAAGGACCCTCCATCATAGAGGTTGCTACCTCTTTTCCTGCCCATCTTTTGAGAGCCATCGGAGAACTAAAGAAGAAGTTCTTGAAATTCCAAATGAAGGAGGAAGAAGAAGAAGAGAGTCAGAGTGCTCTAAAAATTCAAAGAGAAGTGGTGCCTTCTCTTTCAGCCCGATCAGGCTTTTATAGGCTGATGATTGCCTAAATGTCGCCTCCTCGAAAGGAGCGCAGGTAGTCGTTTCAAATTAATTTGAAACGGCGCCTAAAGCGCCTTCCCAGGAAGCGTTACTTCAGCCCCACTAAGGACTAACTCCGCCATGAGTTCAGCGTTGACTTCATGCAATGTTTGAGCAACTTCGTCGAAAGATTAACCTTAAACCCACTTAAAGCTCGAACTTCGCAGAAAATTCATGCTAGCTTAGCTGGAAGCTCGTTCCTGATTCAGATAGGATTCTGTCTTTAACTTCGCAGGAAGTTTAGCTCCGTTGGTCCACTCCAGGTGTTCTCGGATTAAAAAGGAGGGAAACAAAGCAGATAAATAGCACAAAATAAAATTTTATTGATTCAAAAGGGAAGATACATTGGCGCTACATCAAGGTGGTTCGTACAACCGAATCATTGCTTCAAAGGCATACAAGTGGTCCTATCTACTTCCAAGCCAAACTAACTAGACACGAAAGGCCTTCCTCCTATACAAGGCTGTAATCCTTCGCATAATGGTAGGTTTACCATCAAGAAGCTGGATCTTCTTTGATAAAAATTGACAAAGGACCGGTTGCCACCAGAAAGTCAGACCTTCTTTGATGAAAATTGGCAAAGGAAGGATATGAGACCTTACAGGTGACGCCCGCTTGCCCGAAGTGGATCATCTCGGATAAGCGACTACCAGCCCCTTCTCAAAGTGGATCATCTCGGATAAGCGACTACCAGCCCCTTCTCAAAGTGGATCATCTCGGATAAGCGACTGCCAACCTCTTCTGGGAACACGCATCAGCTGCCCCCGTTTGTTCCTCCTGCTTAGGATTAAAGTTTCAACCAGAAGATCGAGAGGCAAGTCTCTGATCTCTTTCATCAAATTGAAAGATTGGCAAGCATAGTTCACTGCAATACCAACTGAAAACAAGTTAGCAGTAAATCAAAGGAAAATGCAAGTGTGATACGCTAAGTCAAGTTCCTTGGCGAAGCAATTTATATCTGATCTAGTTGTGCTTTAAGGATGGATTTCAATTAAGCAGAAGATAGCCTCGCTTGCACAGTGATGATGGGCTGGCTCAGCATAAGCCAAGCCCTAGCCTCGCCTATATGGCTAAGCCAGACTGATCCAGAGGGACGCAGTTTTAGCCCCACCTATATGGCAAGACTGGCTCAAACTTGAAGAGACTAAGTCCCAATTCTTGCCTATATGGCGAACTTAACAGGCAAGCATGCAATGATCTTTCTTTGATCAAGTGAAAATGATAGCTTCGCCAGGAAGCTGGGAAATAGGGCTGAAGCCCTTCTCTGCAAATCTGTCAGATACAAAATGAAGAGCAAAGAAAATCAATCCCTGAGGTAGCTAATAAAGCTAAATTAAGGGAGATAAACTCCCTAAAGTCATTAGTCCATTGGTAAAGTCTCTGGATGACCGAGACGTACTAGTTCTTAGCCAATTAATGAGCAGAGTGGGCACCCCACTATTTTAGAAATCTGAGTATACTTCTCTGAACAACCAGGAGATGTCATGAACAGGCTACTTCTCTACAGAGGACTTCAAGTGTCCTATTTATAGGCCTCATGGCCTGATCGCACCGCCTCTGCTTTAAGCTTAGAAGTGCGAACGAATTTAAGGCATTTATTAAGCCTTGAGAAAGGGAATAGTCTCCCTCGAAAATGCAAGAGGAAGCAATGATCTTCCTCGTTAATGCAAGAGAGGTTATTTCTAACCTCGAAAAAAAGGGCAATCCTTCTCGTAACTAGCCAAAAGCAGTTAGCCTCGGGAAAGGAACGACGTTCCAAGACCAATTTGAAGCGAATCTACTCAGGGAGGCTCGAACGCGGAGCTATCCAGACGCGAAGCTACTCAGAGTCGCGAATCTACATGATTCCTCGGCGAACTTATTCTAATCCAGAAGCAGGATGGAAAGCGAAGCTGAACTCAACCACCATGGCGACGTCTGTACTTCACATATCATCAATCAAAGCAATTCAAAGTATTTCGAAGCCTGAACCATTCTATTGCAGACTTTCGAAAACTTTGAAGGGGGTCTTATTGACACTCTAAAAAAGACAAGATTCCTGACTGGCCTGAACAATGTCTAAACTTGTTGACATTTACAAAAGATAAGTGATTGACAAGCTGACGACCAATTCTGTACCCATCTCTGAGGGACAAATCAGAGACTTGGATTCTACTGATCCAGTGAAGCAGACAGTGAGCCCAGATTGTCTTTGAAGAGACCTAATCAGGTCTAAGATGCTAAGTTAGCTCAACACTTAGCATCACATGAGCCCAAGGGGATAGCCTCACCTGAGAGGCTAAGTTTGTCCAACTTCGCCTTGGAACTGTTCTAAGCTCTATCGGAGAGCAAACTTATAGCTTCGCTTGAAGTGCTTAGTTAACTCCACAGAGAGTTACCTTCGCTCGAAGTAATACACGTAACCGCGCAGAAGGGTGGTAGCTTCGCCACGGATGTTTATCCAGCTCCGCTGAAGAGCTTTCTTCTGACTTCGCCAGATGCTCCTTCCAGCTCCGCAGCGAGCTCGACGCTGCAGCTCCGCTGCGGGTTTTTTATGGTCACCTTTGACCAATTAAATCTCTAAATGAGATCAAATCTATTCAAGATCAAGATCAAATCCAATCGAAATCAAATCTGAGATCAAATTTGGCAGTTGTTTACCATAATCTTTTGACTCTCCTAAAACGAGTAAGAAGATCAAGGGAGATCTTTCAATTATTTGGAAAGAATCAAAACAGATCAGGAGATCGACGCTACCTGCTATTCCCAACTTCGCAGAAGCTGATCTAGCTTCGCAGCAAGGCTACTTTTCAGATTTAAACAGATTGATGATCGGGGGAAAACTGCGCTCGCACAAAAAGTGTATGTTTTGAAATTGATATTTAGTGTGTGTGCTTTGGCTTCCTCAATACTTCCGTTATAGCATAGAGGCTAAAACGAGTTGAATCCACAAGGACGGGAGGTGATAGAAGCTTTATCGGTTGATTAACGTGTTTGTTAAAAGTTCTTCAATGTTTGAAAGAATGTAAAGAAAAGAAAAGAAAGAATGAAAAAGTAAAGTATACGGTGAAACACAAAGAAGTGAGAAACATAGAAAAGAATGATTTTTGTGGTTTTTGATATTTCTAAAACAAAGTGAAAGAGAAAGAAAACTCACGGCTACTAACTACTAATGACTCTACCAACACGCTACCCTCTTAGTGATAGTTGCCTCACATGCATCATTGGCCATCACTAGTCCTTGGTTCAAGAGCGATTCAAAGCATGACCTATATGTAACTTATCACAACCCAACTCAACAAACAAGTGCAAGCTACACTTAAATCATCAAAACCCAATAAGAGCAAGCATGAAGTAAAGTAATGTTAGCTTGTTAGTGGTTAGGAAGTTAGAGTGTTAGATCCATCATCATGAGCCATCAATGGCTCTTGCAAGAGCAAGGCCAAAACGAGGCTATTAGATTCATGTGGATTATCATAAAAGAAGTTAGCAAGTTGTGGTTAGTAGTTAGTTGCCATGAGAGAAAAGACTAGCTACACATGTAAAAGAGATTAGAGAGAAGAAAACAAAGCTAAGGTAAGAGAGCACCTTTCATAGATTGTCACCTTCTATTACAAGCACTCTTGCTTCCCAACATGTACCACTCTCTCTCTCTCCTTAATACAAGATCTACAAGACATGAAAAATACAAGGGAGGAAGAAGAAGAAAAACTACACTACACTACCCTAAACTACAAAAAGGAAATGGAACTACTCCTAAAACTCTGCATATCTTTGCTCTGAAACCCCAGGGGGGTATTTATAGCCACCAGGGAAGAGGGGAGCCAGGGGACAGGACCTGGCCCAAAACGCGGCCGGGGCCGCAGCCATACTGGGGTCGTGCGCGCTGCACTTAGAGCCGCGCGCGGTCCCGTCTGTCTCCTGTCAGGTCCTGTGCCCGGTTTCTTCTTTGCAGCCCCTGATTTTTACAGAATCAGCTCTCTAGGTCAATGACTATCTTTAATAGGCTTTTAATCACCAATTAAATGGTGATTTAGGGTATTCTTCTTCATTGTACACAATGGACCTAGAATCAAGCAAGCAAAACTTTATTAGCAGAATTTAATATGAAATTAATGTGAAGATGTGATACAAATTATGCAAAATTAGAGACTAATCACACCCCCACACTTATCTTTTGCTCGTCCCGAGCAAAACAAAAAACTAAGGAATTATTACACCACTTTCGCAGGTGACGCGATTGCACTGAGCATGTGCAACAAGCCGTTAAACCTCTAAGTTTTTCCTAGAGGAGGAGTTTTGTCTCCTGAGGGTTTTCAGCGGATTACACCACAAAATCCATAAAAAAAGAAATCAAATGTTAGTATTTTGAAAACACATTTTGAAATAGAGAAAAGTGTTGAAATATTTTTGCGAAAATATAAGTGATCTAAGGTCATAGGTTAATCAGAAATTGTTCTTTCTTAAACTAAGTCAAAATGCAAAATATCTTGTTATAAATTAAATATAAGAATTTAAAATTGAATTGACTCTTTGATCTTTCATAAAACTCTTAGAAAATTATGCACCTTGTGAACTGTGAAGATTTTTGGGATATCGACTCAAACTTTCATGCCATTTATTTAATATATATTATTTTTTATTTATTTATTTTTTCTTTTTCTTCCCTTAGTTTTCTTAGGCTTTCTTATTTACCCAGTAGTGAGCTTTTAGCCGGTGACTCCCAAATCAGATGGTCTTAGGGCACCAGATGAGAAAACATCCCTCGGACTTAAGGACTCGAGTAAACAAGGCCACAAACTAAAGGGGGTTATTTTATTTTTTGTTCACCATTTTAGGTATAAATAATCATGCTTCCTGAGACATAATTACCCAACTTCAATAAGTGATTTTTATTATCATAATTTTTTTAATATATATTTTTATGGCATTTTCAGTCTTTGTTTCAATCCCAAAAATTGTGTAAGTGTGGAGTGCATAAATCTAAGGCAAAAAATTCAAGATCAAATTATCTTTTCAATCTTACTTTCTTATCTTATAATTTAGACAAGATCTATTATTTTGACTTGGTTTAAATTTCAAATTTTAGGTCTTCCTAATTTCTAAGATAATCTTAATTTTCTTAAAAATAAAGCAAAACTATTTATCTTATTTCAAAAAGTTTTGTAAAAAGAGAAAAAGAAAATTTTTAAATTAAAAGAAATATAAAAGAAAGAAAATTTAAAACTACCTATGTTAGTAAACCCTCCCCCACACTTATCTCAGGCATTGTCCTCAATGCATCGTGAATGTGTAAATACATGAAACAAATGGAGAGGGAAGGAAGATTACCTCAAGGGGGTGGCTCCGGTGGTGGTCTGATTGGGCCAAGCGTTGTGACCCAATCAAAATAGTGGGGATCTTGCAAGAACCCACCAATGACCTCTCTAACATGACCCAATAAAAGAATGATGGATTGAATGGTCTTATTGAAAATTTTATCCCCATCTAATTTCAAATTTTCAAAAATAATGACCGAGTCATTTTCTTCAACATTCTTGTCCAATAATGACGGGCGATTTTGAGAGATGATTGATTTGGACTCAAATGGAACAGGAACAAAAACCGATACCGACTCGGGAAGTTAACTCAGTCAAGTCGAGTGTCAACAATGAGAGTCAAAATTGGTTCAAAAATAGGGTCCAAACCAAAGAATGGATATTCACACATTTTCCCCATGAATGAAGTATGATCATGAGAGATTGGTGATTCCATTTCACGGTGTACTGGTACAGGATTCAATGCTGACTCCGGAATAGAGAAAAAATCTGTTAAAGATACTGGGGTCATTATTAAATCAAAAAGTGAAATAGAATGACCAACTTGAGGTTCAGGATCACTTGCAAGCTCAAGTTCAATTTGGGAAAAGGATAACTTGCCAAAATGTCAAGGTGGTTTTTAAGATTTTGGGCAAGTTCAAATGGATGTAATAAAATTGAATTTTGATTTTTGTCCATAGAAAGAATGTGAATGGGTGAAATGATCGAGTCAAGTTTAGGAATGATGGGAATCAAAACTGGCTTAAGAACGTCAATTAGTTTAGGTAACACTACAGGAATCGATAGTGATTCAATGAACGGACTCGAATTGCTAACTTGAAGCTCAGGTTCACATTCATCTTCAAGTTCAATTTCAGGAAATGGATAACTTGCCAAAGTATCAGGAATTGGATATTGGTCAATTTCAGGTTGGTATGATGAAATTGAAGCTGGATTTCCAAAATGGCAAGATTCTTGAACATTTGATGGACATGGGAAGTCAATCGTATTTTGCATTATGCGCTCGATCTCTTGCACGAATTCCATAATTTTTCCCATAATGATTTTCCTTTGAGCTATTCTGGGAAAGAACTACATGAATTTTGAAAATTTTGTAGACATGATGAGGTCATATTGTTTTCAAATTGTTTTTGGGCCTCTATCACTTCTTCCAAAGTCCTTTGCAATGATGATTTTCTTCAGTAGGTGGTTTAGGAAAAGGAGGATAGGAAGCAAAATCGGGGAATGAACTTTGTGAAAATTGTGGACAAGACGGTTGAAAATTTGACTCGGGGGAGGTGAATCCCTATGGACTCTGTGAAGAGTTGAAATTATTTTAAAAATTATGGTCATATGGTTGGGGATATGGGTCATATTGATTCGGATAATCCCAACCCGGCATATGTGGTTGGTTCATGTTTTACATTGCTGGGTCAGAGTTATCCAAGTCAAATGAGGTCCGGGTGAAATATGAATTCATATTATAATTGAAAGAATTGTTGTTATTAAAATCCATATCACAATTTACAAAAAGAAAAACAAACAGATAAACAAACAACAAAGAAAAAGAAAGAAAACAAGCCTATACTAGAGTTGACTTAGACCTAGACGACTCCTAACTGGTTAGACTGTCCACGGGGGTATATTGTCGGAAGCTGACCACGAGTTAATCAGCCAGGTAGGGGCAAGATAATTGGGAGGTATCCGTGCCGGAGCAACGGGCCTAATTATGCCAAACCACTATTCTTCGAGGTTTCGCCTCTCAATCCCCAACCTTAGATACCGATTTAGCAAGAGTCAAATTCTAACAACTTCCCCCTTAGGTCAATCTCCTAAATGAGTCCGAGATGTCCCTAGGGGCCAACGTCTAGCAATTTTTATTAGGCTTGGGTTATGTGAGTGGGGAGGTGATTTTTGAGCTAAGGGAGGGTAATGACTTCCCGACCTTATGTTGTTTTGGGTTTTGCCCTTAAATTTAATTTGTGCAAGTGTACAATATAGATAAGAATAAATACAAAAAAGCGAGTAAATCACTAAAGTGTTTATCCTAACTATATGCAATGCAATATGTACACCTCCTATCAGAATCACAACAACACAAGAATAAAATACAGTATATTAGAATAAAATTGACACGTGCCTAGATGCAAGATGCAAATGTCTAAACCGTTTTAAAGCATCCAATTTCTGTATTTTAGTTCTTATAATTATTTACAGTGCACAGGTGATATTTAATAAAAATTAGCAGCAGAATATAAGAATATACAAGAATTACCTAACCACACTTGAACAAGTGTGGACTTCTACAATGCTAAAACTTTAACCTGCACACCAAAAAATAAAGAAGAAAAGTTAACAAAAATGTGAAATCAAACCGTTCCCATCCCTGACAACGACGCCAAAATTTGATCGGGGAAAACCACGCACAAAAAGTGTATATTTTGAAATTGATATTTAATGTGTGTGCTTTGGCTTCCTCGATACTTCCGTTATAGCATAGAGGCTAAAACGAGTCGAATCCACAAGGACGGGAGGCGATAGAAGCTTTACCGGTTGATTAACGTGTTTGTTAAAAGTTCTTCAATGTTTGAAAGAATGTAAAGAAAAGAAAAGAAAGAATGAAAAAGAGAAGTATACGGTGGAACACAAAGAAGTGAGAAACATAGAAAAGAATGGTTTTTGTGATTTTTGATATTTCTAAAACAAAGTGAAAGAGAAAGAAAACTCATGGCTACTAATTACTAATGACTCCACCAACACGCTAACCTCTCAGTGATAGTTCGCTCACATGTATCATTGGTCATTACTAGTCCTTGGTTCAAGAGCGATTCAAAGCATGACCCATATGTAACTGATCACAACCCAACTCAACAAACAAGTGCAAGTTACACTTAAATCATCAAAACCCGATAAGAGCAAGCATGAAGTAAAGTAATGTTACCTTGTTAGTGGTTAGAAGTTAGAATGTTAGATCCATCATCATGAGCATCAATGGCTCTTGCAATAGCAAGGCCAAAACGAGGCTATTAGATTCATATGGATTATCATAAAAGAAGTTAGTAAGTTGGTGGTTAGTAGTTAGTTTCCATGAGAGAAAAGACTAGCTACACATGTAAAAGAGATTAGAGAGAAAAAACAAAGATAAGGTAAGAGAGCACCTTTCATAGATTATCACCTTCTATTACAAGCACTCTTGCTTCCCAACATGTACCACTCTCTCTCTCTCCCCCTATTACAAGATCTACAAGACATGAAAAATATAAGGGAGGAAGAAGAAGAAAAACTACACTACACTACTCTAAACTACAAAATGGAAATGAAACTACTCCTAAAACTCTGCATATCTTTACTCTGAAACCCCAGGGGGGTATTTATAGCCACCAGGGAAGAGGGGGGCCAGGGGACAGGCCCTGGCCCAAAACGCGGCCGGGGCCGGGGCCGTACGGCCGCGGAAACGCGGCCCAGGTCGCGTTTTCGTGGCCATACTGGGGCCGCGCGCGGTCCCGTCTGTCCCCTATGCCCGGTTTCTTCTTTGCAGCTCCTGGTTTTTACAGAATCAGCTGTCTAGGTTAATGGCTATCTTTAATAGGCTTTTAATCACCAATTAAATGGTGATTTAGGGTCTTCTTCTTCATGGAACACCATGAACCTAGAATCAAGTAAGCAAAGCTTTATTAGCAGAATTTAATATGAAATTAATGTGAAGATGTGATACAAATTATGCAAAATTAGAGACTAATCAATTTACTTAATCTGTTTCCAGATTTTCAAGGAACAATTATACCCCTGCTCTCCTTATAAATAGCCTACCAGAGGCACAAGAAGAGACACGAATAGGCACAGGGCACAGGCAAAAGAGACGCACAGAGAGAGAGAGACGGCTAAATAGAGATCTATTCTCTTGATTTTAAGAATTCAGAGAACTGCTTCTTTAATCAGGGTGCTGATACCCTAAGATCTTCCTCCCTTTCAAGGAATCTCCAGAACCAGGCGAGAAGGAATTCCCAAGTGGAGGCGGTTTTGAGAAGTAACAAGTGGGTTGTACCAACCTTCTGTTCTCCGATTCCCCGAACCAGGCGAGAAGGGAATCCTATCGATCGCATCATCAAAGGGACAAAGTGGTCGCAGCGCTGACCAGACTCCTATCGGCACACTTCTCCAGAATCTCAGAGGAGATCTACTTGTAATCTTTTTAGAATACTTGTAATTTAGCTCCTCGACCCCTTTTTTGTAAGTTTTCTCCCTCTGCAAAATCAATGGAAAATAGGAACGTGGAGTAGTGGCTCGAACCTCGTAACATATCTCGGTGTTTGTGTTTGATCCACTGTCTCTCATATATCTTTCATTGCTTTACATTGTTCATATTCATATATATGTTTGATATTGTTTGTGTGCCCACTCTTATGTTCAACCAAGAGAGCTTATTAAAGCACCTCAACTCTTAATTTAGAAGAATCTTGAGGAGTAATTCCAAAGCCCTTCATGGGAAATTTTGGCTCACTCTTAGTTACACATAGTGTGTTAGCAATTAAGTTTTGAATTCCGCATCATTTGTCATAAATTAGTTTGTACACCTATTCACCCCCCCTCTAGGTGTACCTACAAATTATTGTGTTGTCCCAACTATAACAATAATGGTTCTGAATAAGCGATTTTGTTGGGGTTATGTCCCGATTTTCTTTTTTACTATAACTTTTTGGTCATTATTTTTATTCAATTTTCTTTTCTTTTTTGGATTCTTCCTTCTTTTCTTCTTATACTTTCTTTTCTTCTTTTCTATTTATAATATGTGCAACTCTTTTCTTCCTTTTTCTTTCCTTTCTCTTTACTAATTATATTCCACCTAATTTTTAATTCTTTCTTGTCAATTTTATTGAAATTTGTGTCTTTTCTTTTATTTTATTCTTTTCTCTCTATAATTTAGTTTTTTGATTCTTGTTTTATCCCTCATTGTTTCTTTGATTTTTCTTTTGGTATATTTTACTTACTAGGTTTTTTCTATATACGATCTAAAATTAAGTAGTTTACTCATTTATCTCTCAAAATGTACAAACGACATTTATAAGTACCCTTTAAAAAATATGAACTTTTTTGCGTTATATACCAATGTGTTAGCATCCATATGCATCCATTAATTAACTTTGCGTTAATTCTAGTTCATATTGTTCATATTGAGTAATTATAATTAAAGTTACCAGTTTAATTTCTTGCAAGTGTATTTATTTAAAAGACAAAAAAACATAGATATATGCATATGTCAATCTTCATTAGAATTTTTACGACTCTTTTAGACTCACCTAAGTACATTTTAGATAATTCATTGAAGATTATGTAATGGTTAAGCTCTCTCAAAAAGTAATTAGCCCTTACATTAAAATTAAAATACTTTATTCATGTATAACTCTCTCCTCTAAAGTTTAATAAGATTTTAACTCTTTGTACAATTTCTATGTTATATGTAAAAGTTTTAATAACTTAACAATTTACTAGCACATTTAATTGACTAGAATGAAAATTAACACAGATTATGGATATTAACATGGGAGGCTATACATGTATGCTTAATATCTTTGAAGGGTATAAATACAATTAGTCCTTTTTGATAGGCATATATGAGAAAACCCTTATTTTTTTTTTCAAGTTCCATCTTGATCTATATCTAAATTTTTTTTTATTCATTGTTTATTTTCCCACAATATCTTTATCTTTTTTTCAGTTCTTTGATATCTTTACTTTAAAAAATTACAATTCTTGTTATGCCCCGCTTCTCAAAATACGCGAAAACAGAGTCGCGACAAGAGTCGACGACGTATATACGCGAGGAGAATACCCCACGTATCACGCTAAGCCTAAAGTAACCTGAACAAGTTATAAAAATCTACTACGGTAAATCAATATCACTGCAATAATATATATGAATGTGAACTAGATATCATATGAATACTAGAAAGGAATAACAATGAGTCTGATATGTATATGAAATCATAGAGACTATAAAGATATGAATAAAAAGAAAGACAATAATACCATAATCAAATAGGGAGAAACTCTAGCTCCTCGCGAAGCGTACGAGCTCAACGAACACCTGAACAAGAGCATAAAACATCAAGTATCTGGACGTACAAATTCAGAATCGTCAGAAAGCGATCCCAGTAAGTGTGTGTGAATAGGAGAGATGCTCGTGCATATAAACAATGTGTATATGAAATGATAAACAGTACTAGAATAAGACAGATATAACATATGAAACATGAACAGGGAGCAATAAAGTCAGTCAATACAGAAATCAAATATCAAATCTGGTCGGTGTCTATCAAAGTCTATATATCTATATCATGTGAGAAGCATAAGTCATGCTAGGGTCTAGTGTACAATCTGGTGTCTATTATAACATGTATTTATCTATGTTCAGTTTGTAATATTAATATAATATTTCAGTTTTATTATCAATTATGTCAGCGAACACCAATTGCCTCTTATAATAGACACACCTCATACTATGCCTACTACACGTATCAATCAGGGTCCTAAGTTATTAAAACTGATCGGTTTGGAGACATTGTCCATACTTTAGGTGGGTCCCGCACATACCCGGAACCACGACCCAGATGTCTGGCGCTGAACCAGGCCCTACCGCTAGGTAAGTAGTAACAGTAACAGTACTCACAGTATCACTGTGGAATAATACTCACAGTAACACTGTGGAACAATAAAACAGATAGGGTGTTAGTCATCCAATGTTGACTTCAGAAAATGCCTGAAATCAGGTAAAAACACCTCAATCATTATTGAATCAGGAAGTAAAATTGAATTACCAAGTTGAGGTTCAGGATCATATTCATGCTCAAGTTCAATTTCAGGAAAATGATAACTTGCCAAAATGTCAATGGGATTTTCAAAATTTGAAGTTTGGTCAAGTTCAAATTGGTATACTGAAATTGAATCTTGGTTTCCAAAATAACAGGAGTCCTGGGTCAAATCAATGGAATTAAAGATATCTGGATTGGTAGGTTGATAAGAGAGAGTTTTCTCATTCCTATAAATATTGACCAATTGACTCAATTGTGTTTCCTACCTATTGATAGACTGGGTAGAAGATTTTTGAAATTGTAGCGCGAACTCTTGTAAGATTTCTATACTCTTTTCTGCATATGATTTTTATTCAAGTGGATGTTCTAGAAAGAAGTGTAGGAATCTTGATTTTGAAAAAATTGTGAAGATTGTGAGTTCAACAAGTTTTGAGATTGTCATTCGGACTCACGCAAGAGTTCCTCAGTCAATTCCAAGATGGATATTTGATCATTTCGAAGAGGTGGGACTAAATAAGACTCTTGAAAATATTGTGGACTTGGGGAGGCCAACATGTTCTGAAATTGCTGCTCGGACTATTGTAGGTTGGCTCTATACTCTTTTCTAACTCAGATTTTTCTTCAATTGGTGGTTCTAAAAAAGGAATATAGGAAGCAAAATCGGGAAATTAATATTGTGAAAATTGTGGATAAGGTGGTTGAAAATTTAACGAGGAGGAGGTGAATCCACATTGACTCTGCGAAGAGTTGAAATTATTTTTGAAACTTTGGTCATCAGATAAGCGGTATGGGTTATATTGAGTCGAATACATCCAAGCCAGATTATTTAGTTGGGCCATGTTTTTCAAAGCTGGGTTGGAGCTATTCAATAATGAGGTTGGTGTGAAGTATGGATTCATACTAATATTGAAAAAATTGTTGTTGAATTCTATGTCACAAAAAAAAAAACAAATATAAAGAAAGAAAAAAATCAAAACCAAGCCTATAGTAGGGTTGACCTAAACCTAGACGACTCTTAACTGGTTGATTACCCGAGGGAGGTTGTTGTTATAAATCCGACCACAAGCTAATCGGTCAGGTAAGGGCAAAATACGGTGGGAGGTATCCGTGCATAAGCAACGGGCCTTAATTACACCAAACTATGGTATCTTTGAGGCGTAACCTTTTAATCCCCAACCTTAGACACCGATTTCACAAGAGTAAGATTCAAAACAAGTTTCACCCTCGGTTAATCTCTTAATGAGTCTAAGGTATCCTTAGGGCAAACGTCTATCAATTTTTATTAGGGTTTGGGTTGTGTGAGTGGGGAGGTGATTTTTGGGCTAAGAAAGTGAGATGAAATCCCCACCTTATCTTGTATAGGTTTTGCTCTTAATTTCAATTTGTGCAAGTGTGCAATATAGACAAGAATATAGCACAAAGCGATAAATCACCCACGTGTTTGCCCTATGCTATATGCAATGTCATATGTACACCTCAGTCCAGATCACAACACCAGAATAAAATACAGTATATTGGAATTGAATTTGACACGTGCCTAAATGTAAATGTCTAAATTGTTTTAAAGGCGTCCAAAATACCATATTTTAGATCTTTAATTTATTACAGTGTTTAGGAAAGTAATACATTTAACTAGCTACTACAGTGAACATAATCCAGCACAACAAGATACATAATTATCACAAGATTGCCGTGAATCCGCAACAAAAGTCACATTTTCACGGCTTTTCTTTAGAAACTGGGTACCTGTTTTTTAGAGCAGGGAGACGCAAAGCTAGTGTTTGTTCTACAATGTTAAGCTCCTATGAAGATTGTCCTGCACACCAAAACAGAGAAGAAAATGTTAATAAAAACGTGAAATCAAAACCATTCCCATCCCCGGCAACGGCGCCAAAATTTTGATCGGGACAAAAGCAACACTCAAAAACGTGTATTTAATGGAATCAATGAAATTATGTATGTGTGCTAATGTTCCCTCGATACTTCCGTTATAGCATTGGTTCAACGGGTCGAATCTACAGGGACAGGAGGCGATAGAAACATTAATAGTTTATGTTCACGTCGTATGTTAACAAATTCTTCTTTGTTAAAAAATGAGAAAAAGTAGAAGAAAAAGAAAATAAATCCAGAAGTGATAGGTGGAGAAGCTGATGAAAACGGTAAAGAAAACAAATGAGAAGTGATTGTGAATTGGTGAAAAATAAAATAGAAAAATGATAAAAGCAAATGAAATGAGAAAAGGTTTTGGAAAATAGTTTTAAAAACAAAATAAAAGAAAAGAAGAAGTAGAAGAGGTAGGTGATGAAATAAAAAAAGTGGTATTTATATGTTGAAGAGTGGCTTGAAAACAAAATGAAAAGAAGATTCATGACAACTAACTACTAATTGCTCCACTAATCATGCCAACCTCTTAGTGATAGTTGCCTCACATGGATCATTGACCATCACTAGTCCTTGCCTTCAAGAGATGATACAAAGCATGACATATAAGATAGTTTCTCACATACAAAACTTACATCAAGAGCAAGCTAATACAAATCTTAAATCATCAAAACCATTAGAAGCAAGCATGAAATAAGAGAGAGTAAGTTTGGTTAGCAACTTAGCAAGTTAGAAATTAGATTCCATCATCATGAGCCATCAATGGCTTTTATAAGAGCAAGGCCTTATAGATGTTATTAGAATCATGTGGATTATCAATAAGGGGTTAAATGATTAGTGGCTAGTGAAAATATACCTAGAGGGGGGGTGAATAGGTGTATGACTAATCTAATGACTAATGATACGGAATTAAAAACTAATTGCAATACACTTAGTGTAACCAAAGAGTGTAGCTGAATTTCTGGTGAAGGGCTCTGGACTAACTCCTCTAAATTCATCTAAATAAGAGTTGAGATGCTATATAAAGCTTTCTTGGTTCAACACTAGTGAGGCACACAATCAATAACAAGTATATAAAATATGAACAATAAGATGCAATGCAAGATATAAAAGAGAGAGAGTTAGAGATAGTGGATCAATTGTAAACACCAAGATATGTTTCGAGGTTTGAACCACTGATCTACGTCCCCACCTTTACACAGAAGGATTTCCATTATACGTCCACACAGGACTTCCCACACAGGGAACCTCCACTGAGGATTTGGCAAATACAAATTAGGAGTACACAACTCCTCTCACCAACAACACCACCTCCACACAAGGGACAAGGCACAACAACTATCACCTCACACAAGAGGGATAAGGCACTAAGCCAAACAACAATCACCTTTACACTTAGAGGGATGGACACAAAGTCAAAACTCCAACAATCACCTCTACACTTAGAGGGATACCAACAAACTCAAAAACTCCTCCACAATCACCTCTGCACAAGAGGGATACCCACAAACTCAAAGCAAAGAGATTACAACACTTGGTGGTCTCAATAAACTACAAACCAATTTTTCTCACAAAATAAGATCCTATAGATAAGATAGATATGATAGCTCAAGTGTGGAAAAACAAAGTGTTTGGAATGAAAATAACAAAGAAAAACACTTGAAAAAATTACAAGATAGATGTTGAAATAAAGATCAAAAATCAATTCCCAAATACTCTATTTTTCTTTTATTTTTTCAATACTTTAAAACAAATAAAGATAAATCTTTTTAACCCAAAAACTCTTTGAAATCTTGCTGCTAAAACACTTGTAAAGATGGAAAAAATTGCTCTCTAACAACTTGTTGAACTCAGCTCAAGAGAAGGCATATATATAGCCTCTCAAAAATCTGCCCGTTGGCATCTGGAAAAGGTAAAACTGCCCCGGTCCACTGGCCGGACGACCGGCCAATGGTCATATTTCTGACCGTTGTGCCTCCGGTCGACCGCCTGGTCGACTGGGCCAAGCCTGCAGTCGACCGCCCGGTCGACCGACCAGCACCCGAGAGTGGGGTGCTTTCAGTCGATCGACTGCGCGGTCAACCGGCCATGTAGGCTAGCCATGTGCACGTTCTCGTGCACATCGGTCGACCGTCCAGTCGACCGCCAGTGTGGTCTGGCTGTGAAATTCTGGGACTTGAAAACTTATCTTTTTAACTTCTATAAAATCCCATAAAATACACATAAATTTCACAAAAATAAGTTCTTGTAAGATCTTTGAATAACAAATATGTGTGACTAAAATTTAACACATATTACAAACAATTTGAACCATTTTTGTGATATTGAAATTTGGTCTTTAAACAAAAATCATATTTTCTAAAAACTAAACTTTGAAATGGAAATAACTCATGTGGATACAAAAACATGATATTGAAATAATTTTGAAGCATATTGTATATGGATAGAATCCAATATACATATAAGATATATATCTATGTTTTTGATATGAAATCCAAAAACTGGTTAAACTGAAAACCAAACAAATTAAAACTTGTGTGTGTGTGAACTTGAGCATATCAACACTATCTAATCTTTACATAAGATCTAAACACAAACTAAACAAACCGAAGTATTCTTATCTCCAAGCTGACTCTATTCAAACGCGATCCAACGAGCTTGACTCCAACCGAGTGCTAGATGCGATCTTGACGCGCGAGCTCTTGAATCTACATGTGTAAGCTCCAAAACTCCTTTGTTGAAGCTAAACACCTACTAATATCTTGGTCAACAAGTAAAACTATATAAACATAATATTATTAGTAAACTATAATTACATGAGTTAATCATCATCAAAACTAGAGCGATGGGCCTTTAGGCCAACAATCTCCCACTTTTTGATGATAGCAAACTCATGGAGTTTTATATGCATGGATTAAAGTTAAGCTTCATAGAAACTCCCCCTTAACTCATGCATAGCAAATAAACATGAAGATATTTAATGAAATGCATAAATCAAAACAACACATATATGCATAAATGGAAATAAACATGCATAAACTCATCAAATTCTTTTCCCCCTTTTTGCATAAATGAGGAAATAAAATAAACATGCATATATAAACTCTCCAAATACTTCTCCCCCTTTTTGTCAATTCATCAACAAAGGGGTGAAGGGAAAACAAGCAATAAAGTACATATACGATATACATTCATAAAGAGGAGAGACGTAAAGTTAACTCCCCCTGCATACATGCATTATATGAAAAGATATGACTAGACCCTAACCGCATAAAGCATAATATACATGTATAAGTGGAGATGTTAAGCTCCCCCTACACACGTGTATTACATAAAGAAGAAAGGTCAAGCTCCTCAATATGAGATACACTCAACATGAATCAATATATAGAGAAGATGTTAAGCTTCCCTTGCATATAAGCAATATATATATATATATATATATAATATATATATATATATATATATATTATATATATATATATATATATATATATATATATATATATTATATATATTATATATATATCAAAACGTTATGAAACCTCTTTAAAAAAATTTTGAAATTTTCTTGAAGTCAACAAAATAAATTTTGATAGCAATGAAAGTGAAACATTTTATATTTTTGATGCCAATTGAAAATATCTTGTAAAATTTTGATACTAATAGAAAATGACACCTTGTACCTTTTTGCTACCAATTGAAATATATTGTAAATTTTGATACCAATTGAAATAATATTGTAAATTTTGATACCAATTGAAAGTAAAAACCAAAATTTTTGATAAACACAACTCATTTTGCAATAAGAATACCAAATTGAGAATAATACCAATTTAAGATTATTGATACCAATATAAAAAATGTTAGTATATACCAAAACAAAGTACTTTTTATCATAAAGAATGGGAGTAAGATACCAATTGAAAATAAAACCGATGGAAAGATAAAACATGAATATTTCTCCCCCTTTATGAAATACTAATAAAAAAAATGCATAAGCTTGTATAAGATACAATTGAAAAATAATTGACATTAAGGACTAAATCAAGCTTAGCATAAATATAATTTGTGCTTTAAGATGTAAACATATTGTAAGCACAATCAAATTATATATATATATGAAAATGAATATACCAATTGAAATTGATACTAATTGAAGTTTGAACTATACATATATAGAAAACACATATGAATATACAAACATAAAAATATCAGTTGTGATACCAATTGAAAAATAATGAGGTTCAAGTGTATAACTCATACCTACCACCCAATTCATACACATGTTTAAATAGATTTTTAATTAGGCACACAAGGCATGGTTGCCCATCCAGCCTCCCTTTGAAGGTAGGGGTTTTCAAAAAATAATGATTTGAAAATAGTTTAATATGTTTGAAAAACTCTACCATTCAAGAATGAAGAAATCATCAAAACTAGATACGCTTCAAGGTATATGTATATTTTTTCTAGACTAGAAGTAGACATACATATCCCAAACACAATCGAGTCTATAAAATAATTTGCATGAAGGCAAATGACTCAAGGATATACATGTATATCTAAATTTTTGACAAAATTGACATATACATGAAGCTAAACATATTTAATGAAAATATGTACAAAAATGAGGAATACAAGTTAAAATGTAAGAATCATCAAAACTAGGCTATACAAGTACATCTAATAAGTACAAATGAGCAACATAGCACAAATAAATAATAATCAAATGTGGCTCACTAGTTGTACATATATAAACACAAGTTTTAATGAAAGCTACATCTAAACAAGTAATCAAAAACATGAAGTGCAAAAACCAAGCATGATCATTAGGGTAGATGCACATGCTTTAGCTCTAGGATATACACAATAGCTAAACTAGAGTGAGAACATAAAATATGAATCCATATGAATATGGGTGTATCTCAAATACTACATATGTATATCACAAGTCTAATTAACATGGCGTTTAATATAATGAATATAGAAAAACAAAACATGCTAAAAATCAATATTATGAAAGCATGTAAGCTAAATGAGAGTTAGAGATAGTTATCAAACTATTAGGACTTATCTCTAGGTCTCCAAAACATAGTGATTCTCCCACCAAACTTTTCTTGAAAGTGATGCATCCAAAATTGTCACCATTAAGCTCGAAACGCATCCACCATCAAGGCACAAATACCCTCACGTCAAGTGAAAGCCCACACCTACATCAAATAAAATAGGAGTGACTTTTGGTACCCACACCTTATTGGGTCCATGGAGTTAGCACCTTTCCCAACCTAAACAAAATTATTTACAAAATTTGAATTATTTAATCTATCATAACAAAATTTTGCAAGGTGGCCTTACGTCCACAATGTGTACAAGTGTACACATGAGCATACATATTGTCATGTGTGTGAACATGAGAAGCATGTGTATGCCATGTATGGTGTGCATGCATATGAGGAGTACGTTTCTTACGAAACATAGATTCCAAACGTGTGTGGTTCATGGCACATTGACTGAAAGTGGAGCTCAAATAATTAACACTTTTCTTCAAAGCACAAATATATTTTTCAATGATTAAAGAAGAAGTAAAACATGCAACATGTTTATCACTAGTAGATGGAGCACTAGAAATATGACAAACATGAGAAGACAAGTTATTTTTCAAAGATTTATTTTCATTTGAAATTAAATCCAATTTCTTTGAAATTAAAGCAATTTTATTTTTCAAAGTTCATTCTCTTTTAAAACAAAATCAAGTTTTGAAGACAAAAACTCATTTTTCTTCAAAACATCATCACAATCATTTTTACCTTTTAAAATTTCATTTTTCTTTAGGGCAAGGTCCAGTAGGGATTTCAAAGAGTCCCTTTCACTTGAGATCTTAACCCTCTCTTGCAAAATCATATTAAGTTTTGAAAACAAATCCTTTTTTTTTCATTTAATTTAAGACTCTTCTTTTTCAAAACTTAGTATTTTTTAAGTAAGTTTTCACAAATAATAGATAGTTCTTCATTTAATGCATCGACATCCATAATTGTTGGTCCCAAGATGATGCCAATTGTAGGATCTAAAATATACGTCAACACTCAAACAAAGATATGTTTAAATATAAAGTACTTGCAGTAAAGGAAAATAAATTACAGAAAAGAAAGCAAACCCAAACACAAGTAATTTATCCTGGTTCGGTCCTTATGACCTATATCCAGTCCTCAAGCTACCCGCTTGAGATTTTTTTTTATCCTTTGACTTTGTACACCCAAAATCAACACCTTGTACATCACTTGACGAATCTCCTTTGCCAAATGTGTACAACTCTTCTTATAACCAAGAAGGCCACAACACCTTGTACAAACTCTCTTCAACCCGAAGACGCTCTTGTACAATGCTCCTCTTTGAGTGAATACAAATAATCCTATAAACCTTGAATTTATATGTGATCGTGAACAGGGCTCTTATAGGTGGACTCTCAGAAATATTCACTATGGAGTAGGAATTTAAGTGAAGAAATGAAAGTGAAAACAGTTTTCTGAAAAACAGATTTTTGAACAGAGTTTTTAGGCAGAAAACTATTGAGATTAATTGATGTTTTTAGCCTAGGATAACATTCCTATTTATAACTGAGTCAGTTAGGGTAGTTATCAGGACAAATTTGAATATAGAAACGTTCGATAAAACCCAGAAATAGAAACTGTCCAACAGTCAGAAACTGCCATTGGTCGACTTGAGATATGGGATTAGTCGACTAAGGTATTGATATTTGCCTATATTAGTCGACTACAAAAGTGGACAAGTCGACTAGGGCATGACTTAAACAAAAAGATATGTTTCTGGAAACTGAAACTAGTCGACCAGAATAAGTTGTTAGTCGACTAGGCCAAGTATTAGTCGATAAAGGACTGTCAAGTCGACTAATAGTGCATGCAGGTTAGAAACAGAAAGTTGGTATGCATTTGAAAGCAAACTAAATCTACTATAGTTAAAAGGTTAGTGGCTATAGTTGGTATTAGTCGACTAGTCAAGTCTATAAGTTGACTAATATGACTAAGATGTGTGTGTATTCAAAGCTTTTAACATTCTAATAAATATTACAATACACATCCATAGCCACTCTCTTTGGGAAGTCTTGAGCATGTAGAACTCTTATATAGGCTTGTAAGATAGAGCTCCAATGATATGTCTTCACAAATGTATCATCAAAAGCAAATTCCAATATTCTCCCCCTTTATGATGATGACACTTTGTGTGCATGAATACTCCCCCTGTAGAGAATATGTTATATGTTCTCCCCCTGCAGAAAATATGTTCTCCCCTGTAAACAACAGGTTATAACAGATATAGAAAAACATGTGCTCTCCCCCTGCAAAAAATTTATCATAATAAATATATATAATAAATGTTCTAAAAATATTTTTTTTATGAAACTTCTTATATGGTACCTTAAAGATAGATATTAGAATGGTATCAATCATAAGATCAAAGCATTAACCTTTAGAAATCCAAACCAATTTGAATTTAGTTTCCATCTGTTAGTATACACATAATTGCATGAATTACATATATCATGTATGTATGATATAATATAAGTATTTTTATCAACAATGCATAAGTTTTTAGGAATCCATATGAACTTGTTCTTAATTCTTTTTGAAATAATATCTGTATTTCTTTTCACAAAAGAATTATATAGATTACTAACATATGTAGATTTTTCAAAAAATCTAAGACCATAATGATTATGTGACATCTTTTGATATGATAACAAATCATTTAACTTTTCTTTTTCTTGATTAAATTTAGTCACATTTTTCAAAATCTCTTCATACTTCATTTTGAAAATTGACATGTCTTTATCTAAAACAGAAATTCTTTCATTTAAAGACATAGTTTCTCTTTTCAATAAAATATTATTTTGTAATAAATTCTCATTATCTTTTTCAATGATGATATTACTTTTTCAAAATCATCTTTTTGAAAATTTATAGAAGAAATTTGAGAAGCATAACAAGAATTTTCTTTGAAAAGCTTTTCATTTTCCTTTGTCAAAACTTTATTCTTTATCTTTTCATTCTTAAGATCATTGTATAATTTATGAAATGCATCTAAAAGTTTAGTATATTGTACCTCATCTTCTTCTAGAGCCATGTAATAGATGTTGGCATGTTTAGTGGCTTCTTCTTCATTAGAGAAAGAGGAATCACTATTTTCCCATGATGCTTGGTAATCTTTCTTCTTTCTGAACTTTTTGCTCTTGAATTTACATCTGTTTTTTAGCGCAATAGGCAATCCTTCCTCATATGACCTGTTTTTTACAATTAAAATATTTAAACTTACCTTGCTTCAAGAACTTTCTGAATTTTCTTGAAAGCATTGCCATCTCCTCTTCATCGTTATCTGAATTGTCCGAGTCTGAGGATGCATGGAAGGCAAATTCTTTCTTCTTTGAGAGAGATTGTTGTTCATCCTTCTTCTGTCTTCGAGTTGCACTTCATATGCCATTAGATTACCAATAAGGTTTTCTAATGACATTGTTGAGAGATCATTCGCTTCTTCTATTGCAGTTGTCTTCTTCTCCCAATCTGGTGTGAGTGCACGAAGGATCTTGCGAACTTTTTCGACTTGGGTGTATTCCTTTCCGAGGGATGCTAAGGAATTTGTTATATCGGTGAACCTTATTATCATTTCTGAAATTATTTCGTTCTCCATCATTTTGAAGAGTTCAAACCTGTGGACAAGAATAGAAATTTTAGATTCTTTAACCTTATTTGTACCTTCATGTGTTACCTATAGTATGTGCCATATTTGATTTGTAGATGTGGCCGTTGATACACGGTTGAATTCTTCTTTGGTTAAGGCACAGAATAAAGTATTCATCGCTTTGGCATTAAGGTTCGCATTCTTGTTTTGATCATCACTCCAAGTGCTGTAATTGGTAGTCGGTTTGTATACGCTGCTTCTACTATATTCTATAGTTCGTAGTTGATCGATTGCAAGTTTCATTCTACACTTTCACATATAGTTGTAGTTCGATCCATCGAATGGCGATGGACGTTGTGTAGAATGTCCTTCTTTGAATTGTGATGAAGGAACTCCGTTGCTATCTTTGTATGTTGTTGACTGGGTATGCAGGGCTCTGATACCAATTGTTGGTCCCGAGATGATACCAATTGTAGGATCTAAAATATACGTCAACACTCAAACAAAGATATTAGCGTTTAAATATAAAGTACTTGCAGTAAAGGAAAATAAATTACAGAAAAGAAAACAAATGCAAACACAAGTAATTTATGTTATATATTCTCCCCCTGCAAAAATATGTTCTCCCCCTGCAGAAAACAGATTATAACAGATATAGAAAAACAGTGTGCTCCCCCCTGTAAAAATATATCATAACAAATATATATAATAAATATTCTAAAAATAGTTTTCTTATCAAACTTCTTATATGGTACCTAAAAGATAGATATTAGAATGGTACCAATAATAAGATCAAAGCATTAACCTTTAAGAATTCAAACCCAATTTGAATTTTGGTTTCCATCTGTTGTATACACATAATTGCATGAATTACATATATCATGTATGTATGATGCAATATAGGTATTTTTATCAACAATGCTTAAGTTTTTAGAAATCCATATGAACTTGTTCTTAATTCTTTTTGAAATAATATTAGTGTTTTCCATTGATTTTGCAAAGGGGAAAAACTTACAAAAAGGGGTCGAGGAGCTAAATTATAAGTAATTCTTTTACAATAAAATGATTACAAGAAGATCTCCTTTGAGATTCTGGAGAAGTATGCCCGTAGGAGTCTGGTCAGCGCGCGACTACTTTGTCCCTTTGACGATGCGATCGATGGGATTCCCTTCTCGCCTGATTCGGGGAATCAGAGAACATAAGGTTGGTAGAACCCTCTTGTTACTTTTCAAACTGCCTCTACTTGGGAATTCCTTCTCACCTGGTTCCGGAGATTCTTTGAGAAGGAGGAAGATCATAGGATATTAGCACCCTGATTAGAGAAGCAGTTCTCTGAATTCTTGGAAGCAAGAGAATAGGTCTCTGTTTAGCCGTTTCTCTCTGTTTTTTAGCCTCTCTCTCTGTGTCTGTCTTCGTATGCCTCGGTGGGCTATTTATAGGGAGAGCAGGGGTACAATCGTCCCTTGGAAGTCTGAAAATAGATTGAGTCAATCTGTTTTAATCTGGAAAGTAGCCTTGCCGCGAGGCTAGAATCAGCTTTTCCAAAGCTAGGAATAGCAGGTAGTGTCGATCTCCTGATCTATTTTGATTCTTTCCAAATAACTGAAAGATCTCTCCTAATCTTCTTACTTGTTTTAGGAGAGTCAAGAGATTATGGTAAACAACTGTCAAATTTGATCTCAGATTTGATCTCGATTAGATTTGATCTTGAATAGATTTTATCTCATCTGGAGATTTAATTGGTCAAAGGTGACCATAAAAGACCCGGCAGCGGAGCTGCCGCATCGAGCTCAAGCGGACCTGGAAGGAGCATCTGGCGA